>JAFMTC010001520.1:232261-283747 GCA_018845635.1 Nicrophorus orbicollis
CAACGCAACAAACAGTCCCAACTGTGCAAACGAATGGTTTACGACCCACAGGCTGTGTCAGCAAAATATAAAAGAGATCTAAATATACATATTCAAACAGTATTAAGGAATAACTAATAATAATATAAATGAATGGAATGATAAATATTGGTTAGACATAACAATATACCTTAAACCGAACTCCAATTATGGTTATATTATTTGTTAAAGTTAATGGAAAGGCCATACATATTTTTTGCTATTATTATATTATATAAAATAAACTGGACTTAAAGACCAAGGTCGATAGCCCTTTGGTCAGCGTTTTATAATTATTATTTTGTTTATATAAAATTATTTATTTTTATATGTTTTAATACTTAATTTAAGTTGTTCATATTTATATTTAGATTGGTATATTTTTTGCTATCCAATAAATTATATTATTAAAAACTAAACTTAAATTTCACAAATATTTGTTTCTTTGTTTCTCAAAATATCAATAACAATAATATTTGTAACAAAATTGAAAAAAAAATGAACATGAATTGTTGCAACTGGCCAAAAATATACAAATAATAGTAAAATGAATTACACAATTAAATATACATATACAAACAGTATTAAAGAATAACTAATAATAATATAAATGAATGAAATGATAAATATTGGTTATACATAACAGGATAGTACATTATTTTTTTCTTACATTTGTGTCGGAACACATGCTGTACACATTTGTGATGAGTTTGTAAGAAACAGAAAATCAATTTCTTTGATTCAGAAATGAAAAGAGAGCGGCGAAAGACAGATAAACATCTTTTAGAACATTCTTGAAACTCACCGAGACAAACATTTACGTTTGTGTTAAATGAAATGTCTTTTGTCGGTCAGTTACCTCTTATTTCTCTCACTTTCCATCTCGGATTTATGAAAGTAATTACATAATATAGAAAAGTGATTGAATCATAATTAATGACCCGGTTTAACTAATTGGTTCAATTATGCGGTTTTGAACTCGTTTCCGTCACCTACTGATTGACTTGTTGTTGCAATCTGACGTAAAAATAGCTGACTCCTGAAACAAAATGCCTGGTGCCGGATATCTAATTATAAAGCTTTTAAATATTACGAACGAAGGAAAAATGAGAAGCGCCGTAGCTGAAGTCGAGGTGTCCTGAAAAATGGATATAACATATGACAGCCGACGGTACGCTACACGCTTCTTTAATATTTTACAGTTCTTCGATTCGATTTCCGTGTGAGGTTTCTATATAACAGTGAAACAATGTCGGAATTTTCATTTCAACCATTGCACAATATACGGTGGTGTGCGGTGAGTTTCGATTATTTATTTACGTGAAGCTGGAAAAATTGTGAAGAGGAAAACGTTCCGAAGAGAATGGGGGAAAGTGTTCCATTTATTATTACGCGCGAGCGAGCGTAAACAAATTCTTTGAATGTTTGGTTTATTAAATAACAGTTTACACAGCTGAAATCGATTACAACTATGAAAGTTACTGTTGCCATACGAAATAGCTAGTACCCAATTAAGATACTTATTGTTTTAGTAATGATGTAGATGTATTTATGTGTGGGTTTGGAATAGCCTCTAGATACTACAGTAGAAGAGGATGGGCTTAAAGTAATCACCTTCACTCTTTATTTGAATCGGGACAACGTTATTTACACCCCTAGAATCAAGGGGGGTTGATGTTGTAAGAAACGAATTGTTTTGGGACTCTGCCTGCTTTTGCAACCTGTAACAAATTACTATTCCTATTTTGAGATTTATAGGAAACCGCATGAATTTACATCTACGCTAATAATCAGATAGATTTTATCATAAAACAATTTATCAAAAAGTAATTTCTGCAATTAATCTCTCTTCTTCATTAACGATCACAAAATATAACCCAATTGTGATTGAATTAATGTTCAGTGATGCTATTATGAACTAAACATATCTACTAGTGTTAGTAAATAAATCTATATTGTTGAGAATCTGCTGGTAGGAACAACTACTGATATGAACAAATGCAAATCAGAAAAAAAAACTGCAAATATAATAGATTACTATTATTTTATTATTGACCTGATTTAATATGAATGATAAAACTACGATTTGTATGCTTTATACCATCAATTCAATGGAGATAAAAATATATAAATATTTAGAATATTTATACTCAAGTATTGCTTGACTCATTAATCGGATAAACAACCTTATGTGAAAGGTCATATTTATCAATGAGAAGGTTTAGTTTTTAGTAAATACTAGAATCATGTGGGTGTCGTAATACGTTTTCAGATATAAGTCCGTTCGTGCGGTAATAACATGTAATTTCCATCGAGAATTACCAAATGACATCGGGACTAGCGTTACGCAATCGAAATAACAATTAATTTGGGCTGTGCCGTGAATACCAGGAAAACATATACACACGCATATGCACGGAGGGAAGCGACATTAATTGGAAATTTACTATCATAATTAAACGTCGTAATTTCCAGCCGATTTCGTAAGGAAAGCGTGCAATTTCCGAGACAAGGAAAATCGTGCATTAAATATTTCCGTTAAAACATTATAGGCCATTACTGAGAGCGGAACAAAAATAGTTATAGCAATAATGATAATACTACGTAAAAAACAACCGATAACACGCGATTCGTGGGATGTCGTTCTGTAAGAACCAATTTTAAAGCAGCTCAATATTTATTAACAATATATATTTATATATAATCTTTTATCATCATAACTTATTTATCAAACAACTATTTGTATGTTTTCTTTAATGGTTACTTCTGAATTTTCGTCCTTATTAGTCTTCACTACCTTATTTTGCTGACCGGTAAATGCCAGAAAAATCTGTCATTGGTGGCATTCCAACACTCGCACTGGATTTTTGTGATGTAGGGACTCTTAACCTCTCGGCCAAGAGTTTGTATGTAATAATAATTTGTATAATTAGTAATTAGTTATGATAATATAATATAATTTATTGGCCTGTTATAAAAACAAAATATAATGCTAAACATAAAACCAAACATAATAATAATATAAAAAGAAAAGGCTATCGACCATTGGTGTTTCCGCCCGAATTAGTTATATTTGCATGGAATTTGTTTTCTGCCAAATGCAGCATATAGTAAATGCATTTTAACTATAGTTGAATTAGATTGTATCTATTTTAGAGGAAAGTTCAAAGTTAGATAAATTAGTATTGCATTGGAACTATAGGTTACGTTTTTTTGTATAGTTATTGATGTAAATATATTTATCAGTCAAAATGCTGCAATAATAGAGAGCGAACTACAGAAAATAAGGTTAAAAATCACTTCAGTGAAAAAAAGATCAAGGTTCTGTTTTGTTAATAAAAAAATAATTTGTTGCAACTATGAAATAACATTTATCAGTTAATTATCAATTAATAAAAATAGATTTTATGAATAAATATAAACAAGTTTTTCGCCTGTATCGTTTTGTGACTAGATATGCAATACATTTTATTTATTTATAACTGCTTTCATAAAAAATGATTAATATGTTAATAATATTTGTAGGCTAATTTCCAATAAATTCTGATCATATTAAAATAGAAACGATAGGTAATTAATTTTAAATTGACATTTTAATTCAATTATTTAATAGAGTAGGAAATTAAATCTCAACGTGAGCGGAAACCGAAAATTTATATTTAAACGCGCGTTTTTATCTGTTTGTTGTATATTTATTTTGTCCCTATTTAATTGCGTTCTAGAAATTTTAAATTAGCCGGAATAATACTCTCAGGACGAAAGGAGTTCTTGGATAATGGGCGATGTTGAATATAAAGTTTCGAGTAATTACTTAAAAATAGTAGAAAAAAGCTTGCGACATTTTTCATCCTGTTCTTTTTTCGTTGTCCTTCATCTTTCCGTAGTATTGAATTGGACTGCATGATGAATACACCGGAAGGGCTTTAATATTTTCTCGAATATTCTGAGCGTACCGGATCTAGTAATATCGCATTAATTGGGCAATTAATTTTAACTTGATTAAAACGCGGCCCGTTTAAATTTATTACTTCAAATATCTAATCTGGGCTCACAAACAGTTTGCTTGCTCTGCAGCGATATCCGCACGCAATCGTACCGTTGTACTATGACTAGTTATGGCAGATACTAGTAGCAGTTCTTGGTGAAATTCAAATGGAGAAATATTAACTGCTGACTGAGAATTAAACATCCACGAGAGCTTATGCTTCTGCTGCTAGTGTCTGTAGTATGCCGAATTCTTGTCAAGTGTATATGACATTTACAACAGCAATTTATTTGTCTTTCAAAACCATATACTCATATGATTATATCAAAATCATTTGAGTATATGGTTTTGAAAGACAAATAAATTACTATTTATGCTGCATATAAAAAATGACTTATTCAATGTTGTTCTGTCACTGGACATTAATTACTTTATAAATAGTAATTTTTAATTGAAATATATCTAATAAATCATTTATATATTGCAAAATTATTTGAATCAGCATTTACTTTTAAAACTATTCATTAGATTCGCATTTGCGAAATGAAATTAACATAACACGAAGCGATAAAATATGCACTTAAAACGAAGAGTATACTAAGTTTGCATTTGCAAATGTGCAAATGGCATAATTATCATATGTCCATTGAATATTGATTTGATTCGTGAATTAAGTTACGTGCTGTATAAAATATTCAACTATATTATATATTTGTCATTAAAGTATGATTATAAATTACTTATGAAGTTATTGTAATCGCTGCAGTATTTGTTCAAATTACTCTGCAAATATAAGGTACATGATATGACTAATATATTACAATTCAATTACATAAGAAAAACACTTTAACATTTGTGATTTTTGATGAAAGCAACATGTTGCAAAAATATTTCATCACATATAATACTAATTATCATTAAACATAAAAATATTATTTCATAGATTAGAAATTGAATGCATATGTATAATGTTCATGCAATTAAAATGCATATTAATCTCAGTTCCGATTTTGTAATCTTCGGGTTAAATTATTATACATGACCTTCATATATACATTATCTCATATATTCTAATACCCCATAATACAAAAAATTTTGTTGTATGGTATTTTTTTTAAATTTCAACGTCAATGAAGCCTTCAATTTTGTTACTTTATTTTCATCTACACAAGTGACGATAAATAAAAGAAACTTAAATCCAGTCCCTTTATCGATGACTTTGATGAATGTTTCCAAAAGTTTTTCAATTTCGGTACTATGATACAGATGAAATTTGATTTGATTTTTTGTCGATAGATCGTGAACAAAGTTTCAGCTGGGAAATGAAATATTAACGTGGAAGAGGAGAAAAATATTTTATTGGCAGCGCGTATTTATTTTCATACATTTTTTTACTTGGGAGGACTGAAAATGTGGGAAACATCGCACGATCTCGAGATGGCTTGTATCAGGTAATCGCGTTAATGCATTTCTTGTAACGTGGAAAGCTTTCGAAATAACCTCGAGGATTTTCACTTATCTGCATATAGCCTGGCGTACACGTGTTCTCCTCCGATTTTCAGTTATGGATTTTTAAACTTTACTTCCTCTTTCATTTTTTTCTATTCCCTGTGGTAACGCGACAGTAAATAAATTCGTATATCGATTTTTTTGTTCGCTTTTCTCTTGGGAACACTTCACTTCATCAAAATGCTCACTATTCGAGCATTTTGATGAAGCGAAGTGATGGAGAATTATTTTTCAGTTACGCAGTAATTGCGTTAGGAAAATTTTAATTTAGAAAGACGCAGCCGTTGTGGATGAATGCATCTCCTGCTGTAACTTCGTATGAAACTTTGGAAATTAAATTTTCTATTTTTTTTTTCTCGCGTATAAATTTTCAATTACGAATGGGAGAAAAGTCGCATCGATCAACGTCTCGTTCCTAATGCCCATTAAGGATGAAGATGTAGTGTAACGTCGTTTACATTATACTTCTGCTGCAACCGGCGAACGTTCAGGCAGCACGGATGAATTGTTCGTTCCATTTGAAACGATACGTGTGGTTCCCGGACGGTTCGGTTCCCCCAGTGTTACAAATTCTAAAATTGCTTCTGTTCGTATTCTCGGCGGCAGTAATATTTTTATAGCTCATTTTATTATTTTCCGAGTGCTATAAATCATTATAGAAACTAATATTTATGGTTTGTTAGATAGTTCATATTTTGTTTATAATTATTATTTAGAGCAGCTACAAAATCAGCTATTATTTGAATTATTGTAATTTTATAATTTATTCGATTTATTTCTAAAGACATATTTTAATATCATTCTATACTATTAGCAAAACTGACTTGTTTGTAGTATAATGCATTACACCTAATATCTTTTTTTACATTTATTTTTTGAGAATCAATATCTTAATAATAAATGATTAATTAGTAATAAACATAATGAATTGCATTTTTCACAAAATGTTATAATATTTGGAATATATTAATATAATATCAATTCCATCCATGTTTTCAAGATTATATTGGAATAAATATTGTATTTACTATATTCGTAATATTACGAAGCATTTTTATGTGATCGTGAACATTTGAAAATAGATTATTTCTAATCCTATTAGATATTATATGAAGTGGAATTGAAATACGTGCAGGGTTGCATAAAAGTATTTTGTTGTTTGCTATGTCTTTTGAGATAACTGGACCGGAACGGCAAGGCCTACAAACAAAATATATATGTGACGTTTCCTGTGTGGCCATAACACTTCGAAAAATGTGGGTAAGGGATGCGACTGCATATCGTCGCATGTGAAACTTTGTTTACTTTATATCCGCTTTAAAGGGTGTCATAAGAAGAAGGATGCGAGAACTAAAAAAGAAATAAAGTTATGTGGCCATCAACATATTACCATGCAAAAAGGTTCCAACTTTGTTCTCGGTATTTCCATATTTACGTATAAATATATACATATATTCAGCTTAATGCTGTTTTAATTGCGCATCCTGCATTGCTGAGTAAGCGGGAAATCGGGTTCGCCAGAATCCTCTGATGACATTACCGGAGGGAACAGGATAAATCCTTATCACGCGGACAATGCGCCGTCATCAGCATAAAAAAAAACCGGGGTGCACACATAGCGCGACATTTTGATAAAGATTCTGCTAAAACCGTCATAAAACTCACCCCTTTATTTATATCGTATCAGGATCAGAGCCAAGATACATACGGAGCCGAAACCTCAAGACAAATTACTTGAACCGCCCTTATCTGCTTCCCCGATAAGGGGATTGAAATTTGTGCGATGTCGGAGGGTAATATTCGAACCGATTTAAACTCTAGTAACATCCGAGCCTCTCTCTGACAGTAGCCAACTTTGCTAATTATTAGTTTATTTATCTGCGAGGCTTTTCGGTAAACTGTACGGAGGATTGAGCTTAAAACAATTAAATCCGAAGTCTGATTGTTCTCTTCGGATTCGTTCGATAGATAAAAGGAATAGAAGTTCGTTTTAAAAGCAGCGGGTCCACTAATAAAGTTAAATATCTCCAAACAATGGCGCAAACGGAACGCAACTGGGTCAGCTGATTCATAACTTGGAGAACTGCGAATCCATTAAAATCTCAGCGGATGGAAAATAATGGGAGACAATGCTTGCTTCAATGTTTACTACAAATACTTAAACAAACGCCGATTTAATTCAAATATTGTATATTTTACTTTAAAAGCCTGAAATTCCTAAAATATATATGGTTCAAGCAGAATTGGCACAGTTATTTCAATAACAGACCGCGGAATTTAATGTTTAGATTTTTGCAATAGTATGTAGTGGAATCTCAAGTGCGTCTTATAGCGTAATAATTGAGTGCGAGAAATTAATTCAGTTGATGTATTGAATCTCGTAACTTTAATATATTTTCTTAGATAAATTTGAAACCGCGAATTTATCGAATGTATAATAATATTGGCAGATTTATGAGTGCCGCGTGAAAATTTACGATTATGAAATTACATTTTCTAGTGTCCGGCCATTAATCTGGATCGACGTTGGCCGCCGAATTTGCAAAGTATACGGAATATAGTATACGCGTGGTTGCATGTACGCTACGTAATCGAATTGATCCTAATTAATTCACACAGACACACATACATATATATCTATGTATATCCTGGTACCGTTAATTGGAACAATTAATCCCCACAGATAATCCACTGCGCTAACCTATTTTGGTCGATCCAAGTGTACTGACTTTAGCTCTTGTAATTTACTGCCAAAGTTTTTAATTATATTTTTTTTTAAATATATTTTCACTGTATGTATTTTGTTTTTAATAGTTATAAATCAAGTCCTCTATCTAATTATGTTTTAGCAATTTGACGTTACGGGAAATTTATGATAGTTATGCGAGGTAGAGAGTTGAAGCTGAAAATAAATAAATCGTAGACCGAAAACAAATAGAGCGTTGAAATCGTGCTGAAAATTTGATTACATTTCCACGTATAATAGAATTAAAGGCTCGCACATGCCGGTCTTTCATTCAACATTATCGTACGTCCTGCATCTCAGCAGCGGAAAACATAACGTAAATTTATCATCCAATCAACCATGATATTGGCGCAATAATTTTATATTATCGGATTTTGTTTTAAAGCCGCATGAATACAAAATTACGAACATAAACTGTAAAGTCAGGATTGCAAAAAAAATCGTTCGCTGGGCTGTAAAGCAGATTTAGTCATTGGCCGCAGTTAATTTACGATGGGTATGTGATCCTGGTTTTATTATTATGAATTCACTAGCTCCAACCCTTTTTGTTTTCGTTGGTTTGTTTTAATCACTTCCATCCATTGTTCAATCAAAGTAATTGTATATACTAAGTATAATAAATATAATAAAAGTAGATACCGGTTTGGACGAAGGTGTATTGATTAATTTTCGTACTTCGGCGTCTTTAATGAATCATTGGATGCGAAGGACAAAGTTTCCAATGGGATCTTCGGTAGTCGCTCAAAGGATTGCCTGCATGGACACCTTTAATACCCAAGTGACGTTTCTTCCTCTAAACACAAATTCTCACTTAGGTTTCAGAGCTAGTTAAGTCGTGTAGACATGTTTGCAATAAACAACGATCAAATTAGTGCAAATTTATTGTGATTGATATATGCCAGAGAGGAAATAAATATCGTGTAATAATTATTCTCATATTTTGTTGTTAGATATTTATCTAATTCGATGCTCATTTATTTAAAATTGCTTTTGTTATAATCTTTATGTGGATGCGCCAGGTTTCTCGTGGAATTGTTTGACTTTCGACGGATTATCATGTGTGTCAGCTTAATTCTATTTGCGCCAATCGAATCCTGCAGTATAGGATTCGCAAATTGTCATTGGTTGTTTTGGTGCTGCATTATTAATAATGTTGGCTTGACAAACACAACGCAATTTGTTTTGGGATTAAAATCCCTGAAATTCCTGGACCGTTTGGATACGCGGCCATCGATAATTGATAAAATATTTTAAGTCAGTTTCATGTGCCGTTTGTCAATTATAGTCAATTATATTCTTATCATATACACTCATTGCCTGGCTGAAACCCTCATAACTAGAGATACAGAATCACGGTCGAAATTACTTATTATAGGAGCTTAAACCATTTATTTGAAGAGTATATATAAGCTTCTTAGCAGCAACATGAGAAAATAAAACTCCCTTACAGTACATAATCATGATTAATTTTCTACTATGGGCTGTAAATCCGAGCGCAGTTAAAATGTAATTGCTGGACGAAAACATCATATTGATATGTTCCTTTCTTTTTTAATTAAGCTGAATGAAATACGGTATCGTGTATACGAAATCACAATGTAGCTAGATTGCTCTTCGCCTTGGCGGAAACTTCGGGAAGGATATGGTCGAGCGAATTTCCGTCAAAATTAATTAAGAGACCCGAAGTCTCGACGTCCATTACATTCTGGAAAATATAATGGAACTTGTCGGCTAATGGGGTTTACATATATCGGTTTTCATTAGCATCTTTAGGGTCGATCATTGTGTTACCAGGACGAATGGCGAAGGAGAGCACCAAATTTTCTTCAAATTTGCATTAACAGCAAACACAAAACTCTGTAGAGTGAGTATTGTAAGGAGGGAGCGTTCTCATTACACTACCTGAACATAATGTTAGTTTATTCTGTAATTCATTAAAATTAATGAGAATAGTTTTCCTCTTTTTCTCTCGTGGAAAGCGCTAATCTCGTTAGGAAGTAATTCGTTTTTGTCTCTTCTTAATGCAATAAATTTGTATCACTTTGTACTTCCATTTATTCCATGCAATAAATTACATGTTAAACGTTAAAACGACAATTGTAATTGTTATTTGGTGTTGAATTCAGAAATATTGGTAATGTCTTTTTATAGTATAATAAGTATAATATAAGAAAAATACACTTTCTTTTGAGATGTAATATTTTTTTTAGAAATATTTAATTAAAGTTTTATTTAAATTTTACGTACATTGGGATTTTTTCCAATTACAATCTATCCATTCGGATATTCAGCAAATCATCACATCGTTGCAGACACTTGTTTGGAACCGTTGGTCAGTGATAACTAATCCTTGAAGACTCTTTATATCGAGAATCAATGACCTCAGTCCATAAGCACTGAAATATGCACTGAAAGAGACCACAACATGATATGTTGTGTCTGGAATCGAACCCACGACCCCTGAGTGTAGTCGACGACTTAAAAGATATGGCTATGAGTCACCTTAATGTTAACGTTTCTGTATTTATAATAACAATATGTAATGCAAAAGTGATACAACATATGGAGATAGCACATTTTAATAAAAAAAATGAATGGTGAAATTACATATCAATAAAATCCAGTAATATCGATAACAATAAACTGAGCTTTACGTATTATTTTTTTTAAATTATAGAAACGCAAGTTATAGCTTTTTTAATTACGAGTAGAGTACATTGCTTTGGTAACAAGATTATAAACAAATCTATTCAAGGGAGTGTCGTGGGTATGTTTTCGGGGAAGCTCTCGAACGAATTTTCAGGTGAATTATTTATGCCTAGCACCTCGTTAATTTATATTGAATTCTGAATAATACAGACTTCCACACTGGTGAGATGGAAGTTATATTATAAAATCGATATTGCTTTATCTGGTAAATATAGAGTGCATGTTATGCGTGCGATTTTTATGTTTGTCAAGCGTAATCCTAATGTATCCATTTTTGCTGTACAATTTATAATATATCAATGATACAACACACAATCCATACAACACAAAAAAACACGAATAAATCTATACTAATAATATTAATATTGAAACTAACAAATGCATGTAAGCATACCAATACCTTTCATATTAGTCTTATCCCCTTCATCCTTCCTGAAAAAATATATAAATAATATAGAAAAATAGAACACTCAAACAAACAGAAGCGGAGTACCACCACACAGCAGTGACCTCACAGACACCACCATCCATCACCGTGTCCGGCGGGACCTGCAATACAGACAAACAACATGCACATCACTATTGACTATTGTAAATGCAAAGAGGACAGGTGTCACGTGTAGGTGTTCTGTCTGTGTGCAGGTCGCCGCAGAGGGTAGGCACCATTCTTCTATCAACCCCCTAGTATTAACAGTCCCTTCAATTCCATCCGACGGTGTGATCAGCTATATCTTTAGGCTGGGGTTGGAACTGTTGTGGTGTGGACTTCGTTTCAGGTGAGTTTCAATAAATGTTTATTCTTTGATTTCCTTTACACAAACTGAACATTACTTAAATTTTTAACTTTTTATTAATTTTATAATACTTTTCAATTTCATGATATTTGTTCAATTTAAGTTAGCTGTTATAGTAATAATAAGCTAATTAATTCCTTGAATAACATACAATATTATTATTATTATTTATTTTTATTGTATCAGTGAGCAAAGTAATATATACCATTTATATAATTATAAGAATTAGAAAACAATATTTTACATAAAATGTACATTATTTTACATGAAACTATTTTTTTAATTGTAGCAATATATTTGAAATATCTTATATATATTTTCCTTTAGTTATATAATATTTGAATCAATTTCTTAATATATTTATATAATTATATTTCTAACCTAATAATATGTATTACAATAGTGGCAAATAGACAAAAAACAAATTAAAAAGATATCTGTTACAATTGCCTGCATTCTTTCCGCCCTTCTATGCTAATTTTAAGTACTTTCTTTAAAACACGTCTTATTATGAATACTTCAAAACTTTGTACTTCTGTCATTATAAAAAAAATGCAATTATATATTATTAATTCAATTAATTAATATATGATTAGTTCGACAATTGATTTAATAATTATAACATTTGTTTACCTTGACAATATAATTTGCGATAGCTGTATAACATTACGTTTGGGAATTTTGAACTTAACAAACTAGTAATATTTATGAATAAACTTTCTCAATTAGTATTCAACCAAGTTTGACCAGTTTTATCGCATATTTTTTTTCCACATTACATTTTTCTAGCTAATAATTTATTGTTGGCAATTAGTCCTTATCGGGTCTGTCTGTTTATTAATATTTAATCGAACTAATTACAAAATCGAAATACACAGAGCTTGAAATTAATTATAACGAGTATAATGGAATCACATACATCAAAATAATATTTTACTGCTTGCTTTTCGATAGCGGTTGAATGTACATGATAAATTGATGTTTTTTTTGTCTATCTCTCCGTTGTTAATGCAACGAGAAGCAATCGATAGAGGTCAATATTTCCGAACGACATAAACGTGCGAACACATACATTCGACAGTGTCAAAGATGACAACTAATAGGGCATCCGTAGTATAAGATGTGTCAATGATTAAAGTGGATGGTTTTCTGTTCAGTAAATGCATTGTTGTCTTAGAATGAATCGATCTTGCATGAGGCTGCGTGACCTTTCAGTTAAAAGTTTCCAAAAGATAATTTCAGCATTCCATCTTCCTTTGAGTTATTCTTCATACTGCAGAATGTAATTTCTGTATTTCGTTTATTTATTTTTTGCTTTGTGGATTTGGATATGAAAATTTACGGAGGCTGTTCGTAATAAATTCTTGTTTAACGCCATTTAAGTGTGAATTTGCGGAGTTACTTCACTGTCTCTTTATTTTTTTTCTCGTTGAATTTGCGTCAGCCTTTGTCAGCCATAAACATTGGGCGGCGTCTTTTCCTTATCTTTCGTGAGGACGTGACTTCTAGGCGGACGTGTCGGTATATGTGCCATCCCCCATCCGCTCTTATGTATTTACACATTACATCACTGGTGAAATATATTTTTATTTTGCCTGTGGAAACGTATATATTTTTATATAAATTAGGAGGGTGTGCTCGATCGATGAGTGTGACATATAATCCTTAATACTTTATGTCCCGTAAACCCTGTCACTGAGGTTCTATATCGTAACGAGCCCTTTTTTCGGGTGATTTATTGAATAACTATTTAATTGCTACATTTTTTCGGCTTATGATATTATTTCTCCACATCAGATCAATATTTAATTAATTATATTTAAACGCTTAATATTTTATTAATTCTATATTTTAAAAGTGTGACATATTAGCAATGATTAGTAGTTGCAATCTATAAAACTTTAAAATATTAACCAAATTGAATTTATGTTTGAGTTTTAGTCATTAGTCAATTATATTTCAGTCAGTCTCTCTTGTGAACTAATTTTATGAGCTCAATTTTGATATTATTTATAATCATTTTAAAAATATTAATTGAGATTTATTGATATTATGTATATGTTGCTTGTCATATGGATTAAATCTTCGAACATAAAATGTAGATGCGAACCATCGAGACGTAAATGAAGATCAAAGCTCGAAATTACCTGCTGAATTTGCCACATATGCGTGCTTCAACCAGAGACCGACGTCTTGGTGAAATCTTAATTAGAACTTATGTACATTGTGCAAAGCATACGTTTTATTTCCTTGCGTTTGTACGGGCGATGATTAACACTCAAAGCATGCAGATTTGGCTTAAGTTTATCGTTAACTAGCCAATGTGAGAGCAGATGCCAAAGTACTCTTTGCCATCCTCGCCAATTGAAATCGTCGTCGAAGCGCAAGCACCGCCCGGCCCCACCCTCTTCTCACTAGCACACACCTTTCCAAAACAAACTTAAAATCTATTATATGTATTACTTAATAGCTAACTCTGTTTTCTCTCTGTTCTAGGTAAGTTAACTAAATTCCGTACATTACGATTCGTGGATGTGGTGCGGTAAGTTTTATTTTGGGATACCTGAACTCTTGAATGTGCAGTACAACTGTGTGCTCATTCGAGTGCACTTACCGGATGTAGACTGCATAATTCGAATTTAATTTTCGGAATGTGGCCAATAATGAACGCGGTCGTTCGTTTTGCCTTTAATCGTATTATCCTAAATATCGTTACTGGATTTTCGTGTATTGAAAATGCTGCTCGGAAAACGAAAACAACAAAAAAAAAATCATGAGCACGGGAATGAAAGAAGCAAAAGAGAGGATGAAATGCAATTTTGGGATCGCGATGAAAACAGATCACGTCCTATTACAACAAGTGTCGGGCTCTCACGACTCGAATTTCCACTTAAAACGAAATGGGGGGCGGTGCGCATGAAAAGTTTTCCGGGGGTTTAGATAAACTGTCGTACGACCCCGGGGCTCCAACTCTTACCTCTAGATCATTCTTTCTCTCTTCAACTCATATGTTTGTCCCTTTCTCTGTCTACCTATTTTTCGCAAAACGCAAATCCGCTAAAATTGCGGTTTGCATTCGAATTGCACTTGATAAATTTGTTCCTTGTCGTTTTCTGAACCGTTCGAATCCGTTGCGACCGCATCATCGATTACGTAAATCCGTTGTTGGTTGGCTTTCATCTGAAGAAATGACTCGTAATTGCTCCATTGTGTACTACCGACTTGCTAATTTATAATGAGTAACATTATCAGTCTGGCTTCATCCTATAACAACGATTGTGTAGTTTTACAATACGCTGTTGATATGTTCTACAATTACCGATGTAATCTAACAAGATATGTCTCGCCTCTTCGAGTTATAAATCATATGCATACTCCAATTGAAACTTATAGGGTGTATTCATTTGCAGTAAACTGCTCTAAATTAAAAAAAAATATATGTACATAAGCTTCGTAACTAGTTATACAAAGCGTGAAATTTTTACAAGAAGATAAGAATCTCTAGTTTCGTATACATCAAACAGCTTGCTGAACATATGTTCACTGAACTAATTATAGTTGCACATCCTCAAAAATAGACTTGCTTAAAAACCAGTTACGATATAATTAATTAGTATCTTTATGCTACTTAAAATATGTTTATCAATGTTCTTCTTGAATGACCAGACTTTAAACTTATATTTTAGCATGCAGTATTATGTATCTCATAAATCATTTCGTGATTATAGTAATTACTCGTTTGTGCACTTGTGATTACGTTCACAGAAAGCCCACAATATTATTCAAAATAACAATGTGATAACATAAAAGATCCAGCGATCTATTTTTTTATGAACAAATTATTAAGTGCATCTAATCCAATTCTAATCCAATTTAAACATTGGGAGAGCTAAGTGCAGTCTAAAAATGTGTTAAAAGTAGTTCGATGTGGAAGTTTCTTATTCATCTATTTATTAAATGTAATTTTAAATATACAATTTTTATGTCTTACTCTTTCTCAACTATACAGCTCAATAGTACGTATCACTTATTTTTTAAAGCCGCAGTAGATATAGCGACAGGTCCAAAGACAGATATTAAAAACTATCTTTTACTGTGCATTTTCATAAAGGACTCTTTTGCCGTCATCTCCGTGTCAGCTTGACATTTCTATATGTAATTAAACGTGTCGTTGTCATCACTTTGTAGACCCTTGTCCGGTATCTTTAGGTCCTCTTTCATTTGTTACAGTATAACTGTATATATTCAATATGGGGTATACGTCAGCTCAGCTATATAATGCATGGTTTTGCAGGGCTTCTTAATTAAATTTCACGCACGTAGGTCTTTGTAGGAAATTCAATATCGATGTTTATTTAGAAAATGGTGCGGGTACATTTATTGCCATTAGCTTCCTATTTTAAAGCGATGCAGTGTAGTGTACATTTGCCGGGAATGTTGTTGTTTCGGGAGCTTATAAAAATAAAGAGTGATTCCATTACCGGCAAGACAAGTAAATTAGATCGTTTCAAGTTGCTTGCTTTTCTTCTTCTACTACTACTACGTTCTTCGAGAAAGATCGTTGAGAAAAAAGAGGAGTTCGAACTCGTTATCTTACAAATTGGTTCGAAATAGGAAAGTTGTCAATCCTTCTCTTTAATATACGTTTATTTCTCTGGTTTGGTTAGACATTGTAAATCATTTAAGCTGCACATATGATTGTGACCTTTTGTCATGTGTATATTTTTTAGGTAGATTTTTTGTTTTTATATATTTCCTTAGGTGAATACCTTATTTTGGTTATTTTTTTGTGCGAGTCTAGATTGCTGCCAATGATCCTTTTATGTGTATGAACTTACTACTTCTTTTATTGTTAATATTAATGGCGGAAAGGCTAATGGTCTATAGCCCTTCGGCCAGCCGTTAGTTAATTTTTGATTTATTTAGATTTATGTTTCTTATTTATATTTATTTAGATTTTTTTAAATACTTAATGGCCAAAGAAAATTTGAACACCCGCATTTAGTTATTAAAAAGTTATTATTGTGCTTGGAAAATATTAATGTTATAGATACCAGAAATTGAAATATTATCAAAGGAAATGAATGTAATTGTTATCTATACAGCCATACCTAGCTTTACGGCCTAAATACGTTCCACGAAACTTGGCCGCAAAGTGAAAAGCCGTATAAGGAATCAATTATTGCGCTTGTACAAGATTGGCAACATGTAGATATATCGACCTGGAAAAAAACTTTTTTTTGCGGTTATAGCGAAACATTTTAGGCCATAAATCGAAAACGTGCCTTAATTGAAGGGGGCCGTTGTAGCGAAATGTATAAAGAGCGGCCGTATAGCGAGGTATGTGTGTAGTTTGAATAATGAAAACTGAAACAGTCATATTAACGGGTTCCGTAAATCAAGTGTTCAAAAATAAACTTGAAGTTGTATGCAAACTTAAATTGTTCTGTTCGTTTATAATTAGTAGCTCTACTTTGACGCACTTTGTGTGACATTAATTTTATATGCAATATGATGCTGGTAATGCCATAAATACTAGGTCGATGTTTGTTATTTTCGGTGCACGTGAAGGAAGTAGCAATTCATTAATAATGGGGCGGATTTAGTGTGTTGTTATGGAGTATTCGGAGCCAAGATAGTATTAAAGATGCCGTAAATGTTTACCGTAATATCTATGGGAGGCTAAATTGTGGGTGTTTTGAGTTAACACGATATAAATGTGCGGTCAGTTTATAAAGCAAGGTCCTGGCACATACACATGTGTATGAATGTACGTATGTACCATATTACAATATTCAGTATGGAAGATTGCTTGTGCATAATGTAGTAGAGTTGTAGTAGAACACTACCAACCACTGGCAGCGCTAGTAAAAGCAGCGTTTCTAGTAGAATCTGTGCCAGAATCCAGATTTGTCATGCGAATGAGTGTGGTGTACCAACGTATTCCCTCCTTGTGCTGCTGCGTGAGGTGTCTGCCATATATACGATTATTGACGTGCACCGGTTATCATCCAATGGAATAATACGAATTACCATCACCCTTCGTACGCGTTTTATATTTGGAGCACACGTTTTACTGAGGGAGAGCTGCCTCTCATGGTTTATATGCAAATTAGACTTTCAATTATTCAACATACAATTCAACTCGCTCGCCTTTTTTGTTCTGTAATCCTCGTTCTTCCATTCGCACAGAAATATCATTTCCCAAACGTCATATTATCCTCCCTCCTTTGTTTGTTAATTGAATCAATCAGTCTTGTCTTAAATAAATGAGAAGATAATTTATTTTGAACTTTTGCATCAAAAATATCGCAACAATCTTAAAAAATATGCCAATGTTTACCAGTGTTTGCAGCTTTTAGTTCGTATTATGAATATTATTCAAAAGAAGGGCAGAAAGACCTCGGTCAATATCCCTTTGGCCCAATGTGTGGTGAATAAATATTTTTAATAAAATAAAAAGGGGGATCATAGTTTTTATGCAGATTTTTCAATAACTAGGTTCTCGTTTTTTTTTAACAAGCAGCGAAGTCAATATAATTTAATTATCTACTCACCTTTATATATAAATAATTATTCGATGTGAATTTTATTTCTAAAAAGAAAAGCAAAATATTTGCAAATAATATTCTTTCCTGCTAATTATTATTAATTCAAAATTAAACTTTTGTATTTTTTAGGAATATAAATACGTTTATTTCTATGATTTCCATTTCTCGTTGAAAATTTGCGAGTACGACTACACCGTTAAATGAATTTACAAAAAAAAACACTATATCGATTTAATTTATTGCACTTTCTCGTTGGCTTGATTCGAACGGGATTATCGTTTCAAAATGAATTTTAAGCGAAATAGGATTTTGATTATTCAGCCGGTGGGCTTGTGTGTGTGTGTTTTCAGAATACATATTTCACTACTGAATACATTTATTGGAAAGTTAATAATCGCGAATCATTTAAGCTGTGGTGGATTACGATGTTATTTCCATAATTATACCCGCTAACTGATATTAATTTGAAAATTATTTTGTTATTGGCATTATTCCTTTTTTTTTCAAATAGTTAATACCCTTTGTTCGCTGTGATTAAGTCGGACAGGTTGAGAGTAGAGTATGCCTCCAGATTATATTAGATTAACAAAGGGCGTGGGGTCGTTTAGGTTCAATTTACGGTTTTGTATTACACTGTTGATTAGGTTATTAGATATTCATAACTGGATTACGTAAACATTATTTTTTTCCTCGCTTATTTTTTGGAAAGTCAATCTTTTATATATATTGTCTACTCAAGTGTAATTTGTACTGTTTAGGAGGATTACAACGTATCTAGCTATCGAACAGTATATACTCGTATTGAATGTGTATACCTGTTACAATAATAAATGGTCTCTGTTTTGCTAGAGTGCCATTCCATTAGAACGCAAATTACATAAGGTACTTGTCCCATATTCATGTAGTGCTTTAATTACTACAAGTGTGTCAATCAAATAGGCTATTGATTTATTGGCACAGTGATTAACGATGAAATTGTTCAAATTATACTGTAATTTGTACTGCTAATTCATAGAATTATAAGAACTGTAACATTATTGGAGATGCTTTTACCTTTGCTAATAGAACATCACCAGTAATAAATAAATTATTGCTATTTAGTAAAATTAAGCTGCAATTATTTAAAGATATTTGTTATTATGCATTAGGCGATAGAATTACTGTGTACTTGGCTGGTTTAGCCTAAATTAAGAATGGTATTAGTAGAATTGAGATAGGTGACACGTCAATGAAAAAACGCGCTTAAAATAGAATCAAAATAAATATAATATAGGTTGATAACCTCTTGCCTGGAAATAATTTTTATTTTAATATAGAATTATAAGAATAAGAATATATTTCATTAAGTTACATTTCCGTAAATTGTGTAAAAAATAGGTCATGAAAATTGATAATCTCCATTGGTCTACATCCTGCTGCCTGACTTCTATTATATAATAATATATTTATTGGAGAATGTTCGTTCTAATGGCCTGTAATCTTGACGTGACCTGCACTGGAAACTTCGCCGGAGCTCCGGCATT
This sequence comes from Nicrophorus orbicollis, assembly GCA_018845635.1. NCBI lineage: Eukaryota > Metazoa > Arthropoda > Insecta > Coleoptera > Silphidae > Nicrophorus > Nicrophorus orbicollis. Next base: position 252,097 of record JAFMTC010001520.1, read on the forward strand.
AAATATTCCTTTCGTCCTGTGCCTTCTGGATGGAGATGCAACAATTACATACAATTAGCGAGTTGGTGCGAATGTAATTCCAATTCCGGTGCAGTCAGATGCAGGCACAAGTTTCCAATTTCTTAATGCAATGCGTTTTACTTACCTACCGACTTCACATAAACTTCTTTTTATTTCGCAACGTACAATTCGAAACCTGGTGTATGAATGTATTTTCCGACCCTCTCGCACTGGGTTTACAGTTTCTGGAATATGAATATATATTTCATTTAGTCAGGATCTCAACCGCACGCGACGGGAAGGGTGTGAGGATTAGCGTTCGTTTTAGTTCCGTAAACTCGGCAGAAGCGTTATTTCCGTATACGACGACGTTCGTGATCATCCCTAATAGTATATACACCATCCTTACCGAACGCGGGATCCTTCCCCTCTTACTGTACGTGAGTAGACACTTATTATAGACAAAAAACACACAAAGTATATCTACTTATTCACGTAATATGTATGCCTATGTTGTCATGGATAATTGTGATCATAATAAATATGTATTATTGTCCCCTTCATTTCTTCAGAAATTTTGTTTGCAAAATCTAATTTTGCATATTTTATTTTAAATTCATTATACACTATGAATCGATAATGAATTACAAATAAATTTGCAGTAATAATTATGTAGCAGTAATACGATAAAAATGGTTAAAAAAGCCAAGACATGAATACAATAATAATTGTAATTAAGTACTTAAAATATGGGCAGAACTATCCCAGTCAATAGCTTTTTGTCCTTATGTGTGGTCAAGAAATATGTTAAATAATAGAAATGGGAAAAACCTATGGTTATGATTTATAATATTGTAATAGATTTTTGTAGCTTTGTGAATACATACATTAATTCTATCCAGTGAATATTAAATGATTACTCCACATCACGATATAGATATGAAATGAATTGCATTTCGAGTCGACAGCTTTGTGAATTTGCAATTGACTGCAGACGAATACCGTCACGTGTATTTGATTAAATTTTGACTGCTTGCACAAGAAATTTAATTCCATACTGAATGATTTACCAATATATACAATATAATACAATTACACGTTAGATTGGATATGCGTTCATCGTAAATTATATTCCGTTGAAAATATAAATGTAAAATAAATTTAAATTCATCATTTTGTTTCAACATTAAAATGATTAGGAATATCATTAACATTTTAAACTGTTGATTATATATGTATATTTCTGTTTTATTTCCCAATTCTATCAATATTTTTGTTGTTTTGTTTGGGAGACAAAATAAAGCGTGAGTCGTTACTCCTCCAGGACCAGCTCTCAATCAGAGCTTTTGAGTTTATTGATTTTGGGACATCGTTCCGGAAGCCCTTTTTTATTCTGTTGCTCTAGTCTCTCCATATCTACCTCTACGCAAACATATTTCCATTTAATTCAGACTACAACACATCCGTTGTTATTTTCCTCAATGCATTCACATGGTTCATGGATTTTTTTAAAGTTCCAACGATGGCCAACGTTTTGTGAAATACAAAAAATAAAATATCAATTTATAAGTAATGTCATCTTTATATTAAAAAAATACTATAGATGTAACAATTATTGGTAAACATTGTTCAGATTTATAGTTTACTAGAAAAGAGATTCCCAACACATTTTATGCTTTGACTCACTTAATTTTTTTGATAAGGACTCATATTTTTGTTTAATATCGTACTGATGAAATATTGATATAAATCTGGGTCCAGTCAAGTAAGGAAATGATTATAATAGTAGGTCATATTTGTCTAACTTTTTTATTGTATAGCAAAATCTAATCGTACGTATCGATATTTAACTTGTGTTATTTTAGCAAAAAAAAAAATCAATTCTATCGACTATTCTCAAGATTCTATCGATTCTGTACATTAATGTTGAAAATATTTTAATTTTTGGATGTTAGATTTAATTAATTTATATTAATGAATTATGAATATTTCAAAATATTTTTATCTTGACATTTGTTACTTATGTTACTTATTTATAACAGTGCATATCATACATTTTGATACGACTTGCGTTTTAAAGGTATTTTGTATGTAACTTGATTTATTATCATTAATATAATACCCTTCGATGTAACAATACACCTTTAAGGGTGGATTGAGATACTTTATATATAGTACTATGAAAATAACAACGCTCCCCCAATTTCTGACATATTTTGCGAAATATATTGCGCCTAAGTCCACAACAAGAACATGGTCTATCGTTTCCCGTGCCTCGCAATAATTCATTTTTTGCCTGCACCTCAGATAGGAGAGAGGAAGTCATCTCGCTTGTAGCTCTCTTCATCTCTTTGTTTTTGCGCAACTGAACGCGAGAAAATATATGTGGCTATGTGGGTGTATGAGATCGATAAATGTGGAATGCATTCATCCAAAAGCTGAAGCAGGATATAAGAAAAATGTGCCGAGAACTTTCCAGAGTCGCCATTCAATTTCACCTCGATATCCGATCGTAAAGAAAAATCGCAACTCTTTTTCTTCTTTATTGTAGCCGCACGGGAATAGGGAAAAACTTTTGTTTAAATTTCTTGTGTATGAAAAATAACGGAAAGATAGTGTAAGTGCATTTTGTAGATATTTCCAACTTATATTGAATTTCTCCGATGATTCCAATTCATTTTGCTTTGAAACTTGTCACATCATGAAAAATGTACTTAAACCTACAAACTTCATTTATTTTATTCCATTAAAATTTAAAAAATAACAGAATCATCATTTACTGTCCAATTATATACAATTCACGTTTAATGTGTTTATATATTTTATGTATTTTCGATCGATAAGCCACCTGCCATTGTTGCTCGTGGACCGTAAATTTCCATTGGGAGCTTTTAAATAATGCAATTGACCTCTATTTATATGGAATTGTTGCCGCCAATGAATTATCAGAATAACTTTATAATTTGTATAAGCTTATTTTAAAATGGTGGCCAGTAATCGATTAATAAATTTATAATTCCATATTACTTTTAATATTATTCATTACTTTTGAAACAAGTTCTTGTGTTTGTTATTTGGAAAAATGAGTTATTATGTTAATATTTTATTTACGCATGCAATGGCATTCATGTTGTTAAATTATTTTTTAGTATCTCTAAAGTGCATACAATCTAATTTCATAGTTACAAAAGTTTCGTTGTACGAAAAAACTTTTCAATTTAAACTAAATATCGAAGATTTCTTAAGTTTCGTATCTGTAGCTAGGGGTAGCTGGGAACCGAAGTGTAGTAACCCCTGGATGTCAGAAAAGGCGTTTAAAATGCAAATATATTAGACAAGTATGGACTACCTTTCTACTTTGCCATACTACATCGCATATTCTGACTTACAATACAGAATGTCTCTAGATTTTACAACATCATCTAACGGAAGTCATGAAAATTTTACAAAACAAATGTTTTTCATACATAAAAAAGATATAAATAAATACTGGAGATGGTGCATTTGTTTGGTTTATAACTTGTACTATTTACACATTATAATATCTAATTAGATAAGGAAAATTAATCTTTCAATTATTTTTATTTTACAGTCAATTTTATTTGAAATATTTAATATCTACTATATTATATCGGCAGCAACACCTCGGCTGATAGTCCTTTGGCCCAATTTGTAGCTAATAAAGATATTTATTTTTATTATAAATAATAACAACTAAAAAATCTAGCCAAATGGCAATCGACCTTGGCTTTTCCGTCAACCATTATAATAAATGTACGAAAATGGCATTAATTAAAATTATTTATGAAAAGTGAACAAAGAATTTTAAAACAATATCTCGTTAGCGTAGATGCCGACAGCATTTTACATTTGTAATTATTTCTATTGGTTATTTAAAACAATAAAAAAATTCAATTGTTTAATTTTGATGACTGCTTCATATATAAACTGAATGACATTCGTAAATAAGAAATATATATATATGTTCAGTATACATTTTTGTTTTGCTTTTAGTTAAATTTAAATAATTGCTTATCGTTCGATAAAAAAACACCAACATCCGAAAGTATTGTCATGTTAATTGAAACTAATTTGTATACAAATGAGGCACCTTTCTAATCGATTTTTTTATGTTTTAAATTACTTGTTAGTTATTTTTAGTTGAGTTTACAATGAATATAGATGATCTTAAATAATTCAAATTATAATTGCAAACATATTTATCTTGGTAATGACAAATAAATAATGCTAAATAAAGATAAATAAATATATATTATTCTAAATAACTAAAAAATTAACTATGGGCTGGCCAAGGGGTTATCGACCTTGGTCCTTCCGTCCATGAATATTACAATGAATTATAATAACTTAAATACACACAAATAATAAAGAAACTAAATGAATGATATAATTACATTTATATGTAAGTTAAAACATAATAGAATATGAACATTTTAGGTAAAATTTAAATTTAGAAATATTTATATATTATTATTTTATTGTTGTGCAAACAATTACTAAGTATTAAAAAGTAGAATATATAAAAATATTCATTGATTGTTGCATTTCTGTACTAATAAAACAATTGTACAATGTTTTACATTTATATTTTTTATGGTTCGTAAATTATTTATATGTATATGTTATATGTATATTGTATGTTACAGTATTGTGTTCCAAATTATATTTTACGGTCTGCAACACAACTGATATAAATTCATTGCGTACTTTCGATAGTCTCTCTAAACAATTGAATTGTATAGAGTTAATTAATTGTTATCAGACTAAATCGGGTAACCGCAATATGAGTATACACATCGTCATTGTTGGCATTTAATTAAAACTTTGGTATCACTACAGTGTGCATTCTTCGATTTGACGCTTCCTCGATTTAAAACCAAAGTCCCCCACTCTTAGTTTATGGTACTTAATGTGATACATTGAAAATAAATTTATCATTTAGTCTAAGACACAATTTGAAATAGGAGTGAAAAGTACGGTTTCCATTGTTTATACCTGTCTTTGTTTTATGTCGTGTTTTCTATTGTCAATCTAGGGCCATTAAACGAACGAAACTTGTTGAATGTTGGTTGCAAGTTAAAAAAAAATGTCCAGCAAGTGGGTCGATAATTCTTACTTGCAGCTTTTGTTCTTCATCTCTGCGTATCACTTTTCCCTTTTTGTCCGTCGAGTGGAAAAGTGCTAATTCGAAGTGCGCACTTTTACGTGCTCGATCACAAAAAGGGATCACATTATTCTCAGTCGACGCTTGCAATTATTTCGAAATAACTTTTACGTAACGCTGCATTTTTTTTTTGTTATGTACTATAGAATACGAATACTGCGATAAATCCTATTTATTCATTTCAAAACGCCCTGTTGATCGAGTTATAATGCTTTTTCTAATTTTAATTTATGTTTATATTTTTATTGATAAGTTATTAATCTTATCTTTTCATTAATTACTATTTATAAAATGAGTTGATTAAAAAAAGTTTTGAGAAGTTTTATTAACATAAAAGGCAGAATTAGGGCCGTCCTTCATAACTGAAAAAAACAGCTAATTACCGAAATAACAGATTATATGAATGAGGATTAATGTTTGGAATCTCTTCTGGTCTAGACACGTCAAAATATTCGAGATTTTTTTGAATGAGCTTAGAGATTCATGGTTATATTTTTTTTGTACTTAACAATCCTACAGCAAATATAAAAAATGTGTCATTTAAATTCTATTTGGTGGCTTGATAATAAATTTGTTTTTGTCTCATTTCATAAATTTGATTTGAAAACTCTTAGAATTTTGTGATTCAGATACATACCACATAAAATATAAGCAAATATAAAAAATATTAATTGATTGTATATTATAATGTTAGTTCATAGTATTTACATATTCATAAATGCCAATAAATAATAACATTTATTGAAGATATGAGCATATAGAATAAGCGAGATATATCTATACAACAACAATAATTAAACGAATCTAAAAAATAACTGTTATATCTGTTATAAAGGGTTATTGACCGTAGTCTTTCGACCCTAACGAAGATTTTTAGTATATAAACTATGAAATATTCGACAATAAATTAAATTTATTTTGTATATTATTATTATTTATCAATATAAACACATATCTGAATGTTAATTGTTTTATTATTGTTGTTTATTATTATTGAAATAAAATATATTTCTTTTTTGGAACTCTAGAAAGTGTTAAACCTTAAATTAAAGTATTTTAGTTCTTCTGAAACTTCTAGAATTCAAGCTTCCAATTTACTGAAGAAAATTTCTCATTTTATTCTTCTCGTATAATCTTATAAAATGTTATAGTTACATTTTTGACATGAAAGGTCGTTGGATGAAGATATTTTTTTTGGTGTGTATCTTTTGTGTTGCCACGACATTTAAAATTACCCATCGTGCAGAAACTTATTTTAGAACCGTTGTCCACTGACTACTAGTCCTTTGATGAATTGTAGAATCATAAGGAGGCTCTGTTTTGTTTTTGATCGGGGACGTCTCATGCTATTAGGCTATAAGTCGCCTGGTCGAAAATAATCAATTCTAATTATTTTTAATAATAATTTATTGGCTAGAATCCTGTGATAAGGAAAACAAAATGTAAACAATGAAAAACATTTATAGATAAATAACAAATAAACAATAATTCTGAATAGAATTTAAAAGGATTATTGGTTAGGCTATCGATATTGGTTTTTCCGCCCTAATTATTAATTAAATATTTAATTGGATGTACATAAATCAGGTAACATTGTATAATAGTTCAAGATCTAATAAATAATATAATATTTAGTTAAAATAGAGCGAAAACTTTTATCCTACAATTATAAATAGCAATGAATCGATTTCACGTTAGAGAATACTGGATATGCATATATCTATATATACTGGAATTTATAGAATTCAGACAACCTCGACCCCCTTGAATTCAGATGCACTTCCTAATTAACTGATCGGCAACTAATAAGGAATCGATTGTAGCGCTCGTTTGAATGATCGAGTATACGTTGTTAGTACAATTTATATTAAATGTAAGAATTGTTGATTGCAGTTGCAATGGCGAATGCGCCGGGCTATATAGTATTAATATTTATTATATAGTAAAATAAATAATTCTAGTTGTAGGCTTATGAAGTTGAGAAAAGCATTTTGTCTAGGCTTTATATTTAATGATAGGATGCGTGAGCAACATATACAGCAGGATTATGTCCTGATATCACCTGGCTTGATATTCGAGATGGGTTAGTACAGGTTTGTCATAATTTAATTAAAGGACTAGTCTCCGAAAGATATATGCCGAGCGGGTGAAGTTTGTCGACAGCAGGCCAAGTAATTGCTTCTTGGTAACTAAGATCATTCACTTTTTATTCTTATTAGGTATAGTCATGTGAATTGGATATAATAAAAATACGCTTATTATTAACCTTGAACTTTTGAAGCGTCTTAAGAATATATCTACGCTTATTGATTTTCTAATTGCGTCTCTTTATATCCTAACTTAACCTCTTCGATTTTCTTTTCGATAATAAAATGATGTTGACTTAAGTGTAACTTCGCATGTTCAAACTAAATTAAATAACTACATCACTCCACTAGAGTTAAATGGCAGAGTCCGCAATGAGAATTGCTGTGAGAATGCGTCTTGTGATAGGACTCGATTCCTGGATTACTTTGATGGAAATGGAAGTCTTTCTCAGTCCCAGAGTTTACTGCAAGGTTCTTACTCTTACATGTTTCGTGCACAAATGCAATACAGTGCTAATATGATACTATGAAGCTATCAACTCTTCTCTGGTATGGTTGAACATAGTTTGTTATGTGAATTGCTATTTTTATAATATTGTATATTCAATTATGCTTATTTTTCAAAAATACGTCTGCTAATATCCAATTTATCGAATTATAGGTGTAGGGTCACATTTCATTTAGGATGGATGCTGTTGCCATTCACATAAAAAATATTTTTTGTACGTACGCCAATGGGAATCATATTTTACTATTTATCGGTTTTATACTCTTTTTTTTTTCCATATAAATCTCTTTCGCTCTATTTTATTTTTTATATTAGTTTTCGTCAAGGGACAATAACAATTTGTATGACTATTACGGTATGTTATCGTATACGTTAATAATTGGTTCCCATTTGTTTGGAAAACAGTCGATTCCATGGCAAAAAATTCACGGTTCTTGGTGATCCATGCTTTAGCATCGGCTACCAAGTTATCCAAATTAGCATAAAATTTGTTTATATATCAATTTATCAAAGATAGTGTGACGTGATAGTCCGTAGGCGCTTCTTTTTGAGAATATGGCGGATTGGTAAAGAGTTTCCAGCTCTTATTGGCAATACATTCGAAAACATGACGCTCAACATATGGACGCAAAGTATCGTGGTGGAAGACAATATAGTTCTTTTTGCAACGAATCAGTAGAAATTCGGATACGTTCGGCTTTATTATTATCGGAGAGTTTATGAGGGACCTATCCAGCCGCTTTCTATACCTTTCCTAGCAACGACGAACGATGGTTGAATGTAAAGTATCATTGTAGTCCAGCATTCGAGTTGTCAAGCTTTCGTCCTCTTTCACAGCTGTTCTAAGTTCCTGGTCAACGAAATCTAATGGTAAACCTCTTCCTGGCTTATCTTCCAAGCTAGATTTTAAACTGGCAAACCTTCTGTATCGTCTTTTGCGATTGTTCCTTATCCAAAAAGTTTGTTGACTTTACTTTCTATACTTTTTCTATGTGGTAAAGTATATGAGGAATATGACTATGATTATATAATAACCTTAATTTTAAATAATATTTTTGTAAGAAGAAATAATCAAAACAGCAATTTTTATTAAGAAATTAACTCGCCTACTAATATGTATATGTAAATGAATTAAAAAACTGTTACATGACGTCTGATAGTAGTGTTTATATATGTATTGATCAGTCTGTAAATTATATGTTTATGTTACAATGCTATGCGAAACTCGATTTATGATTCGGAAATCAATGCATTTACAAAACCATATGTGCGTCGTCTATTCAGCAGGATAATCAGAAATATGGTTGTACTCTCATTCGACGCAATTAATCGCAGTAAGTATCTACACAAAGAAAAGTCAGTTACACAATATATAATAGAATTAATGATTTTCATATTGATTAATTAACTGACAGACAACAATGTTTTCGATTAAAAATATGACGAAACTATTTTTGTTCGAACAAATAAATGGTATAGATACAATCACAAGGATTTTATTACATTTTATAATTTATTTTGTATGAGGCGGAAAGACTTATGTTGATTGTTGCTCCTTGATCACATTTGTGGTTAAGATATTAATAAATTATGTGTGATACAATTAGATAATAATAATCTTTGTTTACCACCAAAATGCAACCAAAGGGCAATCGATCTAAGTCTTTCTACCCAAAGACACACTTAAAATAATTCTTTTACAATTATATAAACAATATTTTTTAGATGTTTCCTAAAATAATATATAGAAATATAACCAAATAAAAGCAATATTTAAAGTAGTATTTGGATCGGGACTGAATGAAAAATTAATTAATTATGAATTTTAAAATTATAACTATTATAATAACTAGAAAGTCATTTTAATGATATGTTGTTAATTTAATTATGGAACCATATAATAAATTGTATAGTTCAAATAATTATTATGCAACTAACGCTATGAACTAAAATATTTATTTTCTGTGAAAGAGTTAGGTAATTTCATATAATCATATTATATTCTATTTAATTAAGAATTATATATTGAAAATTTTGGAATCACTGAGTTTTATTTTGATCTAACTATATATTGTAGGTGTCATATATATTTATCCATGAGATCATACATAATATGTTTTTTAACAAACACAGCAATCATTGTAACGTTCCCAAAAAATTGCTCATTTAAAGTTGAAAAGATTTCACCATTTTTCCCAATTGTGTCCTATAAAGAGCGGTCGGCGTTTGTTTTGTTATTTCCCTTTATCATCATCCGAGTTACGTTCATGGATAATTTCTTTCTCTTGGTTTGTCTCGCATCGATGGATATTACGTTTCTGGGTATACCGTGTGGAATTATGCCGGGACGCCTCTATTTTTTTTATAAGATAGTCATTGTCTTCTCGGAGGGAGGCGACCAAAAGGAAAAAGGGGGATTCCTTTCCATTCCGCCGACTTGTTTTATTCATCTTATCCAGCATGGTCTCTCGATATTTTTTGCGCGCACGCTACCATCCAGTTAGTAAAACGGTGCGTTTCTTAACGAGAGAATAGGATGGATATATGAGGTCGCGAATTCACATTGATTTGAAAAAATACTTTCTAAAGGAAATATAATCATGTCTTTTATAAAAATAATCCATAACTATTATCCGAAGCGAAAGGTGGTTTGGATTACTCAGTATATATCCTAAACCTTATGAGCTTAATTAACTCGATGTCATTATTTTCTTCTTGTTCTTTCAGTGAAAGAGAACACAAATGGACGTCCGCAGCCGTTATTACAGGAACCCCATTACGGGTCGAGGCCTCAACCGTACAGTAAGTTAACTTATTGCCATTTTATATAAACCCAAATCCCAAAGAGATCTCGAATCCGCGTTTTCATCCCCCTTCCCCATCTGTTGCATACAAAGAAAAATAAATGTTGAGCTATCCAACGTGTTTTATTGGAAGAATACAGAAATCAATCGCAAATGAAACAGCGATTACTTTTGAAAAATAGAAGCGCAAAAGGGAACGGCGATTACATCATCGATCAGAATTTTTATACATGAAAGCTCGTCTACCCCACACCATATGTGTATTGTCTGAAGTGGTTGCACGTTGTAGCACCAATGTGATCTAGCGCTGAAGAGTGAATCCATTTTGTTTCTTTGAAATTAACTGGACCAAGTGCTCTGGGGATGAAACACAACGCAAAAAATTATCTTCATCCGGGAAAAATGCGTTTTGTACTTTTGTTGATTGTCATCGGTGGTGGCCGATGGAAATGTGCGGTTTTATTCGCGTTCAACTGAGTTTAGTTTAAATGGGTATTCCAACATCCGAATGTGGGTGGTAGCTGGTTGATACAAGTTCTATAGAATAATTATACGGATCCGGGTCGGCTAATGCATTTATTCTTCCAGAGCAGCAATTTGTTTAGTAGCGTTACATGAATTTGTTGTTTGTTTGCATTTTATCTCGATCCGAAAATTCTCTGACGCTCTTTATTCGTTCATTCAAAACAGCTGGCAGTTAATTAATTGTTTTATTACATTTACCTATCTATTAAAAAAAAGAATATTTGATTAAATTCAACTGTATTGAAGCTTAACCTAATTTCATTGAAACACAGTTTATAAGATCAGGAATATATGTCTTAAGGGATTTCGGTACGTGCTGGAATGTATGTTAACATACAATACATATTTGTGAACATTTTTCTTCGACCTCGCCATGTGTTTGAAACAGAAGCGTATGATTATTAATGTAATTATATAACTAGAGCATATGTGCTATTAATAATTATTTAATGATATAAAAATACAACAATAACAATAATTATTTTTATTTATTTAAACATCTTTACTGGGCCAAAGGGCTATTGACCTAGGTCTTTCCTCCCTAACAATAATTATATTCGTACAATAATATTCAAAATACAAAATCAACTGATATAAAGTCTTATTGATTGTAGTCGTTTCATGAATGAAATATTTAACATGTGTTGTTATGGCTCGGTGGATGCGCCGGGTTATATGTTTTTAAAATTAAAGACGATTATTCAACATTTAAAATCTATATTGCACATGGCTCCGTACATAACACGATGATTTTTCAAAATATCCATGGGAAGTTAAAATAACTTTTAATATTATTTGTTTGCACATGCTAACCTGCTTTACTTGGAAACTTATATGGATAAAAATATAAATTTTACTCAACTCTTACTCAATTTAATGTATATGAGGTTAGCATGGATATTGTATTATAGCTTCAGAGAAAAATATAGTTGCGTCATCTACTGTTGTTTTTTGTTAAATAATTTGATATTGTTGGAAATTTGTTACTGTAATCGATTAAGTAAATCATAAGTCATTTTATCGACTATAGACGACAGCCCTAGTTAAACATTGAAATGTATTTCAATCTACTATTATGAAACATATGCGTCGTAAACTATAAAAAATGATTTATTTTATTGAACCGAGTTTGCTGATTCAACAAGCTTTTATGTAAATTAAAATAAAATATTGGAAAGTACCTTTGCGGCGAATTCTAAATGCAACATATAAAGTGCTAATATGGAAATTAAAATATTAGTATTTATGGAATGTGGAATTTCGCAGTAAATTGCATTAATTTATTTTATGACGAATTATATATAAAGGACTGGGTAAATATTAATTAATGTCAAAGATTAAGTAATTCCAGTGTTTTACCTGAGTTAAATAAACCGAATCGTCACGTTCTAATTCATCCGGCTTTGTAGTTTACCTGTTCCGGAAGTTAAGTGCAAGAAGAAAATCTGCACAGACATATCGAATACACTTTCTACATAATCCAATTAAATTGTGCAGCAATCGTTGATGCATCAGGCTGGAAAAACTAGAGCAGAATGCAGCGATGGAAATGTCGGATTTACGCAATGCCCATTCGCCAAATTAGATTCCATACTAATTTTCTGGTGAAACGCATGTTTCTTCTTCCATGTACTTAATTAGATCCAACATGGTTGGTCCGCTAACTCAATCATGTGGACCTTTTCTATCTACACTAACTTCACCTAAAGCAACAATCAAGAAGCGAAGTTTCTACCTCTTACTTGATTTAGTTCTAAACTTTATTAAAAATGCTACAGTGTTTATTAACACATATTAGATAAAATATTAACATTATTGATTTTATCTGCATGCTTTATGTATTTGGCGGCATAATGTTGCGTTATATATATTTAGCCCACTTTCTCATTTCACCTGTATCTCTCATTTTCAAGTTATCTCGGCCGCCTGTTCACTCTTTAAATGTAAATATTATTCATTAATTAAAATATGCGCATCTATTATTTTCTGTTGGCAACAAAATGCGAAAGTAAGCATTTCCATGTTGATACACTTATTACTGTTGTTACGCCATTAATTGACATGATTACCTCTTTCACTTTTCATATTTTTTTTATTTCTTGCTGATTCGAGATACAACGAGGCTAATGACCTGTATCTGAATCCACGAAGCATTTTAATACCCTTCAATTTACTTTTAACTAAACTGAAGATTATTAAAATATATTTATACTCATATTAGAAACCCCTTTACATTTTGTTTTCCAAACTTTCCTGTCATGCTGGTTTAAGTTGTTTTTGTGATTAGCTTTAATTATTTTATCGAAAAAGTTATTAACATTATTTATAACAATAACCTTTCCTATCAAGTTATGAACTTGACTCTTAGTAATATACTCCGCAGCCCTCACTATCAGCAGCGTAACTAGGGCGTGGCGAGAGAAGCGTAACTAGTTTAGGACCGCAAAATTTAGTTTTTATTTCATTTTTGGGTTAGGACTCAATTTAGGCACTTTCCACTGACGTACCTTCTAAACGACTCTGCTAACTATAATATAAAGCAATTATATGTTTAGATGTATATGTTTATAGTTTGCATTTATATAAACTTGTAAGAATATTCATGTAGAATATATTGTAGTTCGAAAAGATTAATCCATTTTGTCCACAACTAGCACAATATTATTCATATCTATTTGGTAGACTTGAGGTAAACAATTGCGACAAAAAAAAACCATGCGATTACAAAATAAATGCCAGATCGTGCAGCAATAAGATCAAGAAATGTTAGATTAAAATCTATTTTAGATTTCAACTGTTCAACTATTAATGTATAATAAATTTTGTATAATAAAATTCATATTTCACTATTCATAATAATAATTGACTTAGACAAAATATTAATTTTATTAAAATAGTATGACTTTATTGATATAATAATTGTCATTTTTTTATTAATGTTAATAATTTTATTTATATGAGTATAAACGGTTAAGTCAAATACGTATGTTTTCCATCGGAAATTTGAAATACTAACTTTGCATTTAGCCAACTGTTCGTTGTGTTTTAGATTAGTCATTATTTAAGTCGCAGACTGACCAAAGACAAGCCCCAGACGTCATGAAATATATACATGCCAGAGGCGAATATGTGAAAGGCGGTAGAGATATGATTTGGACGTGTGCCAATATCCCACACGCAGGATTCTCGTGAGTGATTTAAAATTTACATTATGTAGCAAAACATTGTCGCTTATCTAAACCGATTCTCCAGAAATCGATCTACCATACAAACACAAGGGCTCTGCCCTGCTTATACATCCCGTGGAAGTTAAATTGTGTCGGTAATGTAGTTTCGGCAACTTTGGTTCGGCAGAACGGTGGTCTTCCTTCCTTATCCCATTAACACGTGACTGTGCCATTTGTGTCCCGAAGCGATTGGGATACGTCAGTCCTAAAAAGGAGGAAGCAGAAGTGGCAGGCCCAGATCCAGTCTCAAGACATCTGATGACTATACCGCCGGGATGCGAAACACTCAAGTTAGGAATCCTATTTATTCTAATGTCTTATTCGCGAAAGCAATATAATCCAGTTTGTAAAAAGTTGTCTATTTTATTTCGTTTTAAAAGATGGGGGGATGCAATTCGCAACTGTTTCTTTTTAGACAGTGTTCGTGCAATACTACGTTAGGAACAACTAACTCGTAATTAAAAATTATAAATGTAAGCTAAATAATCATCGTAACAAAAATAATAAAAATAAATATCTCATAATTAGTTGTTGAACAATAAGTTGAACAATAGTAAATTTGGTCACGGGTGACTGTGTAATGTATAAAAAAAACTATATACGGGTAGTATACATATAGAAAAAGCTTGGATAGTGAATGATAATAAAATCTCAAAAAAAAGACAAAGTGGTACAATACTGGTAGTAAGTATGGTTGAGTTTCAAGTCCAGCGCATGTAGTATGAGCAACAGTTTTTGTACATCTTTCCAGTTGTATCAGTAATGTCTAGCCATGATGCTAATTCAGGTTTTAAAATATCTATTGTTTTCTAAATTTAATGAGTGTCTCAAAGTTTGATAACGTAGTTTTACAATATACAAAAAGCAAGTAATTGTCAAAGATATTTATAATTATTAATAAATACAAAACAATATGAACTAAAATGTATAAATCGTGTTTGAAAAAATAAATAGTAATTATTATAAATTATATCGAAGTTTTGTTATCACACTAATAGAGATTTGTATGTGGTATATAAAACATAAACATGAAACTGTCCAAATAAATACATTTGAAGTATACAATATAAGAGAATGTACTGTTAACTATCATTTAAAATGTTTAAAATAGATTGTTATTAGTAAAATAATATTTAAATAATATTTTGTTCGCATTTCTCGAGAATATCCTTTTTATAGACATAGGTGTAATGTGTATTGACTTTAGATTGTGTCTATTGTTTGCGTTTATATCGCTACAAAATGTGAGCTATTATGCTTGTTTCGACTGTAAAAACCATCGTTAACTTGCCAAATCAACTATCATAAATTGCGTTGTAAAGAATTGAACATATTGGAATTACTCTTACTTGATCTAATCAATCAACAAATTTTATTCAATTATAATTGTGTCTTATTCAAATTGCGCTTGCTGGTAATTACCTAAATTTTGCCAATTTAGTTAGCTATTTAATAACGCAGGAAAGTATTTTGTAGCAGTCTTCCTTCGCGATTATTAATCCGAGGAGGCCGCCCAGATCGTAATTACCGTACGCTGTAAGTAAACATAAATTGCATCACGTTTGGCAAACCTTTTGGCTCAACTACTGTCAGACGCGGAAATGAAGTCCTCCACTCGAAATTATTATAATTAATAATTTTAATAAGCAGAACTTTGTTCTTTGTGCCAACTCTATGTTATGGCCGGAGCTACAGCACTTATGTATTTATTTCGTATTTCGGCAGTCAAGGAATGCTCACATTTCGGTGTATCTTAAATTCGAAACAATTTGAACACAATCAAGCAGATATTCAATATCGGATACGGCAAAACTCTACGCGACACCATCGATCTCTGACGCTGTAACCATATGCGATTCACCCAAGAAAAATAAACATAATCGATGCACCTGGCGCATCCACCATTGTCATATGTTAATTATAGCAATAGTTATAATCAGATAAAATAAAAACATATTTTTATAAGAATAATAGTAATGAGACTAAAATGGCTATTAACCGCAGTCTATCTTTCCTCCCATATAAATATTATTATTAAAATATATTTATTATTGAACTTCATTTAAAAAAATGCTCCATAACAAACGTATAAACACAAATATTTAATGTAATATTTGATTAATTTAAATTTAATAAATTATGAATTTCATTTCTTCCTTTCCGTTTATTTTAAGATTTATATTATTTTTTGTGAATTATAATATGAAATTCAATTGAGCTTTTATATGTTCGAAGTTATCCAATGTTTCGAACGTACTGTGGTCTACTTCCATACAGAACCTTCACCTCCGTTTAATGTTTGCATTCAACAGTAATTTCCGGACTCTGTGAATAGCGGTTCTCCATAAATCACATTAGTAACAACGAATGAGTAACATAATTATTTATTCGATCCAAAAGATAGATAATTGCGATCTACATATTTTATGTCATTTTTGTAATTATTTTGTATTTTATAAGAAATTGATTTTATATAATCTATTATAACGGAAAGTGTACGATAAGTCTTTGTATATAGGATTATTTTGTAATTTATTCATATTTTTTGCTAAATAAGCGATGTACAAATAATTATTTAACATATTGTAGTAGAATAGCAGATATATTTATTACATTAGCAAAATTTATTTCGTCCAAACAGGACGTATTCTCAATTAGACGTATTCTATTGCAGACATATACCGAGGTACCAGGGCTACGCGAAAATTTTATTTATTGTCGGACAATTTAAAAGTCACAAAACATCAACAAAAGCAGAGTCGTTAAGATGAATGGATCCTAAGTGTTTGCATAGGGATGACGAAGATGCTCATTTTTTAAAAATTTTCTGCCCCGTTTACCTATTATTATACCGCTGCATAGAAGAAAACGCAGCTCATTTTTTTTGTTATTGTAAATTGTTGATTCTCATGTTAAAGCTTTCTTTACTTTATCTGTGCATGGTAGTGATTTTTTATTTATTTGTTTATAAACTTAATTCAATAATTTTCCTAAAAAACTTTTACAAATAAATAAATAGTTGTACCTAACTAATCCTAAACATATTTTTTTAAAGTTTTGGAGTTTCACCATAGATTTAAATATATACATGCTATTCTATATATTTATAATCATTTATTTACTTTGTAATAATTTATTTACTTTATAATCATTTATCTCTGCATTCTATAAATATATTCTAAAGATAAAATGTTACAATGATTTCAAACGCTTTGATGACATTAACATTACAGTGAGTTATCATTGGTTATTACATGATAAACATCTCGTTGGATTAAACCATTTAGCAAATGTAGGTTTATGAAGTTTTTGATTAGTTAATTTAAAGTGTACAGCATTCATAAGTAGTTTGCCCTACGAAGTTATGATAATCAGGGCTTATCTCCAAACATATTCCGTTTTAATTTAATCGCCTGGTTTACTGGTGAAATCGTTAATGTGAGATAAATTACATTTTAGGGGATTTGAAACCCGTTGCATCTTCATTGATATTACCTATATTTTATATGTTCTTCCAAAAAATAGGTGTGTTAAAAATAATTTAAAATTCATAAATTTGTGAAGTTATAAGTAATTTTGTTGTTGGTAAATAATATTGATAAAGATAAATAATGCATACCAAATAGGTAATAACTATTCCGCATTATGCAGGCATGAAAACAATGTAAGTAACGGCCAAATGAGTTAATGAATAAGTGAGGAAATATTTATTGGCGCTCATTCTAAATCGCATCAATCATTGTGACAGGAGCTGCAACGGGGATATGCATGTGGACAACACTTCGGGTATTTCTAATTTTAGTGCAAGCTCATGCAGAATATTCGACTGAAAACGATGAGAAAGCTAAGTTAACCAGTAGACAGACTACGTGCACTAGTTGGAAATTAATTAAACTTTTGATAACGGAACGTAACGTATGTACGTACTTCCGATTTCCTAGTTCCATCCGCTCGTCGACTTGAATTTAATAACGCGGCAAACTACACTAACCAAACCAATTATATTGTAGGAAAGTAATGAAATTGTGAAGTTTAAATCACACTTAATTCGATTGCTAGCACATTTGTCACCTTGGTACCGCGCAATTAAGATACATTTATTATTCATTAAACTGAATCCCAATTTAGTTCTATCTTCATGCACACGATTATTGTATATTTTCTGTAACGGGATGTAATTTTAATATCTAATAGATAAGTAAGTTTACTACTTCCACGTATTTCTTAAAAGCAAAATTTACAGAGAACTGTCTATTTGAAATATTGAATAGTTGATATATATATATATATATATTATTAATTATTTTTATTGCGACCGTCAACAAAATAAAACAACATTCATATAATTATAAGAAAAAGAAAACACAATTATTACTACTGTTGAAAAGGGCTATAGACCATAGATCTTTCTACCCGAATAGTTATTATTATTGGAAAATTCAGGAATTACATTTTTTAAAAAGCTGACAAAAATTTAATAGGTTATACCGTATTTTCACTACACTATCCATTAATTGCATATGTTTAATGTCAAAATAAATGCTTATTTTTGTGAGTAATGCGTTGTTTTGAAACGTGTTTCAGTTATTTATATTCCAATATGTTTATTATGCAATAGCAAGATATATTAAAAACTATTTCATACATTTTTAGATTACACATTTAATACTGTATACGGTATAATACTGTAGAAATACTTATAAATGCTTATCGACCACACCTCCCAATTTGTGGCTGATAAAGTTGTTTCTATATACAGTTATTTATGAGATATATTTTGTTAAAAAAGATCTATTTTTATTTGCAATATGACCGATATTTAAACAATTAATTGCAACAAATTACCAATAATTTCCCATTAATTTTAATACCCAGATTATTTGGGTGATTTTCTAATCTATCTTGATATTGATCACTAAACTTAGATACTACATGGTTCGTTGGTCTGGAGAATACCATGGGTGACAGTTTCTATGTTCAGTTCTTGTATTTTAAGTAACGTTACTTGAACCCACAAGAATTTCTCTTGCAATGCTTGTTTTATTAATATATGGCTTATATTCAACTTTTAATGATTTTTTATGTTACGGCCCAATTTCTGGCTCTTTTTCGGTCCTTGTCAATACTTGGATTTTTGTAATGCAGAATTCTTAACAATTCGGCTATTATAAATGATTGATTGTTGTTGGGAGAAACGTGAAAGCTTGCTGTTAATTCACACGTAGTTTGAGATGTATCTGGTTCCAGCATAGCTTTCTTCATCATTATCCACTTTTCTCACATAATTTATTTTGAAGATCAAAATTTGAACTTCTTAAACCGTTATGTGCATTTATTAGCTACAAACACTTTGTCGACACTTTATGCTATCTGTGTTGCATTAATTCTACGACACAATTGATATTCGAAAATAGCGTGACTTTTTCTTTTTAACAATTTGATTCTGTAGATCGCAGTTTACCAGATTACAAATCAAAATGTGGATGAGGATGTATTTTGTATAATACAGATATATAAATAATTAAATATCAGAGAACTTGGTTATCCAACTAGCCGAAATCGGACATAGTAAAAGAATAACTTTTACTAATAAATGTAAAATGTATAACTTTATCATCTTTCTTGACAGAATGTTAACAATTTTTTAAGAAAAAATAATAACTAGGGTTGGAAAGATTTTGATCAGAATATTGATTTGTATGTAAGTAGGACTATATATGCAATTATTACTATTTTATTAAAAAAATAAGTTTATCTACTTAATATTGCGTTTTGTTTAATATATTAATTGGACAATTTTTAATGAAATATGAAAGTTGATAACTTAGATATTATCTATACAATTAAGATATTCACTTATATTTAGTGTCGAGATAATTTAAAGTAATATAAAATTATTAATATCTTTTGTATTTTAAGATTTCTATGTTTAATTGAAATAGTTGTAATAAATTATTGTTTTAATATAATATAAAAATATTCAACTTTGAATTATCGAATTAAGTATGTAATTGATATAGTTGACAATAGGCAAAGATATTTCTTTAGAGAAACATATATGCGAACACCCCTTGAAATAGACAACTAAGTGCGTATTATTTATATTTTAGACTTCCTGGAAGGAACTGCGTGCACGACACGTGCGTGCACTTTGGTTTCTTAATTGTAGTTTAAATAGACGAAAGGTGTCGTATAATCGCGTTTAATTGGCTGGACAGTCATAGCCATAGCTGTTTTATGGCTCATAAAATTAGTCGCGGAATTCCTTCAGAAATTGTTTTTATCATTAGATGTACGTCATTGAAATCAGTCCGAGCGTCGTTTCTAAATGTTGATATCATCGATTTTTCCATCTGTATCCCAGTTCAGATTATGTAAAATGAAAGCAAAAAATGCAAATGCGTTTGTTTCTCTTGAATTTATTAAAACCACCAGGTGAAGATTTTATGGTTACTATTATGTAAAAGAATTATTATATTTAGGGTCAAATAGTATGTATGAATAATTTTGTCCAATATATTCTTACTTAAAAACTGATAATTACCATTTTATCCTGAATTGAATTCTGCAATACTTAAAATAATCCAAACTAATTGTCGTTTTAGTATAAGCAGATGAAAACTAAATTATTGTTGGTCGGCTGAGTATTAATTATCGCGATTGTGGTTTACCTGTGCTACATTCTCGTATTTGCAAAGTAATTAAGAACATTAGTATTTACCTGTCATGTATTCATCTCTTGATGCGGAAGTGTCTTTATATAAGTATCATTTGTCTGTTTGGTGATCACGGCCCGAGATTTATAATTTTCCTATAAAAATATACTTTTTTCTTACTCTATATTTATATCTAATGTTTAAAGCTTCTAAATAAAAAATGAGTCTAAGAAAATGTACTACTTTTCTATTACTATATTTTCCTTCATACCACATATCTATATAATTCTAGAAAATAGATATATAATGTGCTCGGTGAGCATAAGTTGCTCCAAAATTTGTCTCACTTACCAACGAAGCACTTCGTTTATTTTACTCTGCAACTGCCCCTGACACTAAATAACTGGTTGCTTTGCCAAAAACGTAGATACAACGAGATTCACTTTTCATGAAGTCGACAGGAATTGTATAATCAGACTAGGCTAATCACATTCAGATGTGCACGGAGGGTCTACATAATTGATTGGTCTTGTACATTAAAAATAGTTCTATACATGCATATTTACTATGACAATTATGATAATATACATGAAAACAATTTAAGTTAGCAGTAATTTTAATAATAGACGCATGGTGGACACATTTGCAAAACAAGTGAGTATTTATTCTATATTTAAATAGTTTTTGTAGTCAAAGTGGGAAATAAGCCATAAAGAAATTGATGGCTTTTCGTATTTTTTAGCCGATCCAGTTTGGATTTCGGAAAATAAATACAAGGGAGATGATATTTTATATGCAGGATAAATTTGATTAACTTTTCGCTATGAGTAACAGGGATAGTCTGAATCTTAATCCACTTTCATTCAGTGCTAAATTTTGTATTTTAACCTATATCTAAAATGTGGGTACATATTTTGCAATTGTTATTATTGGTATTTAAATGTATTACTTCTATGGGCTAAATTCATTTTAAATTCAGTTCTTGCGGTATTTAATTAAATTTCTTACAAGTTTTGTCCAATAAGCAATGTCGTTTTTATAATCAATTAAGTTTTTAGAAATTAAATTATTCAATACGAAATTGTCAAAAATGTGAAATTAATTAATTAATTTTGATCTTTGGACTTTATTTCAGTGTGTGTTCTAAACATGTTACAGTACCTATAAATGATAATCGAAATAAATAAATCAGTTCCGGATCTGGTTTATTGGTGAAATAATACAACGTGGGTTTTGTTTTGTTATTCGTCTTGTTGCCTAGCAGTACTTCACATTCCATTAGCCCTCTTCAGTCTTCTTTGATTGCAACTTACTTTTACGATATTTCTCGCTAGAAGAAATATGAAGAAATAAAATTATCCATCGAAGCAGAATTGCATTGTTTCATATTTCCCATTGTGTTTATTTTATTCGAATTAGCATAGCGCTCAGGATTTGACGCATAAAGGGTAGAGTTCCCGTACATCTTATTAACTCCTAGTTTTGTTTTAAATATTTGAACCGTCAGGGCACTGTCATGGAAACGTTCTTTTATAAATGTTCTCTTTCTGCCTACTGTTCTTGTAGCGCCGTACCCCAATGACCCACAACGATACGAGGATATGTGCGGGGGCGGCACGGGTGGCCCCGGATACGGGGAACCATTTGGCGGGGATGGAGGATACCGCAAGCAAGGAGCCGCCGTCGTTGCTCCCGTTGCTACCGAATACCGGGATCAACGCAATTTCCCGCAGGCCGCTGTTCTTATGGTATATGGCCTCGATCCTCAACGCACCAACGCCGACAAACTGTTCAACCTCATGTGTTTATATGGAAACGTGGCCAGAGTAAGTTTTTTTTGTTTATATATATATACTTATACAGGGGTGGGCTGCCAAATTTTGAACAACCGGCTCGCTATTATTTTAAAGTAAAAGAAAAACGGTTTTTTGCATAAACATACTATTAAAATGGATTAGTTTTTGGTTTTAGGGGTAATTTAACAAGAGACTCGCGCGAGCCGGCTCCAGCCCACCCCTGTATATATATATAACGAATTCCCGACTGTTTCGAATTCCCGACATCTGTAAACCCCAGTATATCATATTCCCGACATCCATTATCCCGATTATATAAAATTCACTACATCCATTATCCCGACTATATCTAATTACTTACATTCATTATCCGGACTTTAACGAATTCCCGACAATCGTTATCCCAAACATTATATTATATATTGAAGTGCAACGATGTTGGTAAACAGTGACAACACTATACGATGCGTGTCTTAAACAGACAGCTATATTCATGGCAATTGAATAATTAAACGAGAGAAGAACTCCAAAGGCCATACTGTTTTTCGGAAATCAGACCGAAGGAGTCCTAGAGCCAATATGAAGACTTTGTCAAAGCAATGTTATTTGCTATATATGAAGCAAGGATGATGGTTGAGAAGATATTGATGCATTCACCACAATCCAATAGAAAACATGCAAACTATTAAGTCTGATAAGGATTTGATATGTTCAGTATTTTAAATGAATGATTGATACCAATAGTAAATTAAATTGAGGAAATGCACAAATCAACACTGAATGATCAGATCATATCATCAAAGTCACTCATTTTATCGGGTGTTTGCAGCTAAAGTGTGTTGTTTGTATTTTTGAGATTATGTTAAATTAATATTTATTAGGTTCCTATTATAACCTGTTATATTATTTGATGTAATTTTATTTTTGGACACACTATGTTGAATTCAGTAATTCATGAGGTGCAGTATCTTTAAGAGCAATAGTGCTTTTAGTAGACTTCTGTAGATCACATAATCAATCAAACACTGTTGATTTCAAACAAAGCTTTATTAAAGTTAAATAAAATTAAATTTTTCTTTTATATTCTTAGAGTCCTTTATAAATACTCTAAAGTGTAGTACACTAATATAAACACATAATTAATTTCTTCAAATATCCCTAATAGTCTTTTTTTCAAATAAAAATGTAAGGAATTCAGGTTGGTTGATAGTAAACAAAGCCCCACTCCCATCTTCTGACAAATAATAATAATAATTAACTTTGTAAGTAGATTATGTATTTACAATTAAGTCTAAGTAATAATCTTAAATGATGAGCAAAATGATTTCAGAAGATACCTAAATAAAGAATATAAAAATGAAGGGAACATCAATTAACAAATAAAGTTAAGTAAAACCAAACGAATTTAATTCAAATTTCCAATCCATGAGTCCACAAAAACAGACACTATTCCACCGTGTGGAACTCCATCTCTGGGACACAACATTAAATTAATCATTTTAGCTTTTTTAATATCCACATAACTTGTCCAATATAATTGGAAAATACTTGAAGAATATAAACTTGGCTTGTGGACTCGTTTAGACCGTTCTTAGAGTAATGACATCAGTTATCCCGACTGTATTGGGATAACTGATGTCGGGAATTTAAGCTTGACCGTACCTAAATCACGATACAATATATTCTATAGTCTGCAATTACAAATGTTATTTTTATAATCAATTTATTATCTATATCTCTGTTTTATAATAAAATGTTTTGTAATAAAATTGTAGATAAAGTTTTTAAAGTCAAAAGAGGGTACAGCAATGGTGCAAATGGGTGATAGCGTTGCGGTCGAGAGATGCGTCCAATATTTGAATAACGTGAATGTGGGACTAACGGGTGCCGCGCCGGTATGCCACAACAATTCTAATCACGAGGAAAAGAATGGAAGTCAACATGAGCACAAGCTGCAATTGGCTTTTAGTAAACAACCCTACCTCAGCGAAGTGACCAACCCATATCCACTACCAGACAAATCGCCCTCCTATAAGGAATACATCTCTAATAAGAACAATCGCTTCATGAATCCCGCGATGGCCAGCAAAAATCGCATACAACCACCAAGCAAGGTAAGCTTTCTAAATCATGATATAATTCTTATTTCATCCAACCAACTGAACAAACTCACAGATTCTTCATTTCTTCAATACTCCTCCACATGTGACTGAGGAAGAGCTTGTGCAGGTATTCAGAGATTACGATGTTGTGCCGCCAAAAGCAGTGAAACTGTTTCCGATGAAATCTGAAAGATCCAGTTCGGGACTGCTGGAATTCGAGAACACCACGGAAGCAGTTGCTGCCGTTATGGCCTGCAATCACGCGGCGATCGAGAACCCTGGTGAGTACAATTTATTTGAATGCAAATCAGTTGTATTTCATTTTCCTTGTTTACAGGTACTAAATTCCCTTTTATCATGAAGCTCTGCTTCTCATCATCGCGTAGCATGTCCATCCGCAACGGGGAAAACAATACGAACGGTGCAACGGACAGACGCATGGAGCAAGATCAGTAAAAACATAACAAACACAAAAAATAACAGCAATGAAAAACGGATGATTACTATTTGAAAATGAAAATCCAATAATACATATCCTCCAATCACATACTACACATTCATCACAACCTTTAATTAATTTATATACGGAAAAATGGTATAAGATACCTCTGCATCATGTTTACTATTTTTATTAGTTCATTATTATTTTTATTACTTTTATTTTGTATCTGATTAATTAATTATTATTTGTTCTTCGTTAAGTTTTTTTTGTGTATCGTAGCCACTAAGAAATTTCGGTTTGTCGTGTTTCAGAAAGAAAAAAAAGAAAACAATTATTTCTCTTTTGTAAAAAGATGATATAAACTCATAATACAACTGGGTTGGTTTGATTGTATTTTTATATCGACGAGAGACGTTTTGTTTTTTAGACTTCTCGCAGATTCCCCAGGAAATACGAGAATGTGCAATTCATTACTTAAGTACATATCGATTAAATTAAATTAACTCAAAAATAATATAACATATTATACAAGAGGAAGAAAAACGAAAGTATAATGAAAACAAATATGTTTTATGACATTTTAATATTGCAACGAGTCTAGGCTTAGGTTAATATTTATTAAAAAAAAAATAAATATAGATGTTTCTCTCCAATAATTATTATTACCTTAGTGAGGTACGTTCCTTCGCGTTTGCGACGAAGATATGGAATGATATTTTTGTTTCCCGCTTTAGGCTTGAAATAGTTTTATATTGAGAAGACTAAACTTGTTTAAATTTAAATTTGTTTGGCTTGTTCCGATTTAATTGGTCATTTTCTTCATTGGTTTAATATCACTCAAACAAATATTATGATAATGTATATGTGGATAAGGAAACTCCGAGGACCCTTAATTTCTAAATATTTTGAAACAAAGAGTTATTTTCGAGACAATTGATTAATTTAAATAAACGTGAAATGGTTTAATGAGAAGAGGATATATAGTTATATATATACATATATATACGGTTTGAGTATATACAGAATTTTCATAATATGTATTTTTCTATTATCATTTTTTATTGATACAGAAGTATGAACAATTTTGAATGATGGCACTCGAGGGTATATATTTATAAAAAAATCAAATATGAAAGCTGAAACTGATAAGTGAAAAAAAACACGCTACCGAAAATATGATGAAAAGAAAAGATGTGTCAAATTAGTGCTACATAATTTAATTGATAGGTCAATGATTCTTCTGTACATATGACTATGCCCGATAATATTTGCAACATCACACACTACAACATATTCTAAGAAACATATCACATCCATTGTAAATAACCAATAAAATTATATTTGATGAATCGAAGGAGCTGATGATCGAGGTTTAACTAGTTTATATAAGTTTTATTATATTCTCATATTGTCGAGGAATAACTAGTTTGCTTTATGGAAGAAGGCATCATTTTCGCCATTAGGATTTTTTGGAAATAAGCTGATTTTTAGAGGTAGATGCTTTTTTAAACCGCGAAAGAAAAATATCGTTAATAAAATTATCTTTATTATCATTTTAAATAAGCAAACAGTATATATATATATACACACACAAACAAGAATTATATAAATAATATCATGATATAGTAAACTTTGTATTAATGTCACTTTAGTTGAATGTCTTCCTGACGCTTGCGTCTTAATTTAGTAGAAATCTACGGTGTACCTAACTTACAAAAACAAATACAAAAAAAAAACTAAAATGAAAAGTAATAATAACAAACTAACTTAGATGCCGGGTAAACGGGCTAGTGCTTTGGATCGGAGTCTATTTTCAACATTTCATTTCGGATATTAGATTGAGACGCAAGTTGTAACTCGATGTCAATAAATAAGGTAGCGTGTACTTTCTATATGTATGTGCGTAATAATAATTATGATTAAATTGATAATGATGCCATAAGACAGTTTGTGCAATAATAAGGATGCTGGAGAGAAGTTGAAAGAAAAAGAGAAATAATTATTTAATTATGATGATGATATGGATTCGTTGCAGCACTCAACCTGTGCCTGGTTGTGCGTCGGTTAATAAAAGACAATTAGTTAGGATGTAATCATATCACATAGTATTAAAAAAAACTTGGTATTGTTAGAGTTTCTAGTGCTAATCGTTCATTATTATTATTATTATTACTATTTTTGTTGTGTCTATGTTGTGTATGTGTGTGCAGTAATGGATACTATTCGATGCGGAGAATTAGACAAATACGCGAGGACCAAAATAAAAAATGAAACAAAACAGAAACGAAAAACCGGAAAGCTGGGATTAATTTATTATTGCCTGAAGGGGATGAATTTGTTGAGGTGATAATATTTTGAATCGAATCGATCTAATTACTGCATATGTATTTCTAGTATAAATATTATATTATTAAATATTAGTCAAAGAAATATTTTTTTGATTACTTCGTAAATTTTAGTGATTCTGTTCATTACTTGATATTTGACATTGTAAATGTAAAGAGAAATTCATTCTGTTGTTAAGCGAATTGTGACAAGGACAAGAAATAACAACAGCTAGAAAATATTTTAAAAAATAACAAAATATGATAAAGTGTGAAAGAGTATTTTAAAATCATATTCTATCTATATAATAGAATTGCTGATTGATCACTTTAGTATATTAACTGTTATAGTGCAATACTCGTTTCCTTCTCGAATTTTTAGGAGTCTTTTGTTTTATATATATATAGTAACTATTTACACTAGAGAAATAATTCAGTCAAATGGTAAACGCAACGTTCCTGTGTGTTTTTTTCTTTTCGTTTAACTTTATTTAAATTATGTTAGTAGTGCTCTTGCAATAGGTACATATACATAAAAATAATATATATTTGATTGATTATAATATATAAATTAAAAAATAATTGTCGTATAAAACTAAAAAATGAAAAAAATATATATAAACATTAGTTGAGTCAATTATCTGTGCCTCTAGCGAAACCAAAGAAGAAAAATTGAAAACCTGCACTAAATAGCAAACGATACAAATCTTGCGCGATGGCCTCTCTATCTCTGTGTTTGTCGTAGAGCTACTCCAATTATTTCAGCAACTATCTATCTCCACTAACTCTCATCGTTAGGATTCGTCCAAAGTTGACTTTATTTGAAAGTCGATAGGATTAATCCCTTCATCTTCCTGTTTGCTCCTGTGATATAAAAACTATTATATTATCTACTTACAAAAAAAGCAACAAAAAAGACATATTTATTAATTATTAAGTTTTGAGTGCGAGTGTATATATAGAGGTAGATGTTTAGTCTTAAATGTTATTGTTTTCATATTAATGAATTCATGTTATGTTCCATTTAATTTAGATACCTAGAGATAGTCCCGGAGGTTACGTCCTTTGGTCCAAATTACATAGTACATGCGTACCTCCGCGACATTTCTTAGTCCGCAATTAGTTTCAATCTGAAAATCAACCATTAAGTGAAAAAAGCAATAGCATTGGAATAGCTAATACCAAAGAAAAAGTTGAAATTATTTTTAAATGTTTCTAACATTTTCCAATATTTACTCCGAATATTAAGTATATGACACTTTCATCGAGTTTAATTATTGTTTTTTTGTGTCACCATTCATTTTCTTTTTATATGTATTTAGTTGTAATAATAGAATTACCAGTTGCTGTTTTTTTTTCGCTTTGGTTGAACTTGATCAGGCTCTCTATTAGTCGTATTTGTTTACACTCGATAACCTAATTTGTTATTATCTGATTTTGTACATTTCATTTTGCACTGGTTATTTCGTTTTAATTAATTAATCATTGACGGAATTCACAGCGACCAAACAGGACCCTCATACACAACAAATAAACAACAACTACAACAAAAACAACATTTTGCTTACACGTTCAAAAATACATTATATACAATTTAAAAAAAGACATAAGAAACAACACATTTTACATAATTTATAAATGTATGTATTTTCCGAAGCTATGTGTACATATTGGTATATATATATATATAAAAATGTGTAATGTATATTTAAAGTATTATATGCGCGTAAATTGTATGCCAAAAAACAATGCTGACGTTGGTCGTCGATCGGGTTCCGTTATCAAATCTCGATTGTGTATTTCGTTCACCTAATTGAAAGTGAAAGAAATATATATGTACCTCATATATCACATCGGTTCGATGAGTGGACCCGTGAGCGATCGTCCGTCAGTTTTCAGTATTACTGAAAGTCAATTCAAGTTTAAGTTTCTAGGTTTACAATTATTTTTCCTTCTTTTTTGAAGTTGTGTAAATAATAATGTTTATACATATAAGTACTGTTTCATTGCTGAACTTAAAGTAAAATAATTAAAATTAAACGAAAAATATAAGTGTTTTTGAACCTGTAAGTTTTGTGTATGGTCGAAGTAGATAAGGCGCGACCTGCCACCAGATTAACGATGATGCAATTGGATGCACTTATGCCATCTTTTCATGAGATTGTATTTTGAACACCGGCTCTTAGAAATTGAAAATTCTAGAGTCTTGTGATTTCCTTATATCCTTTTTAATCCTTCTTTTCGTGTCTATTATTGTAATATTCCTGCGTTTTAAAAACTGATATCTATTAGATATAAATCCCTTTATGATAGATCAAAATGCAAGTAAGTATTATTCATTATAATAACATATTTTATATTAGAACTGCTTAATTGTTATAGAAGGTAAGATCGTTTATAAATTATTATTACAATTATGAATATATATATACGAGCACCTCTTATAACGAGTGTGAGCTGTTCTTATATTACTTTTACTTAATACAAATTATTTATGAATCGTCTGTTATTGTTATTGGTATAAATAATAATAATTAAGTATGTACCATAAATGTTAAATAAATCGGGTGCATTTAATTCTATATACTAATTCTAGTAGTTTATAACGATTTAGTCTATTTGTCAAGCAAGTTAATAGCTAGAACATTACTATGCAATTCCAGTTTGGCGAATAGTATTCGGGTGTATGAGGACCATGAAGCGTACGGATTAGTCATAAGATACACGAAATATAATGGCGTTTATTTATACAGGCGGTACAGTTAACGACAAAGGAACAGAAACAGTTATACAAATACGATACTGACCGGCCTTTCAAAACGAGAGCATGATTAGTCAATTTTTTTTTTCAATTTTAGACTTTATTTCTTTACTTAACATATCAAAATAGGTACATAATGTTGGTGTTACTGCCGTATATGAGCTTTAGCTCTTCTGGTGTTGTACATTTAAATTTATAAGTAATAAAAAAAATGACACAATTTAATGAAATAGCAAGTTGATAGAAAATAAAAGGGTAGATTATGTGGTGAATAAATAAGATATACATTTGTGTGTATATATATTAGTGTGGGTGTGAAGGTGTGTGAGTTGAGTTAGGTGTATCATGCTGTGTGTGTGTATGTGTTGGGAGAAACATTGGGTTGATGGTGTTGAAGAAGCTTGCTATATCAGAATCATCAGGTGGCACAGTGAGGCGAGCACGGTAGGGGAATGGGATTTTCTTTCTTGGGATAGATCTTCTGCAGAGGGTTGGAGGAGGTTTGAAGGGTGTGAGGGTTGAGTGTGGGATGGAAAATATTTTGGTGGTGAAGCGAGATTGGATTTTGGTTATGTGGTCCTGGATGAGTAGGAATGGAATGAGGCGAGTGAGATCAGCGTTGGGGAATCTGTAGTTGAGTTGGAGGATTTTCCTGAGTGTAGCTCGATCAAAACTTGATAGAAGGGCTACTGCATTGGAATTAGCTATGAGGAGGTTAGAGGAGCAACCGGCGAGTAAAGGCCTGATCAGCATTTGGTTAGTAGAAGGGTTGGGCGAGAGCATCCGTGGAAGGAGGATCGAAGCATGAGGATGAGGTTAAGACGTTTTCTAGATATTTTTATGGTGTTAGTGACGGTGGACTTGGGATTGAGTGTGGAGGTGAGTTGAATACCGAGATATGTTTGATGCTTTGGATTTGGGAGCCTCACAGGGTAATTGTGAAATGGAATTCGTAAGGGCGGAGTTGAGGATGGCGGAATCCTATTAATTGGGATTTTGTGGGGTTGGGCTTGATTCTCTACCTGCGCATCCAGTTTTCGAGTTTTGTAGTGAACAGCTGTAATAGGGAAGTGACTTTTTTGTGGTCTCTGTTGGAGGACCATATGACGGTGTCATCGACGTATTGTTGTAAGTGGGTCGAGGGGTGCGTGGAGGTTGGGTTTTAGTGGTAGTAGAAATTGAAGAGGAGTGGAGATAGGATGGCTTCCTGAGGGACTGCGGCGGAGAGGGTGAA
>JAFMTC010001530.1:0-10909 GCA_018845635.1 Nicrophorus orbicollis
GCACTTGCGCCAGACAAATCAATCGTTCCTTTGTTAAATTCAAAGCTGTCTTGAGTAAATTCAATGTCGTTCTTTATCTTCACTCCTCCTACAGACTCTATTAGGTCCTTTAAGCCCTTCATGTTAATTGTAACGTAATGATCGATTGGGACATCTAACAGCTGTTCGACAGAAGCTATTGCCATTTCAACGCCACCGTATGCATAAGCATGGTTTAGCTTATCCATCGCATCTAATCCTACTAGCTCCGTATAGGTATCACGAGCTAGGCTGATAATAGTTGTTTGCTTTGTCACCGGACTAACAGTCACCATCATCATCGTATCGGAACGTCCCTGTTCATCTCTGCCCATGTCACCTGTATCTAAACCAAGCAACAATACTGAAAAAGGCTCACCTGCATCGATATCTACTTTTCCATTTCTTTTAGTTGAAGCTTTTCGGTCCACTTTTTCATGCATAGATTTTGCTGTATTTCTTACATCCATGTACATTTTTTCAGCGTAGCCTGCACCAAATAAAACTACAATCATAACCATTCCTAAGACGATTGACCATGTCTTTTTCTTTTTATCCATGCTAAAACTCCTTCTAATCACCTATAGCTATTTAATCATATACAGCAAAAAAGTAAAGGATAAGATGTGATCCTTTACTTGATTTTAGTTTTATTTGGTACATATATAGAACATTTTGGTAATAAGCTAATCGCGACAAAATAGATCTCTAGTGTATACTTTATCCTTTACATCTGACAGCTCTTCATCAAATCGATTACAAATTATAACGTCTACATCTTTTTTAAAGACCTCTAAATCTCTTTCAACTTTCGAATTAAAAAAGCTATCCTCTTCCATTGTAGGCTCATAAATCACCACTTCAATTCCCTTAGCTTTGATACGTTTCATTACTCCTTGAATGGAAGAATATCGGAAATTATCAGAACCAAATTTCATTGTTAAACGGTATACACCAACTTTTTTAGGTTTACGATTCAAAATTTGTTCTGCA
Organism: Nicrophorus orbicollis; assembly: GCA_018845635.1. Classification (NCBI taxonomy): domain Eukaryota; kingdom Metazoa; phylum Arthropoda; class Insecta; order Coleoptera; family Silphidae; genus Nicrophorus; species Nicrophorus orbicollis. The sequence continues at coordinate 1,012 of JAFMTC010001530.1, forward strand.
ATAAAATCTTTTCTAGTAGTATTTGAATCAACAATTGCCCGAATAAGATTATTTGGTACTTTGTCATAGTTTGCTAGCAATTGCTTTGTATCTTTTGGCAAGCAATAACCTCCGTAGCCAAAAGAAGGATTATTGTAATGGTCACCAATACGAGGATCTAGTCCTACACCCTCAATAATTTGTTTACTATCCAGCTCTCTCACTTCAGCATAAGTATCTAATTCATTAAAGAAGGAGACCCTAAGAGCCAGGTAGGTATTAGAAAACAATTTTATCGCTTCTGCCTCTACTGAATCTGTAAGTAGCACTGGGCTTTCTTTATCTAAAGTGTTTGCTAAAAACATATTACCAATTTCCTTACCACGCTCAGATACTTCACCAATAACAATTCGAGAAGGATATAGATTATCGTATAATGCTTTTCCTTCTCGTAAAAATTCTGGTGAGAAAACTATATTATCTGTATTAAATTTAGTTTTTACTTCTTTAGTATAGCCAACAGGAACTGTTGATTTAATAATAAAACGCATTTCACTATCAATCTTTAAAGCTTGTTCTATTACTTGCTCTACAGATGACGTGTCAAAAAAATTTTCTTTTTCATTGTAGTCTGTCGGAGTAGCGATTAAACAATAGTCTGCTCCTTTAACACAATCTTCAAATGATTTAGAGTAAATAATATTCAGATCATTTCTTGTTAAAAATTCTTCGACCTCTTTATCTTCTAAAGGAGCCTGTCCTCTATTGAGCATATCAATTTTTTCATCAATAATATCATATGCTTTTACTTCTTCATTTTGTGCTAATAATAAAGCATTAGCCAAACCCACGTAGCCTAAACCAAATACTGAGATTTTCATAAGACAATCTCCTTTCTATAATTTGTTTCCTACATTTTCTAGCAATAAATTTAATACTTTTTTTAACTTAGTAGATGATGTTCCTTGCGTATATGGAAAATACACTATATCTACTCCCACTTTTTCAAATTCTTTTTCATATTTTTTCCATTTTTCTGTTCCTTTCCAATCTCCTCCAACAAACATTGCATCAAAATTATAAGTCTTCCATGCATCCATCTTATTCATACTACTTTGAGGAACTATCTCATCAACATATTTAATACTTTTGACAATTTCACATCTTTCTTCAAAACAGATTATGCTTTGCGTATTTTTATACGATACTAATTCGTCAGTTGTCACTCCAACAATTAAATAATCACATTGTTCCTTAGCATTTTTCAATATATTAAGATGTCCAATATGAAACATATCAAAAACTCCGGTTGTATATCCTACTTTATATTTTTTCATTCTTCCACCTATTTTCTTTAATATCTAATAATAAATCTACCACTTTTTTTGATGCTTTCCCATCTTCATTAATTCCTACAATAGTAGAAAATTCAACATATTCTTTTAAATATTCATCATAAGGAACGTTATTAATAATTTGAAATAATTCTTCTTTATTTGTAGCAATTTTAAATGGCAGATCGTATATTTCAAAATATAAATCTCTTTCTTTTTCTAAATACTCGTTCAAATCCTCTAGATATAATATACATGGCTTATTAGCAATCAACATATCGAACATGCATGACGAATAATCTGTAATAAGAAAATCTGCTATAATAATTAAATTTTGAATATCACCATAATTAGTAGCATTAATGACATGTTCATTTTCAATAATAAAACGAGAGTCCTCACTAACATTAGGATGTAATTTCACCATTACGACCCAATTTCCACCAAATTTTTCATGTAGTTGTTCTACTAAACTGTCATACTCTTTGAAATACGGAGATATATTATTATTTTGTCTAAAAGTTGGAGCATATAGAACAATTTTAGTATCTTTTTCTAAATCGAATGTCTCAAGTATTTCTGCTCTTATAACATCACTTTGATTAACTAACACATCACACCTTGGAGTGCCTAACATTTGTATTCGTCCATCATACCAAAATGAATTTCTATAGATCTGATAACTGAAGTCATTTCCTGCAATAAATAGATCTATCATTTTTGAATCTTTTTTTGCTTTTTTTACATAATAGTCAGTCAAGTACGATTCAGCATCTTTTTCAATTTTTTTAAGTCTCAACGGGCTATGCCAAGTTTGAATATATATCTGTTTCTTTTTTTTTGGTGGGTAAATCTCTTTCCTTGTATTATCAATCCAAATACTAGCAGTTGCTAATTCAAATATGGCTCTTTGAGAATCATATTTTACAAGTCTTATAGACTCAGGAAATTCCTTTCTTGTTTTTTTGTTTGCATCTTTGATTAGCCACACTATATCAAATTCTTCATCCCTTTTAAGCAATTCTTCCACAATATATTTTCCACTATCTCCATACCCCTTACCGCAATGATTAGATACTACTATTTTAGTATTTTTAACCTTAACTATATTTAATAGAAAATTAAAATTCCCATTTTTTAATCTGGCTAAAAAAAACCACAATTTATTTGGTAATAGGTTCCTTAAGATTTTTTTCATTACCTTCCCCTTTATACTTTTTACTATTTTTAATTACGATGTATATTCTATATATCATTAAAACAAATTGAGATAATACACTCACATAACAAAGTGTATATACATTTAGTTTATTTAAAATCACTAATATGCCTAACCCTAATACTTGGACAATAGCTCCAATAATAGTTGAAATATTGGCATGATTTGCTAATCCCATCGGGGATAATACAGGAAATCCTAAAATGTATGTAATAGGAGTCATAATTACAATAGGTAACATAATTTTTAATATTGTACTTGCTTCCTTAAAACTGCTACCAAAAAACATTACCACTACATCCTCAGCAAAATAACCTACGATTAAACATCCAAAAATTACAAGAGGCATCAAAATTAATAATATCTTCTTTACCAATTTAAAATCTTTATTTTTTATCATATATGGATATAACGAATCTGCTATCGGCGAAAAAGCGCTTTTAGCCGTTGTTATAAGTTTATCAGATGAGGTATAATAACCCACTAAATTATGACCTAATGGATATTTTAATCCTAAAAAAACCGTATTTGTAGAAGAATAAATTGTCCCTGCTATCCTTGAATAAAAGAAATAACTCGAATTTTTTAAAGATTCCAATATTAATTTAAATTCAACTTTTTTTATTCTTACATTTAGCTTGAAAAAAACATGGGTATAAACACCAAAAATAGCTACAATATTACCTAATGCAGTAAAAACAGGTATTAAATAATAATCTTTACTCTGTTTTACAAAAATAAAAATCATACCTACTGAAAAAGCTTGAATCAATACGGAACGAATCGTAATTGTTTCCATTTTTTCTATTCCTCTGTACAAAAAATCCGGTAAAAAAGCCCCCGACACAATAGATACAAAAGTTAGAATTAATAAAACCATGTCACTCCTAAATCTTTCCACAAAAATGCATAAAGTTATTAATATCATTAGCGAAATCCCTGACAGTATTAATTTCCCAAACGTAACCGCGCTTAGTATTTCACTTAGTTTTTCTTTATTATCTCTATTGTCAGCTACTTCTGCAGTTGCCGACAATATAAATCCAAAATCAATCAATAATTTGAAATAATTCATAAAGGACTGCGCAAAGCCAACCCTACCATAGTAATCTGGTCCTAATATTCGTGTTTGATAAGGTACTGAAACTAATGAAAAAAAATAAGATGAAAAAAGAAGGACATACAACATTAATGAATTTTTAAATAAACTCTTTTTAGTTTTATCCATTATATAATCCTCTCTATTTAAGATGACTAACAGTTCTTTTGACCCATTGATACCTCATATTATTAAGCACATCCATTGCCATATACTTAGACTTAAAAATCGATTTCAAAATATTGACTACCCCTATACATGTTTCCTTCTTCTTTATCGAAGAAACTCCATCATAAAATATCTCTCTAGCAATTGCATACTTTTCTTTATCAACTCTTTTTATAGTGTCATTAATTCTATCAATATCTACTTCTACGTTTTTTGTGTCACTAAGTTTCTTTTTTCTGTATAACCTTTTTATATAATTCGAAACCAACAACTGATTTAAAGCATTAGACCTCGAAATACTAGTTGCTCTATATCGATAATCTACTACACAATATGACATTTGAAATACTTTAATATCGTTTTCAAAGCACCTTAATATAAAATCATAATCCTCTGCATAAGTCACATGTCGATAATTTTTAATCATTTTCAATACATTTTGATCAAACATCCATGTAGGGTGTTTAGATGAATTCCCATACTTCATTAGTATAGATAATTGTTCAGTATTATATTCTTCTTTATTTTTATTTCTAGATACCATAACTCCAGTTTCCGAAATAATATTTACATTTGAATAAACAAAATTCACATTTCTCAACCTTATAGTTTCAAGTTGTTTTTCTAGTCTATCCAATTTAGATATGTCATCAGCATCCATTCTACAAATATATTCGCCAGATGCCTTCTCCAATAAAAAGTTCAATGAATTAACTAAGCCCTGATTGCTCTCATTATAAAACAAGCTAATTCTTTCATCTATTATTTCATATTCTTCTAATTTTCTTTTTATTAATAAATTATCTGGATTATCCAACACAATAAGAAATTCGAAATTAGTATAGGTTTGTTTCAAAATAGACTCTATGGATTCAGTTAACCATTCTATTTGTTCATTATAAACGCTCATTATGACTGATACTTTTTCCATCACAACTATCTCCCAATACATTTTTATTTTCTTTTAGACTTACACTAAATTCCTTTTCTAAAAGTATTAACAAAAGCATACTTTGTGTTATCAATAAAAACCCCACTGTTTCTCCTTTTACATGTGTTACTAACATGTATACCATAATAAATAATGACAAGTATTTATTCTTACTATCTCGTTTCCATGACAAAAATAAAGTTTGATATACTATCAACAATGTCATACCTATTATGCCAAAAAATAATATATCCCTCATATACCCTGCATCTGTTCTCATGTAGTAAGTTTCATCAGTATTTGTATACTTTCCATCTCCCATTACAAAAGTTTTGGTTTCAATTGGAAAATACATTCTATGAAATAAAATATCAGTAGATCTAGTTTCCAATCTACCTGTATTTTTATAAGACGTCACAATTTGAAACAAATAGTTTGTCATATTATTTTTATTCTTTTTTATTTCAGAATTATTTTCAACATTTCCTTTTAAATACATTCCACCTGTAACCAGTAATAATAAAGACAATGAAAATACAATAATCTTTTTTATTGTAAGTTTACTTTTTTTCTTTGGCCTTTTTCTAAGCAATATCATATAAATTATAGCCATTCCTATCCCTAAAACTGAACTTCTCCCTGCAGAAAAAGCCCCAAAAAGTAATACACCTAAAATAGCTATTTTAAAAACAATAGTTGTTTGAAACTCATTCCAATATGCTAAATACAATATAAATACTAATCCAAAAGCAACAGCTAAACCAAAGAAAGCAAATCCCGACACTGCCAATCCACGAATATTTCCATATTCTACTTGACCCTTTAAAATTACTGCTTCACTTCTAAATAAATTAAAAAAGTTTCTAACATTTTGACTTAAAAAAGAAGCTAATTGTATTATTCCTTGAACTGTAAAAATCCCAATCAATGCAGGAACTATTTTTATTTTATTTCTACATATGGAGTAGATAAATATACCTGTAACTAATACAAAAAATTGATGTACTAAAACTTTAGTAAAAGAAAAATCATATGTTTGATGTATTAAGACAGTTAATAAACTAAACATAATAATAAGTGTTAAAAAGGAAAATATCTTTAGTATTTTTTTTCTAGTAATTATTTCAAGGAAATTCTTCCTTTTCTCTGCATTCACAATCATTGCACCAAATGATATTACAGAAGTTATCATTGTCGAATCAATATAGGAAGGAAACCCTTTAATTGGAAAAGAAAAAACATACATGAATAATAATATATAAATCATTTTTTCAATCCCTTCATTCCTTTTGGTTTGATTTTGCAGTAACATGATACACATGAATCATAGTATCTACATTGGAATCCCAATTATATTTCTCTTGTACTTTAGAGTATCCTTTTTTGCCCATCTCAACTCTAACAATAGGATTACAAATCAAGTAGTTCAGTGCCATTGCAACTTCTTCATGATGCCCAGTATTTACAATGATACCTGTTTTATTATTTTCAACTACCTCTACTAATCCATCTGCATTAGTAGCAACAACTGGTAACGTAGCCGCCATAGCTTCAACAGCCGCCACACCAAAACTTTCACTATAGCTTGTTACACAAAAAATATCAAATTCACTTAATACAACAGGGACTAAATCATTAGATATATACCCTTTCAATTTGACCACGCTCTGAATATTAAGCTGATTTATCAGCGTTTCTAGTTCTTTTTTTTGTTCTCCTTTTCCATATATCTCTACTCTTAACATAATTTCTTCGGGCATAATTTCAATAAGTTTTGGTACTGCACGTATTAACACATCTATTCCATATTTTGGTGATAATGTTTTTACAGTACCTATCACTATCTCATTTTTTTTCTTTAATGGTTTCCAATCCCTATTAAATTTTTTTGTATCAACACCAAATGGAGTAATATAAATTATTTTATCTTTAACAAATTTTAATATTTGATTTTTTAGAGCCTCGCTTGTAGCTCCTACAAAATTTGCATATGCTAAATTTTTCTTTATTATCACTTTATTTAACTTTTTTAGATAAGGAAATTCATACACATCACTTCCCCAAACAGAAAGTAAACATGGATTAATTTTAGAAACGCGTGCTAGAGTACCATAACCACTTGCATAATGAACATTGACCAAATCTGGTTGCTCATAATCAAAAATTTTTTTCAACTCAAAGGCATTCATATAATATGATATACTTCCTCCATATTTTAAAGTTATGACTTTTACTTTGCTACTTATCTCTTCTGTTTTTATCGTTGCTTTATGGTTTTTGATAGATACTAGTATTACGTCTAAATCCTTTTCCGTCAACGCATTTACCCATCTTATAGTATGTATATTATTTGCTGGGCCTAAAAACAAGACTTTCATAAAAAACATCCTTTATTTCAATTTAAATACTTTGATAATTCCCCAAACACATATATGGAAAATTGACCTTGGAATAGATAATTTTTCAATTTCTCTATATAAAATCCAATGATATTTAACTAGAGATAATTTATTACTAGAAATAGAATCACTTCTTACTCTATATGACATTAGTACATTGGGTATACCATAAATATATTTTTCATTTTTTAGTATTTTAAGCCACAAAGCATCATCATTTCTTTTTCTTATATTTGGAACAAAATACTTCCCCATCTTATTTACATTGTACATTACTGTAGAATTTCCAACAGGACATGACAACAATACACCATTATAATCAACTTTTTCTTTTGGCATAAATATCTTATTTAAACTTTCCCCATTTTCATTCAATTGTTCATAGCCAGTACACGTAATATTAAAAGCATTTTTCTCCATAAATGCCAATTGTAATTCTAATTTATTTTGTTTCCAAATATCGTCACTATCCAAAAATGCTATGTAGTCTCCAGTAGCTAATTCTGTGCCTTTATTTCTAGCTATCGCAGCACCTGAATTAGCATCTAATTTAATAAACTTAATTCTTTCATCCACATAATATGACTTAACGATAGTTGCTGTATTATCTGTAGAACAATCATCAATTATTAATAGTTCCCAATTTGTATGTGTTTGTTTTAAAACACTGTCTATAGTATATGAAATATATTTTTCGCAATTATATGATGGTGTAATAATCGACACTTTATTTTCCACTTTTTCAACTCTTTCATTATGATATATTAGTATAGCTTTTCACGTAGTATATCGTCATACTGACTTTCACTAATTTGCTTTGTGCGCAATAGGTAGTCACCTAAATCTTCTGCAGTTTCCATACCATTACTTGTAACATTCTCTCTCTTAAATACGTTAACTACAGTCTTTAAAATAATCTTAAAATCTTCTAGTAGGGTTATTCTTTCTATATATATCAAATCATATATTAATTTTTCTTCCCAAGTGATAATATTTCTTCCATTTACTTGCGCCAATCCCGTCAAACCAGGGTATACACAATGTCTTTTCCTTTGCTCGCTGGTCATAAATAACATATCTTTTACAAGTTGTGGCCGAGGCCCAACTATTGACATATCTCCCTTTATTATATTCCATAACTCTGGAAGCTCATCTAGACTTGTTGACCTTAACATCTTCCCAAATTTAGTTAATCTAACATCATCAGGTAAATAATTTCCCTCTTCATCAGTCTCACTTGTCATAGTTCTAAATTTATACATGGAAAATATTCTCTCATCTTTACCAGGTCTCTCCTGTTTAAAGATAATAGGACTTCCTAATTTAATTCTCACCAATATAGCCACTAGTAGTAAAATAGGACTTAGTGCTATTAGTGCTAGCAAAGATAGAATAATATCTAAAAAGCGTTTGAAGTATTTACTATAAAATGTTTTTTTCACGACTATTCATTCCATAACTTTTTTAATAATATTTATTACTGTTATTTGTTGCTCATTTGTCATCTTAGTATCACTAGGTAAACAAATACCATTTAGAAATAACTCTTCTGAAACACCTTCACCTATAAAATCGTATTTTTCAAAATAAGGTTGCAAGTGCATCGGCTTCCATACTGGTCTACTTTCAATATTGTGCTTCTCTAATTCTTCCATAATCATTGTTGGGGTTACACTTCCATAGATCAACATGACACTTAACCAATGGTTTGAATAGTCCCATTCATTTTCATGAGGAAACTCCACTCCAGCTGAACCATTTAATGAATTTTTATATAACTCATATATTTCTCTTTTTTTCGCTATTCTATCGTCTAGGACTTTTAATTGGCCACGTCCGATACCTGCTAAAACATTACTCAAACGATAATTGTATCCTAACTCAGAATGTTGATAATGGGGTGCTTTGTCTCGACTTTGAGTTGCCCAAAATCTGGCTTTTTCTATTTTTTCTGCCTGATTTGATACTAACATCCCACCACCTGAAGTTGTGATGATTTTATTTCCGTTGAAGGAAAAAATTCCGTAGTCGCCAATTGTTCCAGTAGCCACTCCTTTATACTTCGTTCCTAAACTTTCAGCCGCATCTTCAATAAGTACAGTACCAAATTCATCACAGATGCTTTTTATTTCATCTATTTTTGCTGATAGTCCATACAAATGAACAACAATCACAGCCTTTGGTTGATACTTCTCAAAAGCTTTTCTTAAAGCAGTAGGACAGATGTTCCAGCTATCTTTATCACTATCAATAAAAACTGGCGTAGCACCTTGATAAATTATTGGATTAGCTGTTGCAGAAAATGTGAGTGACTGGCAAAAAACTATGTCTCCTTCACCTACACCAATTGCTTTTAAGGCCAAGTGAATCGCACTTGTACCTGAAGAGAGTGCAACCGCGTTCTCTATTCCGACATATTGAGCCAATTCATTTTCAAATTGATTTACATTTTCTCCTAATGGAGCAATCCAATTAGTATCAAAAGCTTCTTTTATATAATCTTTTTCATATCCTTCATCGCTCATATGTGGTGAAGATAGAAATACACGATCTGACATTTTTATTACACTCCTTCTTTTACCGATTCATTCGCAAAGGCTACTATCTCTTTTGATAATTCCTTATCGCCTTTAGATAGGTGTTCCACGAATTCTTTTATATCACCTATTTCAAAACCACTAATATTCCCTACAAAAATTTTATCATAGACTTGTTCTCGAGCTTTTTCTTTATCCACCATTAATTCTTCATAAAGCTTTTCACCTGGTC
>JAFMTC010001530.1:22635-37243 GCA_018845635.1 Nicrophorus orbicollis
TTACCTGTTAACTTAATTCTAATTCCTTCAAGTCGTTTGTTTTCTCCAACTGTGCCACCCATTTCACCATCAGCTGAATATCCCGTCCAGCCAACATTTTGAACATGGGTACTATAACTGACTCCGATATCATCAGCATTTTTAATTTTAATTTTTATAGCCTCTAGTTTTCTAGCTTCTCCAACAGTTCCGCTTAGATGGCCGTCTTTCACTTCAGCTAGCCAACCTTTGTTGGATACATGAGTCGCGTACACTAAATCATTTAATATTTTAAGAGCGTTGCTCTCAACCCAGCCTAAAACTTTTCCATTGATTTTAATTTTGTACCAAATACCACTATTTGTTTTAGCTTCTCGAATTACGTCTACTGTATTGTTTTTATATTCGTCTAAATTACCAACAATTTTTACATCTGAATTAATCCCGTATATGTTGTCATAAATCGGAACATTCGGTTTGATAATTTCTAAATCCTCTTTACTAATATCGTTTTCAAACTCTACTTTATCTGGGTTTGAAAAAGCACTCTTATTCACCCAACCAAAAACTTTTCCATCAATTTGAAATTGATACCAGGTTGCTTGTTTTGTTTTAGCTTCACGTGTAATTTTAACCACTTTATCTTTAAACTGACTCGCCTTACCTAGCTCTTTAATGTTTGGTTTAGTATTACCTATTTCTTCATAAATCGTATGTCCATCTAATGAATTTGTAAATTTCATATCAAATTTAACAGATTTGTCATATTCAATTTGATTATATGCAGTAAAGGCTTTGCTATTCATCCAACCTATTTCTTTACCACCCACTTCAAATTTATACCAGACTCCTGTTGGCGTTTTTGCTTCTCTAACTACTTTTGTTTCCTTTCCAGCATAGTCGCTTTGTTGACCTATTTCTCTCACACCAAGATTGGTATTATAAATCTCATTGTAAATTTTTAAATTTTGATTATCCGACTTTACGATTCCTATAAAATCAGTCGACACATCGTATTCAATTTTATCAACTAGGTGGAATGCTGTGCTTTCTAACCATCCAATTTCTTTATTATCAATAGAGAAACGGTAGTAAACCTTTCCTGTTGTACGACTCGTTGCTTTGCTTGTTAGGGCAACTCGTTTATTAAGATATTGACTTTCATTCCCTATTTTTTGAGAATTGAAGCTGTTAAACGGCGCATCATATATTCCTTTATTATCATTGTTAATCAATATTCCAGCAGCATCAAATTTTGTGTCATAATCAAATGTATCCTTGCTGTCATTATTGTAATGGAAAACTAATAATTCATAAAATTGATCAAAGGTATAACCAAATTGAGCAAAATACCCTGTTGGATCTGTATGATTTGTTCCTCCAAGTAATGATGAAACCTCATGGTGAGACCAAACTGATCCTGTAAATTTACCATTTCCAGTCGCTTTCGCTCTTGATGGCGTTAAATTGTATTGCTTTAATTTGTAAGCGGCATAGTATGCATCATTGTTTACTGAGCGCATAAAAGCATTACGGTCTCCAACATGCTCACATAGCTCTACGTGCATGAAATATTGATTCGCTATTTGACCAGCTCCCCAAGCACCGTAGTCGGTTGGATGTACCTCAATAATATTTCCCTTATCAACATAGGCATGAACAAAGGCATTTTGCCAGTTATTCAGCATGTACTTGATTTCGTTTTGAATGATTGAATTTGGATTAGCGGTTTCGTGAATGACAATGCCTCGAGGTCTTCCTACCCCATCGGCATAGGCGAAACGCTTAATCGTATTATTATGTTGAAATTTAATAGTCGGGATTTGGAATACTCCTGCTTTTAGGTTGCGGATTATTTCTTGGTTCATAGCAGAAATTCGCGCACTTCTAGCGTTTCTATTACCTGATTCTTCTGGCAAAGGTATTTCTCCAGGTAGAACCTTATCTCCTTCTATGTCCTCTGCTGATGGTTTTTCTGGAAAATAAATACTTCTCGCATTTGTTTTTTCAGCATTTTCTTCTGAGTTTGCTTGCTTTTCTTCTTCCTCTTGAGGTTCAGTAGTTTTTTCCTCTGTATTTTCAGGCTGATTGCTGCCACTTTCAATTGTGCTATCAGCTTCATTTGTTAAATTTGTCGCTAACGCTATATTTGTTGCGTCCCCACCAAAAAAACCTACGATAAGTAAAACTGTAATCAATTTATTTGTCTTTTTTTTCATAATTCTCCCTTCATCTCTTATAAAATCCATTTTTTAATTAATCGTTTTGTAAAATTTTGTCTAAACCTTTTACTATTATAGCGAATTTAAGTTTGTTTCTCAAGTTTCTTATTATATAAAATACATAAAAAAGATACACCCTTTTATCTCTTTCCTTTCACTTTTCTACCAACGTCGATTGTAAAATTAAGCTAGATAACTAAAAATAATATCTACGGTACGCTCAAATTGTATTTCCTAGCAAAGAAGACAAAGAGAATACCCACAAATGACCGATACACATCTTATTACAGACAAGCTAGTTTTTGATAGAATCTTATTTTTAAAATACAATACCTGTTATGAAAGTTGCGAATTATTTAAAATGCTCCAGGCAAACGATTTACTACGGTTTTCATGCTTTAAGTCAAGGTACATCCCCATTAAAGATACAAACAAAACAATGTGGGAAAAGTCCCTTCTCTTTACCTGAGAAACAATAAGAATACATTCTTCTAGGTTGGGCTCTTGATGTGATTGTAGGTCGTAATGAAAGACCTATTTCTTGTTCTGCTCATACACTTTATAGAATGTTTAGACGACTAGTTTTAAACAGTACACAATCACTTATTAAAACTATTACGTTTGACTGTGATAAAGAATTTTCTAATTGGAAATAAATTTGCAATGCTTATGATATCGTTTTCTATTTTGCTGATTAAGGAACACCATCGCAACCTAGCTTAAACGAAAATTCCACCAGATTACTACGTAAAAATGGTTTCCCAAAAAAGATGGATTTCAACTAATTTTTTGAAGCCTTTATTCCGTCTATTACGTTAAAAAGAAACAAGCAAAGAAGAAACTGATAAAAGTTTAAAAGATTCCTCCTTTAGACTTTTATCAGTTTCTTAAATTAATTAAATTCGTTGCTTGCTATTTATCAACCTATTTCTTTAATTTTGCTTCATTAACAAAAAGTATCGTGCTGTCTTTGTCTGCCATTCTCAATAATTCATATTGTTTTTTCAACCAGTTAGATTTTGTTTTGTTTTTATTTACAAGTAAAATCGCATCAACTCCAAACTGTACTGCATTTTCATCGACAGCATTGGTAACGAGTACTTTTTCTTTTCTCTTTTCTTGCCATTTTTCTAATAATTGAGATTCTTTTTCTGTAACAATTACTAATTTATCGTTTCCGTGTGCCAAACAGACATCTAAGTAATTCTCTATTTCTTCTATATCTTCATAGCTTGCATCAAAAATAGGTACTTCAAATTCAAATAATGTTTTTATATAGCTTACAGAATGAATTAATTTATCTTTTATATCAATAAACAGAGATAAGAAAATTCCGATAATAATACCCAACAAGAATCCTATTAAACCAAAACGAACATAATTCACCTTGTATGGTTCACTAGTTTTTGCATTGTTTTGTTTAAATAAACTTGAATCTGTAGAAGTATAATAATCACTATATTGAGGTATAACATCTGATGCTTCCGTCGGTTTCTTACTGATATAAATTTCTTTATTTTTAAAATATGAAATCTCTTTATTTTTTACCATGTCGTATAAAGCAGTTACTAATTCAGTAACTGCATCTTTGTCTTTGTTGACTACTCGAACATGCATATATTCACCAGTAGCTCCTCTAGTAAAAATAGTTAAAGAAGGCTCTATTTCATTTTCTTCCAGCCTCATTCCTTTACTACCTAATACTTTTTGAGATTCATCTCCGATAAACGTTTCTTTAGTTGTAGCTATGTCTGCTGTTTTTTCTACTTGCTCAACCATAAACGTAAATTCACTACAATATACAATTTCTGCAGCAGGCACCTGTTGTATTTCCGCTTGTTTATTTTTAGCATTTTGATTTTCTAGCCCAACAAAAATACCACAAGTTAGCAATGCAGTTATAATAATCACTAACTTCCTTCTTATAATAAACTGAAAAAAACTATTTAACTTAACTTTAAGCGTCATGTGTTACTTCCTCCTATATTTTCTTATATAATCCAAACAGAATTGGATACACTAATTGAAAGCTCAAACCTGAAAATACCATCATATTACTAAATAGACAAAAAACTGAAATCGTGAAGAGTACGGACATACCAACTACCGATTGAGTTTCTAAATGCATGAATAGATACGTAAAACCAAAAATAAAGAAAGCAAAATAATAGACAATCATCACCAATCCGATATATCCCATTGTTTTATATGCACTTGAAAAGTAAGTTGAGACATTAAACGATTCTTTAATCAACTTATCTTTTGGTATTGTTATTTTTTGGCTCTCAATAATTCTTTTCCCAACAAAGTCTGGCATTATCGATTCTGCTAAAAATGCTTCTTCACTATACATAGGATCCGTTTTTTCTATAATGTTTTGAAGATTAGCGATTGGCGTACTTACATATAAATAGGCCCAAAAGAATTCTTTTGGTACTGAGTTTTCTCTAAATTCTGGAGTTGCTATTCCAACATTCAAAATATAGCTACTGTCAGGAATTGTATCTTGTTTATAATCATTTTCAACTCCTCGAGAACGGAAATTACCAAAAATTCCAAACAAATAACTGAATAATAAAAAGACAATTAACGTTCCCACTATTTTATTAATTGTTATAGTTACCTCTTTTTTTCGATAGAGATAAATAAATATTCCTGAAACAACATTAAAAATAAACCCCCCACGATTAAAAAGCATCAATGGAAAAGATACAAAAAAGATTCCCATCAATAACATACCAATCTTTCTTTTCTCTAAAAAGATGTCCCATAGCCAAAGACCTAAAAAAGAAGTGTAAGTGACTGCAAACACGTGAAAGCCGGGAATTCCAGCAAAATCAACGTAATTATAATTATGCTTGAAGACAAGTATTTCAACAATTGGGATAACTTTTTCATAAGCAAATTCTGCCACGATAGAGGCAATACCAATTATTATCCATGGCAGAGTTGGTTCTCTAAATTTCCTTGCCGTTAATTTGGCAGGTGGAAAATAAGTATTATATATTCTTGAAAAGATCAATAAACTTATCATAACAAAAATCAAAAAAAAGAAAAATGAAGTTGTTAATGGTTGCGCTATTTTGGACCAACCTAAGCTGTATATTAATAATATAGCCAGTATTACAGCAAATTGTATATTGAACGGATTGATTACAATACTTTTTTTCATATTTCCCCTCCTTCAGGTGTCTGATTTTTTTTAAAATAAACAATTTTAATTGCGAACTATGCTTAGAATCATTAACTAATTCATTCTACCATAGCCATTTTGATATTCAACTATTTGCCAGTATATTAATTTTTATTTAACCATTCCTTTTTCATTTTTGTTGTGTGGACAATCAATCTGAAACAGGTATAATTAAGTATATTGTAGTTATTATTAGGAGGACACTATGAAAATTGTAGTAAATGATATTGCTGCCGATGAATATTCTGGAGGAGCATTCACAGTACTAAAAGATTTTTACAAAGCAGTAAGGGAGTATGGGGGTGAGCATGAATGGGTTTTTCTACTGGCGGAAAAATATTTTGAAGAAACAGAAACCATCAAAATCGAAACCTACCCTGAAATAAAAAAAAGTTGGTTTAAACGGTTAGCCTTTGATTTTTTTAGTGGAAAAAAAATTCTAAAAAAACATCGTGCAGATGTCTATTTTTCTTTACAAAATACTGCTATTTTTGGAACAAGAATCCCTCAAATTGTTTACTTGCACCAACCTCTGCCTTATCAAAAAGAAAAGCGCTTCTCTTTTTTGAATAAAAGAGAGCGTAAGCTAGCTGTCTATCAAAGAATCATTGGAAAATTTTTTTCTTTGTCACTAAAAAAAGCAAATCACATCATTGTACAAACTGAGTGGATGAAAAAAGCCCTTGATAGTAAACTTTCTACTCCAAATATCGTATCTGTTATTCCGCCCACTTTATCAATCAAAGAAAAAGATATAGCAAAAGCAGATCCAGCGTCTAATCTTTTCTTTTATCCAGCAGCAAACTATATATATAAAAATCACGACGTTCTATTTAGAGCCGCTGAAATTTTAAATAAAGATGGTGTAGAAAATTATTCTATAAAATGTACCTTAAAACCGGAAGAAAAAGAAAATTATTCAGCAATAAATGAAATAGAATTTATTGGTAGCCAAACACTAGACCAAGTCTATCACTTTTATCAGCACTCTGTTTTAGTATTTCCTTCTTATATTGAAACATTTGGTTTACCTTTACTTGAAGCAAGAACTTTTCAAACAATCATTTTAGCTGCTGATACCTCTTTTGCTAGAGAAATTCTTGAAGGATATCCGAATGCTTACTTCTTTCCTTATCAAGATGAGAAAGCTTTGGCAAAATTACTCCGTAAGTGCATCCTTAAGGAAATAACAGTGAAGAAAGTTGAATCGACCTTACCTTTAACTCTAAGTAAAGAAAACTCATGGAAACAAGTCATCGACTCTGTTGTAGCAGAAGGGACAACTAGCGAATAAAACAGATTTGTAATAAATCGTGTTGATAGAAAAAATCTATCTGCACGATTTTTTATATTTTCATAACAAAAAGGACATCCAAATTGGTAAAATAGAGTCGTCTAAAACAATATCGACATCTAAAAAAAATCTGGAAGCCATTACTAAAAGATTCAGTCAAATTAGATTTTACAAACTACCACTACCGACCTTTGTTTAAAAGGCATATGACCAAAAGTGAAAAAGTGAATGAATTACTTATGTATAATTCTCAACTACGATTAGCCTATAATTTTGTGCAAGATTTAAAGTATGCTTATTCAACGAGAGATTGTGAGTCCATTTTTGAAACGATAGAAACGGCACCACCTACACTACCTAAAAGAGTTTAGAAACAAATTTAAAAATGGTATTATCAATGCCTTTAATTATGCCTATTCAAATGGTTATATTCAAGGTATCAACAATAAAATCAAAGTCATTAAACGTATAGCCTACAGCTATCGAAACTTTACTATCTTTAAAAAACACATTTTCCTCATATAAGAAAAATCGTTTACAGTAGCATAACAAAAAGAGCAAGAAATTTCTCCTTGCCCCTTGATTCATTTTTATCATTTTTTGTCCATCAACACTACTTGACAAACAGCCGTTTTTTCACGTATCAAATTCGTGCTAATTCTTTTAATTTTTTGCTTGCTTGTTTTATACCCTTCTGATTAATTAAAAGATAAACAGAATAACCTAAGCCATAGACACTAAGTGCCACAAAAGGCGATAAATTATAACTACTGAAAATAAATACTAGAGTTAACAATGTTTCCATGATAAACTCTTTTCCCACATTCATATGTACTTCTTTTGCTAATAGATATTCTGCTAAATTACATCGAATAGATAATACGATAATGACTGCAAATACTGTTAAAAATAGGCTATGGAAAATTTTCGTAAAAAGAAACGTTAAAGCAATACTACAAACTAAACTAATTACATTTACTGTTAATATTGTTTTTTCTTTTCGGAGAGTCTTAAGGTATGTGTTAATTAATAAAGCCATTTTACTTTCATAGATAAACATCGGAAATAAAATAGCCATATAAATTAGAGCATCATTATATTTTGGTAACCAGATACCTAAAATATATCTAGCTGGATAATATAAAAATAAACAAGCGTATAAAATTGCTAAAATTGGTTGTCGAATTACTTTATACAGCTGCATTAGCTTATTTTTCTCTGTTTTTCTAAGCAAAGGGAATAGAACAATACCAATAGCATTAATAAAAGTTATTAACAAATTAGAGATAGTTAGTGTTAATGATATTTTACCAAAAGTCGTCACGTTCCACTCATTTTCTATGCCCATCCTAATTACACCTACAATTAATGTACTTGCAATATTTGCAAACATTAACTTACTACCGACATGAATATTATCAAGTACGTCTCCTATAACAAACTTTAGTGATAAAAAAGGAGGTCGAACAATATTTTTACAAGAATTCATTGCCAATAACAAAACGACTAACCTTGATATGATGTCGGCTATAATAAGAAATTGGAAGTTTCTTCCTCCTAAAAGTAAATAGACTACCGCAATAAGAAAATAAATGATTCGATCATATCTTGTATACTTGGCGTACTCTTTGATTCGGTTGGTTGATTGTAAAATAATAAGCAGATAAGTTTTAGCAATTGTGACAACACCACAAATTGCAGTATAGACTAGAATTATACTCTTCATATCGTTGTTAACTAAAGTTAGAGCCCCAATTGATATAACTATTGCAATGATTACTTCAACTATATTAAGTAACCAAAATTGCGTCCCTAAATTTTTATCGTCTATATCATCGTAGTTCTCTCCTCCAATTTTAAGATAGATACCATCCACCCATCCTAAATGGAAAAAACCAAGATATGAAGTATAAAAAACATATAACTGCCAATAAGCATATTCTTCTGTTCCTAATAGCTTTGGCACAATTAAAGTTAATAACACAGAAATAACTAAGGTTATGGCATTTGAAGATAATGTATAGCTAATATTTTTTAATAAACTCTTTAATTTAACGTTCAAAATTATCCCTCAATTTCTCTGCTTTAATTTTTTATGCGATAGAGAATCTTTTTCTCAATCATACTAAGCTTGCAGAATAATAGAAATATTCTTTTTCTGAAGTTGCTATTTTCTACATAATGATTTTGATAAATCTGTTTACTCTCTAATAAAATTTTATAGGTATTAATTTTACTTATATTTGATTTAATCGTTGTTGAATGATTATGTACGTAATGCGAATCAAATAAAATGTAATTTTGATAATCCTTGGATCGCAATTTGTAAGCTAGTATTCGTTCTTCGCAAAACAAAAATGTTCGTTCATCAAAATAACCCACTTGTCTAAAACTTTCAGCACTAATCATAAAAAAAGATCCAGGTAATACATCTACTTGTTGATAACTGGCCTCTTCATTAGGTTTTTCATATTCTAAGGGATTAGAAAAAATTCTAGACAACAAAGTAAACATTGAAATAACATCTGATTTCCATGTAGGTAATTTCCAACCTGTGTTTTTTTTATTGACAGCTTCACCTGGGTTCAACATAACAGGGGCAACAATTCCTAACTTTTTTTCTTCCTTAAACTTATCACAAAAATCATTTAACTCTTTAATAGTCTTGTCAGTAACTATCACGTCAGGGTTTGATATGATATATCTTTTAGAAGGATAATGTTTTTCCGCATACCTCACACCAAAATTATTTCCTGATGCATATCCCTCATTGTTCGGTGATTGTATTACAGTTACCTTTTTAGATTCATATTTTTGTAGTTGGATAAAGGAATCATTAGTTGATGCATTATCTACAACTACTATTTTATTTACAGATTGGTAATTTTTAACCATTTCAAGAAATTTAATCGTTTCTTCGTAATTATTATAATTTAAAAGAATCAACACAGTGCCTATCATAAAATCGCTCATTTCATTAATATCATCATTTTTTGTATTTCCTCATAAAAACTGCAATTTGTTATTTTACTAGGTAAAGCAACTTGTAAATTATGTTCTTTAATATTTCATTTGAATTATCTTTGTTAAACTTTCTTTCTCCATACTTTAAAACCAATTTTAAGTTTATTGGGTGTTCGTAGTAGATATTTTATCATACGTAGCAAGTAATGGGCATTATATTTTACCTTTTGGTCCGGTTGATAATTTAAAATAAATCGTTTTTCAGAAGTTAAGATACTCTCCAAACGAGCATCGGAAACATCTTCTAAATTAGTAACAGACAAACTATGTTGTAAAGTTTCTTCTATCACTTCAACTGGAATATTATTTCGTCTTACTTGATAAAAAAACCAATGGTCTAAATAATCTAAAGGGAATTCTGTTGTAAATCCACCAATTTTTTCAACAACACTTATTGGCACTATAGTTCCTGAATTAATTGCTACAACTGCGTCGTCTTCATAATAACCAGGAGCAACTGAAGCTTTTCCTATATGTGGAGAAAGTTGTATCTCTCCTTCTTTAATAAGAGGAACTACAACCCTTTCAGTGTCGTCGATTTGAATTTTCAAAACTTTTTCAATATAAGAAGCAGTCAAATTTGTATCTTGGTCAAGTAAGACTAGATATAACTGATTATGTTTTTTTGCCCACTTCACCCCACTATTGTAAGCTTTTGCTAATCCACTATTTTCTCTATCCCATTGGTACTGAATAAGATGCTTTTGATGCAGAAAGTCGTCTAGAGGTTCATACATTACTTTTGGACTATTATCATAAATAAAAATCGATAAGGGTTTTTCCGTATCATTTAATTCAGCATAATGAAGTAAACTTTGGTATGTTTTACTCTCTTCCAATTTTTGTTTGTATAACACTATTACCCAGAGCATTATTTCATAACCTGTTCTTTACATTCTTTTAGATTTTCATCAAACTTGCTAATCGAGAAAACATATAGGAGCATGATAAAAACATACAATACTACGATAGTTCCTAATGCAGGCTGTAAAAAAGAATTTAAAATTATTGGGAATATCATACTGACCATTAACAGTCCATCCCTTTTTCCTCGTTTAAATGACCATATTACAGGTGATAAGTAAATGGCAAGCGATAAAAAGAACCCTACTAAACCAAAAGATAAAGTGTATTGAGCAAAATAATTATGTGGTTTTTGATAGATTTTTCCATGACGATGAATCATGCCTGTTCCTGTTCCAAAAATCAGATTAGACGGATTTTTAAAAATCATTTGATAAGCTTTTGAATTCGCTTCTTTTCGTTGATTTCCACTAACTTCAATTGTATCATCTACGTAGTCCGCACTATTCAAATATTTTTTTTCCGTTTTTATATCTTTTATCTTCTTGTTATCTACTTTAAATGTGAGTAACTCATCTATTTTATCATCTATTGAATCTGGGGTTACCATTTTCACTACAGACAATGGAATAGAAATAGACCTTGAAATAATCCCTTTATTTTCACCATCAGCTATAATAATTGTTCCAAGGAAACAAAGAAACATGGTCAAGTATATTGCCAAAATATACGTTATTCGCTTAGATATTTTCATATTAGTTCCATAAGTCATAATGAAGATAAAAATGATTAATGCACTAGTCACAACTCCTACTCTTGAGCCTGTTAAAAGAATTGTAGGAAAATTCAATAAGAAAATAATTACATTTACCCACTTGAATTTAGCACTATTGGTAGTCATAAAATTATAAGCTAATATAACATGGACAGTATTACTATAAATGACATACACATAAGTTGAAGTCAATACCGGATTGGCTCCTCTTAAAAAACCCGATCCCAAGAAAAGGATACCATATTGCCACACTGTAGCTAATAGCAGCGTGATAACTAGAGCATCTAAAATGGTTTTTCCACTTATCTTAAAGTAATCCAAAACGACAAAAATCACAATACTTTCAATCACGATTCTTGCCAAGAAAAAACTACCAAAGGTTAACGTATGAGTAAAATATCTTACAGCAATGCTAGCCATATAATAAACTCCAAAAATAATACCCAGACTCAATAATAATTTTGATAGGTTAGAAATTTCTGTCAGTTTCCTCTTGATGAATAATTGCCACAAAATAACATACACTGCTAAAACGAACACAACTAGTTCCAATACATAGAATCGAGCGGATCCGTTGACTGATAAATTCGTTTTTAATAGTGACACAGTGAGTGGCGCAATCATTAACCCAAATACAATTGCAAATAAAGCAAGAATATTATTTTTGTTTCCTTTTGTTTCCATTAAATTATTGTACTCCTTAAATTCTATTTTGATAATTAATTCTATCACAGTCTTATTTCTATTAATACTTTTCACTAGTATTTTAACAAATTTTAATATTATTATTGATTTAACGCGGATTTGTTACGCATTTTTCTAATTCATGTTATTCTAAAGATATTTACCAAGACTTTTTCAGGCAAGTTGATAGTTTTATGTATTTCCACAAAAATATAAATGGTTGGGTTTTTCTCCCAACCATTTTTACTTCTCATATTTTGATTGTATTGGGTACTTTTTATTGAATGTTTCATTAACTATTTTTTTAGCATTTTCATATTCTATATTTTCACTGTCATCATTTAAACAAATCAATTTATGTTTTTCTCCCTGAATATCAGATATTGCTTCACTAAGTTGCTCGAGCGAGAAATATTGTCCAAATTTCATGCTTTGTGGTTCAAATTGCCCTTTACAAATTTGCCAATAACGAATTAAGTATTGGTTTACATCCGAAACATCTCTAAATTTATGAGTAGATGTTTCGTGTAACAAATCATATTCTTGACTCCAAACTTCTTGAAATGTGCTTTTCAAAAAACTTGCTGTCATATGATCATTATAGAAACCTAAAATACTAGGCCACGGCAATAAGCATAAATTTCTCAAATTATGTTTCCCGTAGTTAACACTAAAGAATTTAGAAAAATTTCCTTTTGTTATTTCCTTTTTATTAAAGTGTTTATTAATCACAAAGATGTCATTAAAAACAATCTTTGTCACTTCTTGAAGAGGGGAAATTGGATTGAATATTCCAAAATCACGTGGAAGTCCATTTTTAAAAAAATCTTCTTTTGTCACGTCTTTATTCAAAAATACATCATCATTAAAATATACAAACTGCTCTGAAAGTCCTTCGATTTTATGGAAACTAAATTCAATCGGATGGGAGCTAAAAGTAGGTAAATATTCTTTTGGTATGTAGTCTTCGTGTTTAACAATATGTAGTTTTTCATTCTCTACATTGAGCCACTCTGGCACGTGGCCGTAAGTAACAAAATAGATTTTATTTACCCATGGTGCATGTTTTTCCACTGCTCTAAACCAATATTTTAATGTGCCTAAATCTCTATATCTAAGTTCTGAATTTAAATCTAAGCTATCTGGCGAATGTTTTGCTTTTTCTTGTTGCCACACTTTATCATTTTGATCGACCCACGTAATAACAAAATCTATTGGTTTGTCCATTTTTATTTTCTCCACACTACTTGATTAATTATCTTCGTGTAGCTTTGTATGATTTTCACGACTTTTACTGATACATTTGTATCCACATAATCTGGCGCTAAAATTGTTTCTTCTTCATTTTCTGTCATGGCAATCGCCAATTCCACAGCCTGCTCTACATCAAGTGCATCAATTCCCGCTACGACAACTGTACCCTTATCTAAAACTTCTGGTCTTTCTGTTGATGTACGCAATAAAACGCCTGTAAAGTTTAACATGGCACTTTCTTCTGACAATGTACCACTATCTGACAATACACATAATGAATTCTTTTGTAAATTATTGTAATCTAAGAAACCAAATGGCTGCAAGGTTTGCACCAATGGATGAAATTTAAATTGACGTTCTTCGATATATTTTTTACTTCTTGGATGAGTGGAATAAATAATCGGTACTTGATATTTTTCAGCAATTCGATTAATAGCTTCCATCAAGCTCATGAAATTTTCTTCGTTGTCGATGTTTTCTTCACGATGGGCTGAAACAATCATGTATTTCCCTTTTTCTAAACCTAATCGGCTTAATACGTCACTTGCTTCAATACCTGCCATATGATCTCTTAAAACTTCATGGACGGGAGAGCCTGTTACATAGATGTGCTCCTTACGAAATCCCTCTGACAATAAATAGCGTCTTGAATGCTCGGTATACGGCAAATTAATATCTGCAATATGGTCCACAATTTTACGATTAATTTCCTCTGGGACGTTTTGGTCAAAGCAACGATTTCCTGCTTCCATATGGAAAATCGGCACTTTTAGTCGCTTGGCACTTATCGCAGATAGGGCTGAATTCGTATCCCCTAATATCAACAAAGCATTTGGCATTTCCTGAGCCAATACCTCATAGGATTTAGCAATAATATTTCCCATGGTTGCTCCTAAATTATCTCCTACACTTTCTAAGAAATAATCAGGTTGTCTTAAGCCTAAGTCATCAAAAAAGACTTGGTTTAAAGTATAATCCCAGTTCTGTCCTGTATGGACCAAAACGTGGTCAAAATACTTGTCACAAGCTTTGATCGTCGCTGAAAGTCGGATAATCTCTGGACGAGTTCCGATAATTGTCATTACTTTTAATTTACTCACTCTTAAACCTCCACATAATAAGTGTCCGGATTTTCAGGGTCTAATAATTCGTTCGCCCACATTACCGTTACCATTTCTGTTGTACCTAAATTTTCAATATTGTGGGTATAGCCAACTGGAATATCCACAACTTCTAATTTATCACCATTTACAAGATATTCGATTACTTCTGCGTCATCACTATCCATTTTTCGAAAGCGAATTGCCCCTTGTCCATATACAACTAAGAATTTCTCATTTTTAGTATGGTGCCAATGGTTCCCTTTGACAATACCTGGT
>JAFMTC010001530.1:46292-146013 GCA_018845635.1 Nicrophorus orbicollis
CGCTTTGGTCCCAGATCCATCACCTATTTCTCAATCGGGTATTACTTTCTACAATACTTTATTTGATGAAAATGCTTCAAACCATCTAGCTCTTGGCTCTGCTTATGCCTTCAACGTCGAAGGCGGAACAGAAATGTCTAATGAAGAGCTTGATGCAATCGGTCTAAATCGAAGCACAACTCATGTTGATTTTATGATTGGCTCTGCTGAAATGAATATTGATGGCATACTTGCTGATGGTACTAGAATTCCTGTTTTTCGTAATGGTGACTGGGCCGAATAAACCTCTTCAACTACTCATGAGATTAATAACTAGTAAAAGTAGTCGGAATTTTTGTTATATCTTATCCGTTCCCCATTGCATTACACTTTATATAGAAGGAGTCATTCATACTCGGATGACTTCTTCTTGCGTTATCCTCTGAATAATTCAATCATATCGTTATTTTATTCTTCAGTATTCCCCTTAAAAACAATTATTTTAAATGGACATAAAACGAATATATATATAATTACACTTCTTTAATAAGGAGAGATATTAGCATGAAAAGCGTCATTTTAAAGAATGGTAACTAAGGAGTAAAATCAATGTTTCCACATTTTTATTTGTTTTTATGAAGCTCTCTATTCTAGACAAATAAAATTTGAAAGCATTATCTTATTGCACTTTTCAAAAAATAAAATACTCATAATTGCTTTTTGTTTCATTTTCCCACCTACGCTCACTCTACTCTTGGAATTTAACACTAATAAATCTGTTTATCGTTTTTTTAAAATTCTCCTTTTAGTATTTAATCTTTACCTCACCAATTTAAATCAACGCTTCTATCTATAATATACGCAAAAAATAGTACATTTCCTTTTTCGTTCTTTCTATAACTTTGAATAAAATCTCGCTACAACCATAAAGAAGAATGAAATTTTAGGAAAGGAGCTTTGTTTCTCTCCTTAAACTAATATCGAACAATACTTACAGTAGTCAGAGAATCAAAAAAACTGAAAATCTTGTAATAAGATTTCTAGTATATTTTCTATGACGTCCCCTGTAGGAATCGAACCTACACCTAAACCTTAGGAGGGTCTTGTAATATCCATTTTACTAAGGGGACAAGCAATAACTAGCAATTGCTGCCAAACACAGCAACAGGTATTATTTTCTCATGAATTCCTCTACTTGTCTAGTTAAAATCCATTAAAAAAGCCCTAATTGAGCATTTTTAATATGAAGCTGCCATCACGTCAAGCATCTTCTTAAATTGACGCTTCTTAAAGAATCCTAGGAGGATACCTAAAACCGTGTCGTTGGCATTTTTGATGAAAAAGAACGCTACTAAACCAAAAAGGAGCCGGGACAAAAGTCTCGACTCCTTCTTTTCAGATAAACATTTTATAATATGCGGGTTTCAAAAGTCTGTTCTCTCATCAACTTCGTCAAAGACCTTCAATCGAAAAAGCCGATTGTTCATCTTTGACTCCAGGTGCTCGGAGCAAAAGGACTTTTGTCTCACCTTGTTTTATTTTAAAAATGTATTAAGCCATTTCTTGTTCCTTTTTCAATTCTTGAATTGTCGCAATTTTCACGAAAGGAACATAGATTAAAACAGATATCAGTAAGTTTACTGCAGCTAATATCCCACCTGCAATACTTTGTGTAGCTAAGAATCCACCGATAATTGGTGGTGTAACCCATGGTGGCATAAACGTAGCTGCCGGAACCAATCCAACGCTCGTTGCAAAATAAGCAGTCGAAACTAAAATCATTGGAGTTAAAATATATGGAATAAATAGAATTGGGTTTAACACAATAGGTAAACCGAATGTTAACGGCTCATTAATGTTAAATATCCCAGGTGCTGCACTTAGCTTAGCAACCATGCTATATTGTGCATTTTTTCTACCTACTAAAAAGATAGCAATAATCAATCCGATAGTAGCTCCTGTACCACCTAAGTTTACAAATGAATCAAAGAATGGTTTGTTTACAATATAAGGAATAGCTTTTCCTGCTTCTAGGGCTTTAATGTTTGCATCAATCGCTGGTGCATTAATTGATTGCATTAAAGGTTCGATCATATTAGCACCATGCAACCCGAAGAACCACAAGAATGGTGTGATAAATGCTAATAGTAACGCTGCTGGGTAGCTACTTGCTAGACCCATAAATGGTTTTTGTACTGCTTCATAGAAAGATGCGACAACATCTGTTACACCGAAGCCCATGAAAATTGTATTAACTAATGCAAATAATGAAATAGTAATCATAGCTGGTAATAATGCAGCAAATGAATTAGCTACTGCTGGTGGCACGCCATCAGGCATTTTAATCACCAATTTTTTATTGCCAGATAAGCGGCAGAAAATCTCTGCTGAAATAAGTCCTACGAATAATGCAATGAATAATCCTGATGAGTCTAAGCCACTCAATCCACCCATTGCAAAGAATGATCCTAATGATGTTGCACCTGCTGCAACACCGTCTTTATTGTATGATTTTGCTAGGTTGTATGCAACCATAAACACAATAACAATAGATAAAATTGCAAAAGTACCGCTCCAGATGTTTCCACCTAGTTTTGTCCAAATAAATGCGTCGTCCACTTGTTTTGAGAAAATGTTGTTCATGAATTTTTGAAAAGCTGGAATAGGTAAATTATTAATCAATACTGCGAATGCCCCTAAAATCATTAATGGCATAGTTACAACAAATGAGTCACGAATGGCTACTAAGTGTCTTTGCGCTCCAATTTTTGAAGCAATTGGAATAAATTTTTCTTCCATAAACGAAATAAACTTGTTCATTTTTCCTTAAACCTCCTATAAATTTTTTGAAATACAAAAGAAGTAACATACCTATTCCCATAAGTATACTTACTTCGAGTTGCTACCTTTTGTAAAGAAATCCGTTCAAAAATTTCTTTCACCATGTTACCTATATAATATAATCCGTTCAATTCAGCAGAAAGGGCTTTTACGCCATTTTTCTGTGTAAATCAATTATTTCTTTCGCTAAGTCAGTAAAAGCGATTGATGTCATTAAATGGTCTTGGCTATGAACTGTCAATAACGTAACAGTCACATGCTCTCCTTGCGCTTCTTTAGTTAACATACCTGTTTGAGAATGGTGTGCTAAAACTAATGATTCTTCCGCTGATTTGATTTTAGCGTCTGCTTCTTCAAAATCACCTTTTTTTGCTGCTTGGATAGCTTCCATGGCATCACTCTTTGCATTTCCTGCATTTACGATTAAGCCCATAATAGCTTCTAAATTTTGTTCATCCACTGCTGTTTCCTCCTTACGAACAATTGTTTAATTTTACTCTCCAATTAGTTCTAATGCTTGTTTCAATACATTTTCGCCATTCATCATGCCGTAATCTTTCATATCAATTACTGCTAATGGAATATTCATTGGCTCTAATTTTTGTTCAAATTGAGTTTTCATGAATCGTACTTGAGGTCCTAATAACAAACAGTTCACATCTTTGTTTGCTAAATTAGAATCTGCATCTGATGCTGATACCGCAAAGATTTCTGATTCGATTCCTTGTTCTTCTGCTGCCTTTTGCATTTTTGTAACTAACAGACTTGTACTCATACCTGCTGAACATACTAACATAATTGTTTTCTTAGCCATATTATTACACTCCCTCTACTATTTTTTCTTACACTTATATATAATGCAAAAAACGTGCCAACTATTGTTAGCACGTTTCTTATTGGTATCACTGGCTTTGGTCTAGACAATATAACCTTTACACATTAGCTTTTACAATTACACACTATTTTTTGTGTGTATTTAAGTAATCTTGATCCACTTTATTTTCGATAAACATTTGGGCAAGATAGGCTATTTCACTGTCTGGAATTTCAACCTCATATTGTTTTTCCAGCTGCATTAAATTAGAACTAACTGCATTGATAGCAATTCTATTTTTCTTTTTAAAATCACTTATGTTCTCAAAGGAGCGTGCGCCCTGACCAGTTCGTAAAGACTCTATCATAAAGGCTAAGTGAATCAATATTCCTGCATCTACTCCAGGCTCTACAATAATTTGCATGTCCATTTGGATTTGGTGAACAATATTTTGTAGGTTTTCAAGAAAGACTGGAACCGACTGGACACTTTTTATCGTACCTTCTAAAGAAGAAATCATTTGCTCCATAGGTACTTCATCTGCTGCTAAACGCTTAAAGACATTTAATTTTTCATTATCAAAAATATCGAAGGCAGAAAAGAAAGGAATATTTTGATATTCTACGTCCACCGTTCCTACTATTGCTTTTATTTCATGAGTTTCCATGAGCTCATCAATATGCTTTTTGAAAGCATCTTTTTCAAGAAACTGCATTTGAATGATTTCAATTTCTTTTGTATTCACAACAGGTAATATTCTATCGTATAACTTTCCTGCCACACCCTCGCCAGTAAAACAGGTTACTACTATGGCTTTGTCCAATGCTTTTTGTGGACGGAATTGGTTGCGAATAATACTTTCAAAGGACATTTGAATATTTTGATAGATATCTTCGAGACTACGCCCAATACTTGCCATTCGGACTGCTTCTAAAACAGCCATGGTACTTACCATGGAAATAGCTTTCGTTCGCACACCAGTTTCTTCAAAAATCATATTCCCAAAGGTATTCAAGGAACCCATATCCGTTAAAAGTAGCATTCCACTTGTCATACTTTCTTTCTTTTCCACCACATAATTTTTGAGCTGTTCATACATTTGTTGGACTTCCATAGTTAATGGCATATTAAAAGCTTTTCCTGTATCTGTTCCCAACAATTCTTGAACTGCTTCCAACATACTAGAGGCCGTTGATTTTCCATGCATTAACAGCACAACAGCTACTCGATTTTCTTCTGGTTTTCTTTCTTCCCCGATGTCAATAGACAAAAACATCGTAATAAATCCAATCTCATCAAAAGGTATTTCGATATCGTACTCCGACTCAATAATAGCTGATAAATCAATGGCTACTTGGAATTCTTTTTTATAATGAATCCTGATTTCATTTAAATTGGGATGGATAATATTTCTGTTTTCCCGAATTCGTTCCAGTGTCCCTTGTAGGTGTAAAGCAAAGGTGAAACGAGCTTTTTCGTTATAATGCCGATCTAGTCGCTCTTCGGCTAAGTCGTATAAATTATCAACGAGATGCCATATATTATCTGGAATTAATTCCCGGTGAATATCATTTCGTGACAATTCATCTACATAAGTTTCGAAATATTTATCTACATCTGTCGCAATTAATGATTCTAAATTGATATTTTCGAGCTCCCTCGTTGAGAGAGTTGCTACCTTTTCTTCAATTGTATTGTAAACTTCCATATCTCTAGCAGGATCAAGAGACCATACTACTTCATTAGAACCTGGTTCAAAGGTAAGGTAGTTACTATTTTTATCAATAAAGCGATCGACCCTGTCTGGCATTTCTTTGATTTTGAGCAATCCCTTTTGCACATTCAGAGGCAAATCCTTTTGATAAATTTTCAAGTATTCCATTTGATTAGTTCGATAGTGTAGAAAGGATTTTGCACAGACTAGCTTCAAATCTCGTTTAACCTGTCCGATATTTCCTTCTGCATTGTAAAGCATAAAAGCCAATATTACTTCTCTTTCCAAAGTAATTCGTTGATTCAATCGATCTGCCTCTTGTTTGATAAAGAGAGCTACTATTTCATATCGTTCGTCTATCGACCGATCCTTTAATGACGGCAAAGTGATTGACATTGGAATCCTTCGGTTAAAGGTTGTTAAAAAGGTATCTGAATTTTCTGTAGTTGCTCCTATTATTTGGACAGAAGCTTCATGGACCTTAGAGCTTTCTCCTAAAGGTCGGTACACTCCTTTATCAATGAAGGTGAATAGCATTTCTTGTCCTTCTGGTGGAAGTCGATGAATTTCATCCAGGAATAAAATTCCGCCATCGGCCTTCGCCATCAATCCCTCTCTGTCTTCATTTGCTCCTGTAAAGGCGCCTTTTTTCACTCCAAAGATATGACTGAAGAGTAATTGAGGGTTTTGAGCGTAGTCGGCACAGTTGAATGAAACAAAAGGTGCCTCTTCTTTTAAGGAGCCTGAAGAAATAGCAAAGCGATACATACACTCGGCAAATAAGGATTTACCTGTTCCCGTATCTCCAAAAATAATAGTATGCAATCCTCTTGGTGGGTATAAAATCGCTGCTTTCGCTTGCTGGATGCTGACTTTCAGAGATTCATTTGCACCTACTAAATTCTCAAAGGATACTTCAAAGGACTGCTCTTGTATTTCTACCTCTGATAAGATGCTAAAAACGACTGGTCTGCCTTCAGATCGACTCACTTTTTTCTCTTTATATAATTCATTTAAGTAACGGCTCACATTAGTTCGGTCAAGCTCCATTTTTTCTGCTACTACTTGGGCTGTCAAACCATTTTCGTGATCTTCTAACAGTCGAATAATCTGTTCTTTTCTATTAGACATTGCTACCTCCAAAATTCCTTACTTCTTCTTCCCGTCTTTCCGTCCATTCTTTTTTCCATTTTTCTTTGGAAATTGCTGTTTATCTGCATTTGCTTTTTTATTTTCAGCTATTGGATTTGTTTTTTGTAAGCTTCCACCATGAACGAATACCTCTTCCACTACACAATTTGCTTGTTTTGCCACACGTTTAATATCTCGGACTCCTTGCTCAGGCACTAAGGTTAATACATTTCCTGTTTTACCCATCCTTCCAGTTCTACCGGAGCGATGAAGATAGCTTTCTGCATTAAAGGGTGTTTCATAGTGAATTACATAGGGAAGGTCTTCAAAATCTAAGCCTCGAGCGGCTACATCTGTCGTCAATAGAAAGACAATTTTATTTTCTTCAAAAGCTCTCACCGCTAGACGTCTCTCCATTTTATTTTGGTCAGAGGCAAGTGTGGCAACAGAAATACCATCATAGGTCAGCTTCTCAGCTACTGCTCCTAAATCTTGCAATTGATTAAAAAAGACAATGGCTTTCATACCTTTTACATTTCCTAGTCTGCGTAGCATATCTCCTCTTTTTCTTTGAGGCACTTCAAGATATGCATGTTCCACTGTTCCAGCCGATTTATCTTCCTCTGTCACATCTATCATTGTAAAGGACTGGGTGACAGTATTAGCCAATTCTTCTTCTACATTAGTTCCTGTCGCAGATACACAAACTACCTGTTTATCACGTGGTAGGGCTTTTAAGACATTTTTTGTCCCATTTAATTCTGAAGGTTCAATTAATTGATCTACTTCATCTAATACAACTGTTTCGAGTAAATGAGCTTTTATTTTCTTATCGCGAATCAATTCCAGTACTCGACCTGATGTTCCTACAATTATTTCTGGTTTTTCTTTTAGCTTTTCAATTTGACGCTTTTTATTCGCGCCACCTATTATGGGCTGCACACGAAGCTCCAGTAGGTCCGCCCACTCTTTTGCCACGTTAGCAACTTGAATTCCTAATTCCTGAGAGGGCAATAAAATCAAAAGCTGACTGCCTTCCTTGGGTTTTATATTTTGTAATAACGGTAGCAAATAAGCCACGGTTTTTCCTGATCCTGTTGGGGAAACTCCAACAATATTTTGTTTTTCTAACAAGACTTCATACATTTTATCTTGAATTAGTGAAGGGGCTTCAAAACCAATTTCCTCCCAATGCTTTTGCCAAACTTCTGGTAATTTATCTTTTACATTCATTCTATTAAATCCTCGTCTTCCCTTTTATACTTTATCCGCGTCGAATCGGATGCCGCTATCTTTTCTCAGCTCCTGTAAAATTTCATGGACATCTCGACAAATTGTCAGCCATGTTTGATACTCTTTCTGCCAAGCTTGGTCATTGGGGTGAAGTATTACTTGAGCAAAGCTTTGAGCTTCTTCAATCATCGGGTTTTCTTTTTTCGTTCCTTCAATTTTTTCAAATTCGCCGGTTTCTTTATGAAAAATTTGAATATCATTAATACTGTTTACGCCATCTAAAACAATAGTTTCAGACAAGCTATAAATTTCTGATGGCATAAAGCTCGTAGCAATCTTACCTGTCATCAGGCTAACATCAAATTTTTTATATCTTAACACGATATTCCCTATACCATCAACATTAGTAGGGATCATTCTAGAGAAATAATGCACACTTTCTGGCTTCCCAAAGAAGGCCACACTGGCATACACTAAGTAAATACCTAAATCCATCAAAGCGCCACCTGAAAAATGTGGCGAAAAAATATTCGGCTCTTCTCCATTTAGAACTAAATCATACCGTGAAGAATATTTCATATAGCTGAAATTGGCGCCAAGTATATTAGCTGTATCTGGTAAAATAGCTTTCACTTTTTTAAAATTTTCTTCGTGAATGTTTCGCGCTGCTTCAAAATAAAATACATTTTTATTTTTTGCCAATTCTAACAATTCTTCTAGCTCTTCTACTCTGGAAACAGCTGGTTTTTCCACGATTACGTGCTTACCTTGCTCTATAGCCACCTTTGCCTGTGGATAATGTAAGCTATTTGGAGACGCAATATAAATAACATCTAAATCAGGCATTGCACAAAATTTTTCTAAATCTGTTTCAGTGAGAGACACTTGATAGGCCTCACCAAATTTTTGAGCTGTTTCTTCTTTTCTAGAGTAAACCGCCTTTAATTGATAAAGTCCAGACTCGTGAGCTGCTGTAACAAATTGATGAGAAATCCAATTTGTTCCTATAACACCTAAATTCAACATTTAATTTCCTCCGTTACCTATTTGGATTTTGGAACTCTTGATTTATTTGAAAAGGTACTTCACTTTTTACCTCAATCGTACTTGGTGTGACTTGACAATTATAGGCCACTACTTCCAGGCCTTTTGCCATTCCCTCTTGAATTGTTTTTTGCAATTCTGGCTGCATTTCTTCATTAATTGTTGCAACGTTTACCTGCTCCAATTGAATAATAAATAATAGAAAGACGTGATAGCCTTGCTCCCTTAATGCAATTAATTCTTTAACATGCTTTAAGCCTCTGCTGGTTGGAGCATCTGGAAAAGCACCAATTTGATTATTTTCCAGGGTCATTCCCTTCACTTCGACTATTACTTTTTCTTCTTGATTAGTTTCAAAATAGATATCAAACCGAGAGGAGCCAAAAGTAACCTCTCTTTTTATTTTAGTCAGTTCACCTTTTATTGAAGAAAAGGTTATTTTACTTGATTTAATGGCTTCCATTGCAAGCTCATTTGGTATCTGACTATCAATATTAATCCATTGTTCTCTTTTTTTCACAGCTATTAAATCATAATCTGTTTTCCTTGTTGGAGAGGGCTGATAGCTCAATGCTACCTTAACACCTTTATCTAATAATTCTTTACATCTACCTGTATTTTTAACATGCACAACTACTTCTTTTTCTTCCTCGTTTAAGGAACATTTTGCAATAAAACGGTTCTCTCTTTCAAGAAAATCTGCGAAAACTACAGTGTTATATTTACTCATTATTCTGTCACCTACCTAATCTTCTTTATTATACACCATTTTCTCTTATATCTCTTTAACATCAGTCTAAAGAATGATAGTCAAATTAAAAAAAATCCTGTATTATTAAATAGTAAGAGAATCATTGGAGGAGATTTCATGACAAATAGACGTTGGCCATTCGTTGTTAGTGCATCAGTAGTAGCTGGTACAATCGGCTCTCTATTGTTCAAGCGTTCCAACAAGAAAAAAAAGAAGGATAATATTAGTCAATATTACATTGGCTCCTGGGTGTTTGGCGATGAAAAAAGAGAGTTAAAGCATTCCCTCTCGATTAGTCCTAATTTAGAATTCATTGTGGATGAGACACCTTTAAAAGGTAAAACTATTGAATTATCGAAAGAGAAAATGGTTTTTCGAGATGAATATGGCTATCATTTAACGATAAAATGTCAAAATAAAATACCTGTTTCATTTTACGATGAGGCAAATGATGAAGAATATCCGGTTATGAAGAAAACAACTGACAATCCAAATGATTGATACCATCTAGTTCATAAAACTAATAATAAAAACTAAAAAGAACTAAAATTGGATTTACGCCATTTTAGTTCTTTGTTCTTTCTAGCTAAATTAAATTGTATTCTTCAAATGCTCGATAAATACCATTCTCTTTTAAATCTGTAGTCACAAAATCGGCAATTGCCTTTAAATCTTCTTTCCCATTTCCCATAGCAATTCCCACTTCACAATACTCTAGCATTTCTTTATCATTCATTCCATCTCCAACAGCCACTGTTTGCTCTTTGTCCACTTTCAAAAAGTTTAACAAGGCTTCAATGGCAACGGCTTTGTTAATACCTGGAACAGTCAGCTCTCCACTGTTCTCACCAAAAGCTGGAACAGTACAATGAATTACTTCAAATTGCTCATCAAATTCTTTTTTGATTTGTTGGAAGGGAACATTTTTATTTTCTAAAAAACAAGCTTTGTT
This sequence comes from Nicrophorus orbicollis, assembly GCA_018845635.1. NCBI lineage: Eukaryota > Metazoa > Arthropoda > Insecta > Coleoptera > Silphidae > Nicrophorus > Nicrophorus orbicollis. The sequence continues at coordinate 56,752 of JAFMTC010001530.1, forward strand.
CACATCTGAGCGATACAATCCTTCATCAGAAAATATAATTTTTTTCATAAAAGGATGTGTCTCTGGATTTACCTCTCCTGGTAGAATATCTAATAGATGTTGTTTCAATCCTTTATTTCCGTATAAGCCACCATTTGATTCTAAATAAAAATCCATTTCCTTCTCAACAAAAAAATCAACCATATGCTTCACATGTTTTTCTGACACTTGTTTATGGAAAACCACTTTGTTATGAGATTCTACATAGCCGCCACCAGCTCCTATGATTCCATCAAATCCTATATCCATAATATGAGGATATATTTCTGGTTTTGAGCGACCCGTACATAAATAAATTTTGTGTCCTTTTAACATTGCTTTTTTAATTGCTATTTGTGCTGATTCTGGCACCTGTTCTTTTTCATCCACTAACGTACCATCAATATCAAGAAAAACTATTTTATTTGTCATCTGCTACTCCCTATCTTTTATCATCCAGTCTTTTTAAACTACGTAATAAAACATATCTCATTTTAAGAGAGATATCAAGTTATTTTAAATTATTCATAGTTTTCAATCTCTCGGAATCCTCTTGACAAGGAAACATAAACAGATTGTTTGTTTCTGTTTTATTTTTTTTCGGCGATAACAAAATAATTTCCTTCTGGATCAGTGAAATTAAACGTAGCTACTCCGTTATTATCTACAATTTCCCCTGCCGTCTCTAATTGTTCGTGAATAGCATGAAACTTATCCGAAAAGAACATCAAAGAAGGTGTTGTTCCTACGACCTCTGGAGAATACTTCTGAACAAATTCCTTAGGAAATAAACCTAACTCAACCTCTTGAGAGAGAGCAACCACAATGCTTTGAAATCCTTCTAGCAAATCTAATGTTTCCACCTTCTCTGCACCAAATATATCTAGCCAAAACTTGCTTATCACTTCTACGTCATTCACATAGAGCATAATACGAGTACGATTTATCATTTGTCATCCACCTTTCATAGCTTCAATAGTATAACATGAGTGTGCTGTTTTATTCTGTAATAAGGATTCCACTACTTAACATTATTCTCACACTCAGAGAATTTTCCTAGAGCTGAATGTAACAAAAAAAGAGGTCCGTCAAAGGTCCTCTTTTTCGTTCAAGCCTTATTCATAGTCTCCTTCTTCATCAAATTGACTATTATACAGCTTTTCATAGAAGCCACCCTCAGCTAATAAGCTTTCATGAGTGCCTTGCTCAATAATTTCACCATGATTCATTACTAAAATTAAATCCGCATCACGAATTGTTGATAGTCTATGGGCAATTACAAAGCTTGTCCGCCCTTTCATAACTCGCACCATCGCTTTTTGAATCAATGCTTCTAGTCGAGTATCAACAGAGCTAGTCGCTTCATCTAAGATTAAGATTTTCGGATTTGAAATTACCGCTCGCGCAATCGTCAATAATTGCTTTTGTCCAAGGGAGATATTTGAGCCCTCTTCATCAATTACCATACCATAGCCATCTGGCATTGTTCGAATAAAATGGTCCACATTAGCCGTTTTAGCCGCCTGCACTATTTCGTAAGAAGAACAATATTTATCCTTTGATCCGTTTAGATTTCCAAATCGAATATTTTCTCCTATTGTGTCATGGTAAAGCCATGCATCTTGTAAAACCATACCAAATAGTGAACGGACATCACTTCGATTTAAACGTTTCGTGTCTATTCCATCAATCCTTATAGCGCCACTGTCTACATCATAGAAACGCATTAAAAGATTAATCAATGTTGTTTTACCAGCTCCTGTTGGTCCAACAATTGCCACTGTTTGACCTGGAGCAACATCAAAGCTCAGGTCCTTGATTAAAGGTTTCTTTTCATCATAGCTAAAGGAAACCTGATCAAATGTAACACGTCCTTCAATGTAATCTGGTAATATTTCATCAACGTCATTTTCTACTTCTTCTTCCTCGTCAAGTAACTCGAAAATACGTTTCGTTGAAGCTGAAGCACTTTGTAATACTGCTGCTAATTGAGTAATATTTCCTAAAGGCTGATTTACCTGCCAAATATACTGGATAAAGGCTTGTAGCTGACCAACCTGGATAACACCACTTATTACATAAAATCCACCAAGAACAGAAATGACAATGTAGGTAAGATACGAAGTCAACTGAACCAAGGGCATCATAATTCCTGAAATGAAGGAGGATTTAAAGCCAAATCTTGATAGACGATGACTAACTTCTCTGAAACCTTCAGTTGTTTCTTTTTCACGATTGTATAATTTTATTACATTAAATCCAGTGAGATTTTCTTGTACATATGAATTTAGCTCACCTAAAGCATCTTGCTGACTTTGGAAATACTTTTGAGATATTGAAACAATCGTTTTTGAAATAATGATAGATAGTGGAATCATCACAATTCCAATTAAAGCCATCTTGACATTAATGACAAACATCATTGTAACAGCCATTGCTAAACCTAAAATCGCTGTTACGATTGAGATAAAGCTTTGCTGCATTGCATTACTTACAGCATCCACGTCATTGGTTACTCTAGATAGAATATCGCCTTGTTGATGTGTATCAAAATAAGATACTGGTAAACGATTAATTTTTTGTGCAATATCTTTTCTCAAATCCTTCATTGATCTTTGCACAACAGCTGTCATTAATACTGAAGAAAAATACTGTGCAGCACTGTAAACAACTGTAATAACCAATAAGACAATTAGCACTTGAATAATATAGTTAAAATCAATTTTCTCACCCTTAGCTAGATTTTCAGCTATTCTGGTAGTTGGCCACCCTGTTACAACTGGTAGAATGGCGTTACAGGCAACTGAGATAATAGCTAAGAGAATAGAGCTTGCAAACTTTTTCTTATATGGCTTGATGTATCGCCATAAACCTTTTACAGAAGAAAGTGATGTTCTCATGCTAATTCCTCCTCTGACAATTGAGATGATGCAATATCATAATAGATTTCGCAAGAAGATAACAGCTCTTTATGTGTTCCCGTACCAACAACGTCACCTTCGTTCAACACAATAATTTTATCCGCGTTCATAATTGTGCTTATTCGTTGAGCAACAATTAGAACGGTCGAGTTCGTTGTTTCTTTTCCAAGGCGTTTTCGCAGATTCGCATCTGTTTGATAGTCTAATGCTGAAAAGCTATCGTCAAAAATATATATAGCGGGACGCTTAATTATCGCCCGTGCAATAGCTAACCGTTGCTTTTGTCCCCCTGAGAAGTTAGTTCCACCTTCTGAAACAGGCTCTTCCAAGCCCAATTCCTTTTGAGAAACAAATTCTTTTGCTTGTGAGACTTCTAAAGCGTAGTCAAAATCTTCTTCTGTTGCATCAGCTTTACCAAATAATAGATTATCTTTAATAGTTCCTCTAAAAAGTAAGGCTTTTTGCGGGATGTAACCTATTTTATCTCGTAGAGAATGTAGATTGTAGTCTTTGACATTTACACCATCGATTAGTACGCTTCCTTTAGTTACATCGTAAAATCGAGGAATCAATTGAATCAAAGTCGACTTTCCACTACCAGTACTTCCAATAAAGGCTACAGTTTCTCCTGGCTTCGCTTCAAAGCTTACGTCTCTGATTATCGGGCTATCTGAACCTGGGTAGGCAAAGCTCACATTTTTAAATTGAATAATTCCATTTGTTTCAGTTTCTTTAATTCCTTCTTTATTGTCTGAAACTGTGCTTTTAGCATCCAATACTTCTTGGATACGACTAGCTGATACAGCGGCACGAGGATACATCATAAAGACAACTGAAAACATCATAAATGAAAACAGTGCATGAAAAATATACTCTATAAAGGCAATTAAATTTCCCACTTCCAAGGTTCCTACTGAAATTTGCTTTGCACCAAACCAAATAATTAAAATCATCACAATATTAAATAAAAAGAAAAAAGCTGGTTGCGCAAATGCCATTAGTTTAAATAATCGCATTGAGCTAGTAGCGTATTTAGTATTTACTTCTTCAAATCTTCCTTCTTCAAAATCTTCATTTACAAAGGCTCTAATAACACGTAAGCCTGAAAGCTTTTCACGAAGTATCATATTAATGCCATCTAAGTTTTTTTGTTGCAATTTTGAAATAGGCTCTGATTTTTTCGCAATAATTACTACGCCAATAATCAATAAAGGCAAAGCCCCAAAAACAAAGGCCGATAATGACGGACTTGTCTTAATGATCATTAATAAGCTAAAAAGAAACATCATAGGTGTCATAAAGCCTGTCCTAAGGAGCATTCCTAAAAACATCATCACCTGATAAGCATCATTTGTTGTACGAGTAATTAAAGAAGAAACACCAATTTTTTCGTATTCTTGATGAGAAAATTTTTGAATGTTGTCAAACATATCATCTCGTATATCAACAATAATAGATGTATTTAATTTTGCTCCAAAATAAGTCAACATTATATGTAATACAATTCCTACTAAAGTAATAGCAAGCATGTACCAACCTGTCATTTTTACAAATTCAATATCAGGATGAATTGGATCCAATCCTTTGTCAATCATTTCCCCAAGCAACGTTGGTAAACCTAGTTCAATAATAATAAAGCCAAATACACATATGAAATTACACAATAATAATCCTTTATGATTCATCAAGTATTTCCACATTAATTTCATTCAATTCACTCCTATCTAAAAAAATTACCTTAACTAGACAAATATAGCACAGTATTATCCTCAATAACAAACTTTTTCTTTTTACTATACGTTAAATTATTATTTTATGTAACCCTCTTAAAATTTATAAATCATTACCTATTTTCTCAAATTAACCTCTCAATTGCAAGATTCCTTCATTAAAGCTACAATTTTAGTATAACATACTACTATTCTTTTTTATGCTGTGAAGAATGCTTACTTCCTATACAATCCTATCAATCTATGATAAAATTGTTTTAATTGTTCTGAGCACATTTTGATTTTACTAGTTGAATAGGTTTAAAAACATCCTAAAATGAAACAAAGACGAGGTTTCATTTCATCATTAACTTAAGAGTTATGGTGGTTTCAATATAAAAAACAGGTGACTATCACCTAATTTTCGTGTGTGCAAAAGTAAAACAAAAAAACTAATAAGGCGTTTTATTGCCAAAAGGAGAAAGATATATGATTTTTAAAGTCTATTACCAAGAAACAAAAACAAGAAACCCAAAGAGAGAGCATACAAAATCTCTTTATTTAGAAGCTGAGGATGCAGTCCAAGCTCGTCACTTAGTGGAAAAAAATACCCCTTATAATATTGAATTAGTTCAAGAATTAAACGGAAATCACTTAGATTATGAAAAAGAAAATACGGACTTTTCTTTAACGGAGTTCAACTAAAATGAAACCAAACATAAAAAATAATGAAACTGGTGTTTTCGGAATAGGGGGTCTAGGGGAAATAGGGAAAAATACATATGGGGTACAGTTTCAAGACGAAATCATCCTTGTCGATGCTGGAATTAAGTTTCCAGAAGATGATTTACTTGGAATTGACTATGTTATTCCCGATTACAGCTACATTATCCAAAATCTGAAAAAAGTTAAGGCATTAGTAATTACTCATGGTCACGAAGACCATATTGGAGGTATTCCTTACTTACTAAGAGAGGCGAATATTCCAATTTATGCAGGTCCCTTAGCTCTCGCACTTATTACAAATAAGCTTGATGAGCACGGTCTTTTGCGCAATGCTGAATTACATCAAATCAATGAGGATACTGTCATCAAGTTCAGAAAAACTTCTGTTTCTTTTTTCCGAACCACTCACAGTATTCCAGATGCTTTAGGTGTAGTGATTAAAACTCCGCCTGGAAATATCGTTTGTACAGGGGATTTTAAATTTGATTTCACACCTGTTGGAGAGCCACCGAATTTACAACGTATGGCAAAGATTGGTGAAGAAGGCGTTCTTTGTATGCTATCAGATAGTACTAATGCTGAAATACCTGAATTTACAAAATCTGAAAAAACAATTGGTGAATCTATTGAACGTATTTTTGAAAAAATCGAAGGTCGAATTATCTTTGCCACTTTCGCTTCAAATATCTTTAGATTACAACAAACTGCGATGGCTGCAGTTAAAACTGGCAGAAAAATTGCTGTGTTTGGCCGTAGTATGGAAAATGCCATTGTCAATGGTCAAAAATTAGGCTACATTAACGTGCCCGATGATACCTTTGTTGATGCTAAACAAATTAACACTATTCCTGCTAACGAAATGCTTATTCTATGTACTGGTTCTCAAGGTGAACCAATGGCTGCTTTAAGTCGTGTAGCAAACGGTACCCACCGTCAAATTTCAATTCAACCAGGCGACACAGTTGTCTTTTCTAGTTCTCCTATTCCAGGAAACACAACAAGTGTAAATAGATTAATTAATTTGCTTTCTGAAGCTGGAGCTGAGGTCGTACATGGGAAAGTAAACAACATTCATACATCTGGACATGGTGGACAGCAAGAGCAAAAGCTTATGCTTAGCTTAATGAAGCCGAAATTCTTTATGCCTGTTCATGGCGAATATAGAATGTTAAAAATTCATACTCAATTGGCACAAGATACTGGTGTACCAAAAGATAATTGCTTTATTCTAGGAAATGGTGATGTTCTTGCTTTAACAGAGGAATCTGCTAGAGTTGCAGGTCATTTTAATGCCAGTGACGTCTATGTGGACGGTAGCGGTATTGGTGATATAGGGAACATTGTTTTACATGACCGTCGAATTCTTTCTGAGGAAGGCCTTGTATTAGCAGTTGCTACTGTTGATTACAAGAAAAAACGAATCATGGCTGGTCCCGACATTCTTTCAAGAGGCTTCATTTATATGAGAGAATCAGGGGATTTAATCAATGATTGCCAACGTATTTTAACCAAAGCGATTAACCAAGCATTGCAAAATTCTGATGTGACGGATGCTTTTATTAAGGAAACTATCGTTAATACATTACAGCCCTTCTTAGTAGAAAAAACAGAGCGTCACCCAATGATTATGCCAATGATTTTAACACCGGATAATTAATCAATACAAAATAACCAAGGAGTCGGGACAAAAGTCTCGACTCCTTCTTTTTAGATGCAGATTTTATGCTATGCGGGTTTCAAAAGTCTGCTCTCTCAACAACTTCGTCAAAGCTGGTCAATCGAAAAAACAGATTTCTCATCTTAGACTCCAGTTACTCTGAGCAAAACGACTTTTGTCTCACCTTGTTTTTTCTACTCTCTAACAAACAAAAGAAGCTAGACAGTTTCGCCTAGCCTCTTTTGTATTTCTTTATAGGAAAGAAGCATCATGTTTAGTTTATTATTCTGAAACGGCTTCTTCAGCTACTTCAGTTTTTACTTCATTTGTTCCTAACTCAATTGCAAGTGCTTTGTTATCTTCTATTTTGAAGAATGGATAGTAAATAACAAAACTGATAAATATTTGAATTACTTGTAAAACTGCTCCTCGCCAGCCTGACAAAATAAAGCCGGAAGCAATTACTGGCATTGTCCAAGGTAATAAAATACCATTAGTTATTGGCACAATACCTGTTCTCATTGCAACATAAGAAATTAAACACATTACAAGTGGTGCTACGATAAATGGCATAATCATTATTGGATTCAATACAATTGGCATACCAAAAATCAAAGGCTCATTAATATTAAAAATAGCTGGTGCAAATGAGAGTTTACCTAATGTTTTATATTGTGATGATTTAGCCATAAACATACAAGCAATCGCTAAACCAATGGTCGCACTTGATCCACCCAATTTGATAAAGTTACTATAGAATTGCATGTTTACAATGTTTGGCAATGTTTCTCCCGCAGCCAATGCGCTTGCGTTTTCAACTGATAATGCTGTCCAAATTGGTGTCATAACTGCTAACATAATATTTGAACCGTGAATACCAAATGCCCACATTAATGCTTCAAACATTAACAAGATAATTGTGGCAGGTAATGAACTTCCTAATGCTAACAATGGCGTTTGAAGAACTTTAAAGATAAAGTTGTGTGCTGTTTCGAATTGTGTGAACGTAAAACCAATACGAACAAAGTTAAAAATTACTGCTACGAATAATCCAGGTACTAAGGCTGAGAATGAAACTGATACGTTAGCAGGAACTGAATCTGGCATTTTAATTACCCAACCTTTTCCAATTACCCAACGGAAAAGTTCTACTGCTAGAATCGCTGTAATCATTCCTACGAATAATCCTGAAGCACCAAAGTTTGCAGTAGGTAAACCTGTATTTCCCGCTTTGTCAGAAATTACTGGTGTCAAAATAAAGAATGCTAAAATTGCAACAGCTTGAGAAGATGCTTCATCTACCTTGTAGTGCTTTCCTAAGTGTTTTGCAATTCCCAAGATAACAAATATTGTCATAACACCCATAGTCATATCGTTAACTTTTAAGAAATAACTCATCCAATCTTTACCGAGAACAGATTCCATAAAGTCAATGTATGGTGGAATTGGTAATTGAGTTAATAGTAAAAAGAGTGAGCCAATAATTAAAAGTGGCATCGATACGAAGAAACCATTTTTTACTGCACTTAAATATCTGTTTGAATCTAGCTTAAACGCTATGGGACCTAACTTTTCTTGTAACTTATCCATAAATTTATCCAATTTTCTTACCTCCATCTAATAGTGATAATGCTCGTTTTAAAACCTTTTTCCCATCCATTCTCCCATATTCTAAAATTGGAATAGATGTAACTTCTTTACTAGTATTTTCAAATAATTGCTGGTACTTTTCTTCTAAAAAAGATACTTGTGGTCCTAATAGTAAAATATCTGTGTCGTCAATATAATCCTCAAACTGTTTTTCAGATACTGAAATAATAACAACATCTAATCCTTGAGACGCTACTTCCTTTTTCATTTTGCTTACTAATAAGCTTGTAGACATTCCTGCTGCACAGGCGAGTGTGATTTTTATCATGCTAAAGATTCCTTTCTTGACGTATACAATTCAATGAATCTTTCTGCCAAATCAATTACTGTTAGAGCATTCATATAATGATCTTGAGCGTGAACTTCCATTAAACGCATGGATGTCTCATTGTCGCTTCCTTGCTCAAGATTTTTTTCAATGTATTTTTTTTGAATAGCATCTGCGTCCTTCAAAGACTTTGTCGCTTCTGCCATTAAACGGTCAGCTTCGATAAAATCCCCTTTGCTTGCTAAATCAATTGCTCTTAGTGCGTGACTTCGGGCATTTCCACCATGTACAATTAGCATCACAGCTCTTTCTTCTGATAAATCCGACACTATACCTCCCCCCTTTTCTCTAGTTCACTTAACTATAAGCAATAAACATGCCAAAACAGTATAAGGTGGTAATTACATATGTTTTATCTTGTTTTTTTTAACTAAAATACATGTGTTTCGTTTTACTTCTCCATTTACCCTTGGTATAGAAACATATTCATAATTATTGTACTCTTTTTTTCTTTTTATCAAATATAATGTGATTCCTATGTCGATATTGTCTAATTTTTATGATACAAAAAAGAAATGCTAACGCCATATCTTGTTAACATTTCTCCTTTTGAATGATTCTATGGTTATATAGTTTATTTCAAATATTCATTACTTTGTTGCACTTCATCCTTTTCCTTCATAGAATCACTATAAGAGGTATCCTTAATTATTTAGACGTCAGATTGACCAGCTTTATACAGAATTTTACAGACACTTGCTTTTTCTAAGCTTCCCACTAACTTAATTCCCTCATCAAGTTATATGTCATACCACATATAAAACAACTTCTTCACTAGGTACTATTTTCCTCTGATGATGAGGTCCTTACTGTTCTCGCCGTTATCTATATAAAATTTTAATAAAAACCCTTTTTCTATCATGTGTTTCTTTTTATTTAGCTTTTTTTCAAATTATTTAAAACACATCAAAACACTTTCACTCATTTACATTTACTTTCTTGTTTGTTTAGTTCATAATAAGGATTGTAAATATTAGAATAATAAGGGTTGATAAATAATGAAACGAATTGATGTCATTTTTAATGAATTAGTGATGGATTACAGCGGTTTTGGTATTTCTACTATGGATATAGCAGAAGCAACTGGCTTCACTAGAGCCAATGTTAGTAGCGATTTAAATAAGCTAGTGGAAATGAACAAAGCCCGAAAAGTTAATGGGAAACCAGTTCTGTATCATCCTATCATAAAACTATCTAAACTAGAACAATTTGCAAGAGAAAATAGCTCTCTTCAAATGATTATAAGTCAAGCTCAAGCAGCAGTCCTATATCCTCCAAAAGGGTTAAATATGCTCATCTATGGCGAAACAGGTGTAGGAAAATCAATGTTAGCTATGCTGATTTACGAGTATGCCAAACACACAAAGCAAAATCAAAGTGACTTACCTTTTGTTCAATTTAACTGCGCAGATTATGCTAATAATCCACAACTACTAGTAGGACAGCTTTTTGGAATAGCAAAAAATGCTTTTACAGGTGCAAATGAGGACACCATGGGATTGATAGAGAAAGCGAATGGCGGTATTCTCTTTTTAGATGAAATTCACCGCTTACCTCCCGAGGGACAAGAAATTCTCTTTACCTTTTTAGATAGAGAGAGCTTCCACCGTTTAGGAGAATCACATGTTGAACGAACAGCTTCTGTACAAATTATTGCTGCTACAACAGAGGCCCCTGAATCTGCTCTACTTCAAACTTTTCAACGTCGCATTCCAATGATTTTAAAAATGCCTAACCTAAACGAACGATCAGCTGAAGAAAGAATAAATTTAATTTATCTTTTCTTCCAGCATGAAGCTAATCGCTTAAATGAAACAATCAAGGTAACCAAAAATACAATTCGTGCATTTTTATCCTATGACTGTCCCAATAATATTGGACAGCTAAAAAATGATATTCAGCTTTCTAGCGCTAAAGCTTATGCAGATTTCATTGTCAAGGGTCAAAAAGAAATCTCAATTCACAGCCCTGAGCTGCCTCAATATATTCTTACTGGTCTGTACTCTGAAACAGCCGGTCGTGACAAGTGGGTTAAATTAAATCAACAAGCGGGGAATTATGTCGTTTTCTCTCCAGAGCAGCAGGATGGAAAAGAAGCGATTAATTTCAAACGAAACTTGTCCGATTTAATTAACGAAGCGGCTCCTACTGACACAGATGATGCATTACCTTATGAAAACATTCAAGCTATTTTAGAGGCTAATTTCGAGTCTATCTATCCGACTAGATACAACAACAAAAGTGAAATGGAAAACCTTAAGGCACTTATTACCGAGCCACTTTATAACATCTGCATTGACACTATTAACTTAGCGGAAGAATTACTGCATAGAAGTATCAACTCTAAACTGAAACACTCTATGGCCATTCATATTTTCACAACCTATAACCGAATCAAAAGAGGAGACTTGTTAAAAAAGCATTTCGATAATTCTTCTATTATTGAAAGCTATCCTGAGTACGTTGAAGTTGCGAAAGAATGTCTACTATACTTAAATGCCGCTTTAGATATTGATATTCCAGATGAAGAAATTCCATTTTTGGCAATGTTTTTCATCTACAATGAGGAAACAGAAATAAAAGCTACTGAAAACGTCCAAATTATTGTCGTTACTCATGGACCCTCTACTGCTACTTCCATGGTAACCTTTGTCAATAGTTTGCTGAATACGCAGCACGCTTGGGGGATTAACATGAACTTGGATGAAAACCCGCAAACAGTTTTACAACGATTGAAGCATTTGTTAATTGATAGCCAAGTAAAAAGCGATATTTTATTCTTGGTAGACATGGGGTCCTTAGCTAATATTGGGATTGAAATTGAAAAAGAACTCCACCTTCATTGTAAAACAATTACTTTAGCTAGCACAACACATGTCCTTGAAGCAACACGAAAAGCAATCATGGGAGCTTCTCTTGAAGAAATATATCAAGATACACTTCAAATCAGCTATTTTAATCAGGTTACAACTGCTGATGCGAGCCCCTTCACAATGTTGCCAGATGAAGATAAGCCTTCAGTGATTCTTTCCTTCTGTATTACTGGGGAGGGCACTGCAATAACTATGAAAAATATTCTTGAGCAGAAGCTAAGTGATTTACCTGAAACAGTAAAGATTTTACCTGTAACTATTTTACAAGATGAATCTATTACTCACTATATTCGTTTAATGCAAAATCAATATCACATCCTTTGCATCGTGAGCTCGATTCCTGTAGAAACAGCTTTACCTCAATTTCAGCTTTTGGATTTATTCAATCCTCAAGCGATTGAACAAATCCAAACACTCATTGACACTGACGCTACCTATCGAGACATTGAACTGACACTAAAAAGTGAGCTAACTCATTCTGATAGTCATGAAGTTGTAAGAGATGCTAAAACTTTTATTCGTACAGTAGAGAATATTCTTGGCATGCATTTTGATATTAAAATTGTTTTTGGTGCCATTTTCCACATTTCCTGCTTAATTGATCGTTTACACGGTGATTACAATATTGCTGATTTTCCTGATAAGGATAACTACCGAGAATGTCACCAAAAGGAATATCGTTTGGTTTGTGAATTGATTCAACCGATCGAAGATAAGTACGAAGTTGAAATCCCTGAAAATGAATTACTCTATATAGTATCTTTACTCTTTTCTAATGCTTATGAAAAGAAATAAAAAATAAAAAAACAGCCTTCAACACAGTTAAAGTGTAAAGGCTGATTTTTTTTATATTAAAGTATCATCATTCTTTGAAGCTATTCTGATACTACTTCTCCCATAGTTTCTGTTGCTGCTTTTTCACCTTCTAATTCAATAGACAGAGCTTTATTGTCCTCTATTTTAAAGAATGGATAGTAAATAGCAAAGCTGATAAATATTTGAATTACTTGAAGAACAGCGCCTCTCCAACCAGATAAAATAAAGCCTGATACAATTGCTGGCATTGTCCATGGTAATAAAATTCCATTAGTTAAGGGAACCAATCCAGTTGCCATCGCTACATAAGCAATAACAGACATAATAATAGGTGTCGCAATAAATGGTAAGATCATAATTGGATTCAACACAATTGGAATACCAAATATGATAGGTTCATTAATGTTAAAAATTGCTGGTGCAAAAGATAATTTTCCTAATGTTTTAAATTGTGATGATTTAGCCATGAACATACAAGCAATAGCTAATCCGATTGTAGCACTTGATCCACCTAACTTAACAAAATTACCATAAAATTGTGCGTTTACAATATTTGGTAAAACATCGCCATTTGCAAATGCTGTGGCATTTTCAACAGCTAAAGCTGTCCAAATTGGCGTCATTACAGCTCCTACGATATTAGAGCCATGAATCCCGAATGACCATAAAAGTGCCTCAAACAATAAAATTACAACTGTCGCTGGCAATGAGCTTCCTAAAGCAAGCAACGGTGTTTGAAGAACTTCAAAAATAAAATTATGTGCTGTAACGTATGGTGTAAAAGTAAATCCAATTCTAATAAAGTTAAATGCTAACGCTACAAACAAACCAGGCACTAAAGCCGAGAATGACACAGAAACATTTGCAGGAACAGAGTCTGGCATTTTAATAACCCAGCCTTTCCCTATGATAATACGAAATATTTCTACTGCCAAAATTGATGTAAGCATCCCTACAAATAAGCCAGATGCGCCAAAATTCCCTACTGGCAAACCTGTTACTCCTTCACTATCAGAAATAAGCGGAGTTAAAATAAAAAACCCTAAAACTGCTACTGCTTGTGATGATGCTTCATCAACTTTGTAATATTTTCCTAGATGTTTTGAAATTCCCATGATAACAAAAATCGTCATGACACCCATTGTCATGTCATTAACCTTTAGAAAATACCCCATCCAGTCTTTTCCTAAAATAGATTCCATAAAATTAATGTACGGTGGAATTGGTAATTGTGTTAATAGTAAAAACATTGAACCAATAATCAAAAGTGGCATTGCCACAAAAAAACCATTTTTTATTGCGCTTAAATACCTATTGGAATCTAGCTTAAAAGCTATTGGTCCTAACTTGTCTTGCAGTTTATCCATAAATTTATCCATTTTATATGCCCCCATGAAATAATAATAGTGCTCTTTCTAGCACTTTCTCCCCATCCATTCTCCCAAATTCTAGAATTGGAATGGAGGTAACTTTCTTATTTGTATCCTTAAATAATTTTTGATATTTTTCTTCTAAAAATGAAACTTGTGGACCTAATAATAAAATATCTGTATCATTTAAATAATCTTCAAACTGTGTTTCTGATACAGAAATAATTGCAATATCAAGCTCTTCAGTCTCTGCTGCACTTTTCATTCTCTTAAGCAATAAACTTGTTGACATCCCCGAAGCACATGCAAGTGTAATTCGTATCATAAGATTTACTCCTTTTTAGTCGCGTATAGGTCAATGAACTTCCCCGCTAAATCGACCACTGTTAAAGCATTCATATAATGATCTTGAGCATGTATTTCTATAATGTTCATAGAAGAATACTCTGTTTTTGTTGGAGTAAAGCTATTTTCAATATATTTTTTTTGAATAAGTCCAGCACTCTTTAAGGAGTGGTTTGCTTCTATCATTAATCGCCTAGCCTCGACTAGCTCTCCCTGACTTGCCAAATCTATTGCTTTCAATGCATGACTTCGTGCATTTCCACCATACACAATTAACATGATTGCTTTTTCTTCGGTTAACTCGGTCATTTTACCTCCCTCCTTCTCCTTCTTGTTATATTAAGCAAGTAATGTGCCAAAACATACAAACCCTTTTAAAATAACGCTTAAATTATTAAAAAAGACTTTAATACAATGTGTTTTCTTTTATTTAAAATCATTAACCAATCAAGAAACACATTAAAACATATAATAATAGCCGGTTAAATTAAATGGTAAAGAAAGCAACAATCTAGATAAATAAATATCGGTTATTTAATTAAGTTATTAAAAAACAAGCTCAGTTTTTTAATAACTGAGCTTGCTTTTTATTATAATATATTTATTTTTATTATTTTTCTGTTACTACCTCTCCCACAGCAACAGCTGATGCCTCTTGTCCTTCCAATTCAATAGCTAAAGCTTTGTTATCTTCAATTTTAAAGAATGGATAGTAGATAGCAAAACTGATACATATTTGAATTGCTTGCAAAACAGCGCCTCGCCAACCAGATAGAAGGAAGCCTGAAATTATCGCTGGCATAGTCCAGGGCAATTGAACGCCATTAGTAATAGGTACGATTCCTGTGGACATAGCCACATAAGAAATTATACACATAATAATTGGAGTAGCAATAAATGGCATAATCATAATAGGATTTAAAACAATCGGCATTCCAAAAATAAGAGGCTCATTAATATTGAAAATAGCGGGTGCAATAGATAATTTACCTAGTGTTTTGTATTGTGAAGATTTTGCTAAAAACATACATGCTATTGCCAAGCCAATTGTTGCACTTGATCCACCTAATTTGACAAAATTGCTATAAAATTGCTTATTGACAATATTCGTCAACACTTCTCCAGCGGCAAATGCAGTTGCATTTTCTACAGATAACGCTGTCCAAATTGGAGTCATTACTGCTAACATAATGTTAGATCCATGAATTCCAAATGACCACATCAACGCTTCAAATAATAATAAAATAATAGTAGCAGGTAGTGAACTACCTAAAGCTAATAAAGGTGTTTGCAAAACTTTAAAAATGAAATTATGAGCTGTTTCAAATTGAGTAAAAGTGAAGCCTATCCTGATGAAATTAAATATTAAAGCTACGAACAAACCAGGTACTAAAGCAGAAAACGACACAGAAACATTTGCTGGTACAGAGTCTGGCATTTTAATAACCCAGCCTTTCCCTATAATAAATCGAAATATTTCAACTGATAAAATTGCTGTAATCATTCCTACGAATAATCCCGATGCTCCAAAATTGGCAATAGGCAACCCATGAAGCCCCTCTTTATTAGTAATTAGAGGTGTCAGAATAAAAAAAGCTAGTACTGCAACTGCTTGCGCGGATGCTTCATCAACTTTATAATATTTCCCTAAATATTTTGAAATACCTAGTATGACAAAAATTGTCATAACCCCCATTGTCATATCATTGACCTTTAAAAAGTAACTTGTCCAATTTTCTCCTAAAAGAGACTCCATAAAATTAAGGTACGCTGGAATTGGCAAGGTTGTCAATAACAAAAACATTGAACCGATTATCAAAAGAGGCATCGCAACAAAGAAACCATTTTTCACAGCACTTAAATATCTATTTGAATCTAGCTTAAAAGCTATTGGTCCTAATTTTTCTTGTAGTTTATCCATAAATCTATCCATTTTACATTCCCCCATTCGACGATATAGACACTAGTCTCATAACTTTTCCCCATCCCTTTAGGAAAAAACTAGCATTCCCTTAACCACAACATTTTTTTGATAACGCTGTCATTATAAACAACACAGCAAAACTACTTAATAATAAATTTGTTTATTTTCCATGCAACAGAATTAATGATAATTTAACCGAACACTCTATAAATGTTCCTTTATCAAAAGATTTTATAGTAACTTCTTCTTGTCTAAATCTTTCAAGGACTAATTACATTAGAGCTAAATGATTAATCTTCAACCACTTAAAATATTTTCTCCTCTAATATTTTTCAATTGCTTCTTCAAAATATAGAAACAATTAATCTAACAATTTTGCCATTCCCTCCTTTAAGTAATAATCAACAAATTCGTTTTGCACCCTTTTTTATCATTAAAGCTATACAGGACCTTCTTTACCTCTTTTGATTCCCTCCTTTTATTAACTTATTATTGTATTGCAATTACTATGCCAAAACAGTCATCCCCTACAATGAACAGCGTTAACAACCTTCTCTTTCCTTGTTCTCTCATGTGTTTTTCTTTATTTTATTTTACCCACATTAATCAAAACACATTTTAAAAATCACTGAAAACGCCTTTATTATTTATTTTCCATCTTGATACTTATATACATATAATTATTAATCGTATCTAATTTAAGTTATTTAAAAAGAAAAATTAAATAAGTATTAGAAAACAAAAAATATCTTTTTATTGATTACCTGTACCTGACATTTTACATTATCTATGAGCTTATCTAAAACTCTCCTCTCAAATTGTTCAAAGAATTCTCTCTGTGCTTTTTCTAAAAAAAATCACTTAGACTCGGAAAGTCTAAGCGATTTTTTTAATATTGATTTTCTTTTTTTGTTTTTCCAGTCCAATTGTTGTATCCACCTTTTAAAATGTAAAGGTCTGTATAGCCTTTCTTTCTTAAAAAGTTTGCGGCACGAATGGCTGCTGCTTTCTTTTGATCATAAATCAAAATTGGCTGATCTTTTCTTAAACTAGAATAAGTTTGCTTCATAACTGAATAAAACGGAATATTTCTGGCTCCCATAATATGTCCAGCATCAAAGGAATCCTTTTCTCGAACATCAATTACTTGCGCTTTTCTCATTTTCTCTTTAAATTCTTCTTCTTTAATTGTTTTCGCTGATCTTTTTGCATTAAACCTTAAAAAAGCTTCATTCAAGAGCATTCCTAAGAGGATTGCTGCCAATACAAAATTAACAATATGTAATGGCTTAATATTTATAGCTAATAAAAAATTCACGTAACGGGCATCCTTTCTATAAAAAACTATTTAAATTGAAGCGCTAAAGAAGCTGCTCCAATAACTCCTGCTTCATTCCCTAATAGGGCCAATTTGATACTTGTACTTTCTCGTACTTGCGGAAATGTAAATTCTTCAAAATAAGCTTGAACACGCTCTCTCAAAAATTCTCCGGCTGCTGACACTCCACCACCAATAACAATATCAGTTGGATTTAACATATTTCCAATATTACCACAAGCAAGCCCTAAATAAAAACAAACTTTATCCACGACCATCAAACCTAAATCGTCACCTTCTTGAGCAAGTTCAAAAATGACTTTGCTGGATACTTCCTGTCCGTCATCAATCATAAACTTAAGTTTAGAATCACCAGCATACTCTTCTGCAATTTGACGAGCTACTCGCACTACTCCTGTGGCACTTGCAACTGTCTCTAAACAACCTTTTTTACCACATGTACAATCAAAGCCTTTTGGCTCCACCGTAATATGACCAATTTCTCCGGCTGCCCCTGCAGCACCATGAAGTAAATGACCTTCTGCAATAATTCCTCCACCTACACCCGTTCCTAATGTCATAAAGGTTACGTCTGGGCTATTATCTCCTGCACCTTTCCAACGTTCACCTAAAGCTGCCACGTTGGCATCATTGTCTAAAGCAAAAGGAATATTTAACGCATTTTCTACGTCTTTTTTTACTGTTTGAAGTGTTTTCCAGTTTAAATTATACGCACCTATAACTGTTCCCTCTTCTCGGTTCACTGTACCAGGTGTTCCCATGCCAATTCCTAAAAAATCTTCACTAGACATTTGATACATTTCTAAACGATGTTGAATTGAATGGATAATGTCTGGAACAATGTGACTACCTTCGTCATTTATATTCGTTTCTATGCTCCATTTTTGTTGAATGTCACCAGACTCAGTAAGTATTGCAAATTTAACAGTAGTTCCTCCTAAATCAATTCCCAACAACTTTTGACTCACAGCTACTTCCTCCTTCATGTTCTCTCTACTTACTTCTATTCGATGTTCTTCTTCTAATACAAGCTTGGCTGATTGATAAGTAGCTTTATCAACTAGGGAGGATTCGAACAAGCCATCCAGTTCCATTTGCATCATCTCGATATCCCATATGCGTTTTCCTACATAAACAAATATGCCAAAAGATTTTAATAATTGTTGAACATCATAGAGTGTTTTCATTTCTACACTTCCCTTTATCATTATACAACATATACTAGTTTTTTCATCCTAAATTTTGTTATCTTTTTAACTAATTTCTTGATTTTCTTTGAATAAGTTTGCTTTTTTCCAAAAAGAAAAGCTACTAAGAATTATACCTAATTCTCCATAGCTTTTCCAATAAAAGTGTAGTATTTTAGGCTTTTGCCTTTCTTTCTATACTGTACTTGATTAAAAGAGGTGAAAACAGAGTCGTCAAAATAATAGCTACAATGATGGCAGAATACAATCCACCTTCAACTAGTCCTAATTTTTGTCCCATTTGAACAATAATTAAAGCCATTTCTCCTCTTGAAACCATTCCTGATCCTACAATCAAAGATTGCTGTCTTGAAACATGATTCATTCTTGAGCCTAAATATCCTCCAACAAGCTTTGAAATAATTCCAACAAGGGTCAGCACTATGATAAATAATGTGTATTCTTTAAAGGCAGAAAATTTAATATCTAAGCCAATGGAAACAAAGAATACTGGGATAAATAAGGAGTAACCAATCGTAATAACACGATTTTGAATTTTTGCCTTCGTTTTATGAGAAGACAACATAAGCCCCATGAAAAACGCACCGATAACATCACTCATACCTAGTTTCTCTGAAATAACTGCAAAGGCGAAACAAAGAACTAAAGCAAAAGCTGTTTCAGATTCTGTTGCTATTATTTTCGAAGAAAGCTTTAGCAGTGGATTTAAGAGATACTTTCCTACAATGTATACAATAATAAAGAAAATAAATTTAAGTCCTAACAGATTCCAAAAGAATGCGAAATCCATTGTAATCGATGATCCCATACTAATTACAGATGCAAAAATACTGACTAACAAGACCACGACAATATCATCTACAACAGCTGCTCCTAAGATGATTGAGCCTTCCTCAGAATCCATCCGCTTATACTCACGTAACACCTGTACTGAAATACTTACTGAGGTTGCACTAAAGACAATTCCTAAAAAGATTGAACTAACAAGACTGAGATGAAAAATTGCTCCAACAGCTGCACTCATAACAATAGGGAATAATATTCCAAATAGCGCAACAGTGATAGAAGGCTTTAAATGTTTTTTCAATTCATCAAAGTCACTTTCCAAGCCTGCCAAAAACATCAGTAAAATGACACCTATTTGCGAAAATATATGAATAATTTCAGAGGGTTGTACAATATTTAGTAAGGCAGGTCCTAGCACTATCCCGACGAGTAACTCTCCTATAACAGAAGGTATTCCGATTCTATTTGATAAATGTCCGGCTACCTTTGTACCTACCAAGATTGCAATTAATGCGATTAAAAAACTTTCTAACATTCCTTCATTCCTTTCAAATAACGTAATTATAAGATAAAAAAAACAGACGTACTCTTTCTGGTATTCTTCCCGCCCTTTGAAGAATTCGCCTTGAAAGCATACGCCCAACCGTTTATCTAATTGTTTTACCTTACAAATTATGTCATAGAAAGTGAAAAAAAGCAAAATTAATGTTGTTCACAGAATTTCAATTAATACTCACTTTATTTAAAAACTGTTTTTTTATTCTCTTTTCGATTAACTAAAAAGAAGATACAAGTCCCGATTGCGATGATAACTATTGATAAATAAAATGCATAAATCTTCGAACCAGTTGCATCTGAAATAGCCCCTGTAAGTGAAGGCACAATAACAGAAGAAATCATACCAAAGAAATTGAAAACTCCTAAGGTTGTCGCTAACCCTTTGCGCGGAATACTTTCTCCTAACCAAGAAATGATAATCGGCTCAACTGCAATTTTTCCAAAAAATCCATATAATAATAAGCCTGCCATCAGCATCATTTTATTTGAAGCAAGTACCGCTAAAAGAAGAGAAACCCCAGCACACACCTCTAAACCAATGATTAGTTCGATTTTTTTATGGTCAAATTTATCTGCTATACGACTAAATAACAAAGCTCCTGGTATTGCTGAGAAAAATACTAAAGAAGAAGCTAGTCCGATGGTTGCTCCTTCAAAGCCTCTTTCTGTAGAAAGAAAATTGGGAAGCCAAGTATCTGTTAAATAATAAGCGTAGCAGGTAGCAAAATATAAGCAATACGCCCCTAACATGACTGGAGTAAATAAACTTTTCCATTTTATCTTGGTTGGTGCTACCGAATCATTACTTTCCTTTTTTATTTCCTTCTTTGTTTTTTCATTCTTGATTTTTTTCATGAAAACAACAACCATTATAAAAATAAGCAAGGTAGTAAAGAAAATCATATATTGCCATGGTATACCTATTTGAGCCACAAAATAACTAGAAGCAATCATCCCCATGCCGCTACCTATTGCGGTACCACAGTTTACAATAGCTGTCGCAAGACTTTTTCGATTATGAGGTACGTGTTCTCCTGTCAATGAATAAGCCACCCCATAGTAAGTGCCACATCCAACTCCCGCCAAGATACTACCGAGATAAACAATTGGTAAGGTTTGAGAAGCCCCTACAACAATTGTGCCGAGCCCAAAGAGCATAAACCCTGGAATCAAGACTGTTTTCTTTCCTAGCTTATCTACAAGTATCCCTGATGGAATTTGCATTAACACATAGCCTAAAAAATAAAAGCTGGAAATATTTCCAATTTGTGCATCACTTGCTCCACCAAAAAAAGTACTAATTTGAGGATATATGGGAGCTAATGCTGTACGATAGATCCAAATCACAACCCAACCTAATGTTAAAACATAGACAATTTCCTTCCAATAACTAGTTGTCTTTTTAATGTTTAACCCTGTTTCATTTACCATTCCTTCTAAACTCCTTATCTTCTTAAACATTCATTCCATTTATACAAAATGGACTTAAACCTTATGTTTTTATTATAAGTTGGTACATATAGCAAGTCATTGGATACAATGCACAAATATGTTTTAAAAATAACGAGTTAGGACAAAAAAAAGAACTTAAACTATAACTTTAATTGGTTATAGTTCAAGCTCTAAAAACACTTTTAAAAAACAGTATTTATATATATATTATATTTTTATGAACTCTCCTTGACGAGCGTCACATACACCATTTTCTCTTGTGTAAATTGTTTCTCCTCTTAAAATTGTGTGAGCAACTTGCGCACCAATTTCACGGCCAATATATGGGCTAATTTTGTTCTTGTATTCTAATGCTTCACTTTCTAATGTGTAAGCTGATTTTGGTTCGATTAAAACAAAGTCTGCATCTTTTCCAATAGCAATTCTACCTTTTGTATTCAGGTCATAGCGATCAGCTGGATTTGTAGCAATAATTGCAGCAAATTGTTGTAATGACATACCACGTTTTTGGACACCCTCATCGAAAAGTACATCTACGTTGTTTTGAACGCCTGCAATACCGCCCCAAGCTTCAAAAGCATTTTCTTTGTCTTTCAGATCAGGTGTACATGGTGAGTGGTCAGATGTAACGAAGGCAATTTCACCTGCCATTACTTTTTCCCATAAGCCATCTTGTGCTTTTTTGTCACGGATTGGTGGTGAACATTTCACTACTGGTCCAATTGCATCTAGCTCTTCTGTTTCAAAGTATAGATAATGAGTACAAGTTTCACAGGTAACGTCTACTCCTTCATTACGTGCTTTTGTTACTTCGTCTACTCCTTCTGGACAAGCTACGTGACAAATGTGAATACGACAGCCTGTTTCTTTAGCAAAAAGGATTGCTCTTCTAATTGGCTCTACTTCTGTAAAGACAGGACGAGATTCAACATATGCTTTTAAGGTTGTTTCGCCGTTTTGATAAGCTATTTCTCCAAGCTTATCTGTTATCGTTGCATTTTCAGCATGAATAGCCAATACTTTACCTGTTTTAGCTATTTGCTTCATTCCTTCATACAATGTATAATCGTCCGCATTCATGAAGTCTCCTTCAATCGAGCGATCACCACATGTTGCCATAAAGCATTTATAAGCTGCAACGCCGCCTTCATCTAATTCCTGGATGCCTCCTTCAATATTGAAGGGTACTAATCCACCAAATGAAGCTACGTCAACTGTTAATTTATCTTTACCTGCTGCATATTTAATATCTAATGACTTTGTGTCTACTGTTGCTGGAACTTGGTTTAAAGGCATCTCCATAAATGAAGTTACGCCACCTTTAGCACAGGCTTTTGTACCTGTTAAGTAACCTTCCCAATCATCACGGTAGCTACCGCCTGGATCAGTAATATGAACGTGGGCATCTACCATTCCTGGACTAACAACTAAACCTTTAGCGTCAATTACTTTTGTTGCTTCGCCTAAGTCTTGCCCGATTGCAGAAATTTTTCCGTCTTTCACAGCGACGTCTGTTAACACTTCGCCATTTTCTAAAATAACTAAACCGTTTTTAATAAGTAAATCAAAACTCATGTTATTTCCTCCTACTGTATGTTCTATTTATTTTTTGCTAAATTTCTTCATACCCAAATATAAAATAAATGCTATGCCTGCCCCTACTAAGAAGGATAGACTTGAAATGATTTTCAAACTAGGAATGAATTGTCCTAGCATTGAAAGAACTAAAGCAACAATTGTAGCAATGTAAGCTTCTTTGTTGATTCCTTTGTATTGATTGCCTGTATTGTCTTTTGTTGTATCCATATATAATTCGTCTAAATTGATTTGTTGCTTGTGTATAAAGTAATATTGAGCAATCATTACTCCTGCAACTGGTCCTAATACTGCCCCAATCATATTTAGGAAAGCAAAGATACTGTCTGAGTTTTCCATCAATTTCCAAGGCATTATGATATAACTAATGATACTTGCAATGATTACTCCCTTTTTATAATTAATTTTCTTAGGGAATAACGCTGACAATTGATATGCGGCAGGAATAATATTACCTGTTGCATTTGTAGAAATAGTTGTCATTAGTAACACTATAATGGCTAAAACTGCTGCTGGAAGACTGTCCCATTTGTTAACAATATTCAGTACATTCCACTCTTGGACACCATAGTGAATAGAACCACCAATTAAAATAGCAACACTTGAAAAAGCAAATATGGCATATCCTACTACCAAACTAGCTGTTTGTCCAATTGCTTGATCTTTTGTTGATTTAGCATTTTGAGTAAAGTCAGCGACACTTGCCCCTGGACCTGCCCAAACGGCTAAAACTGAATTGATAATCATCAAATATACAAGTGGTGCTGCATATGTTTTTGCTCCTTGACCAACTGGTGCAAAGGATAATATATTGCCAATTCCTCCACCAACTTTTACCGCCCAAACGGTCATACCAATAAAAACAATATAGATAAGAGGGTTTAATACTGCTGTAAATTTATTTAAAGCATTTCCTCCACCTATTCCTATCAAAACATTTAGCGCCCAAAATAGAGTGAACGCAATCAATCCTGGTAAGCCAATACCAAAGAAATTAAAACTTCCTCCTATTGTAAGGAAGCCTGGCCATATTTTTCCTATTAAAATTAATAGCGCAAGAGATGCTGTATAGTTTTGTAAGCCAAACCATGCAATGGCTGCTACACACCCTCTTAAAAATCCTGGCAATTTCGCTCCTACATCCCCATAAGTTGAACGTAAATGCATTGCAAATGGTATCCCATATTTCGATCCAGCTTTCCCATTAAAAACCATTAATGCAGCAACTGCCAAACTACTTAAAACAATCGCTACCATAATATTAATTGGTGAAAGCCCAAGAAATAGAAAACCTCCTACTGCTGTATAGTTGGGAATATTATGTACCGACCCCATCCAAAGAGTGAAATAGTTTTTTGCACTCATATTCCGTTTGTCTGCTGTTTTAGGTAATAAATCCTCGTTATACCCTCTTTCTTTGATTCGATCTACTTCTGCTTGCGAGACTAGGATATCATTCTCAACTAATTGGACACTATCCTGGTGTTCTTGCATTATTTGTCCTCCTTAATTCTATTGCTATCAGCTGCTGACATCCTATATTCTACATTCCTTCTAAAACGGTTTCATTATCTTTCTTGTACAATTCGCAATATTTAATTGTGCACATCATCTAATTAATGTTCTTTAAACGGTGGGTTTCACTAAAATTATGAACGTTTTACCCACCTATGAACAGTTATTTTTATTGCTTATGATAGACACTTAAGGCAGATTGAACAGCTCTACCACAATTTACATTTCCACCATGGAATATAATAGCAGCCTCTAGTGCTCCTAATACTTGAAGAACATTTTCCTTACGACTACTGAATCCCATATTTCCAATTCGCCAAACTTTCCCTTGTAAAGGACCGAAAGAAGAGGCAATTTCGACACCAAATTCATTTAACAAAGTGGTTCTGACAGCTTCTCCATCTACATTTTCTGGAATTAAAATAGGCGTAACAGTTGGCATTTTAGTGTCTATTGCACCATAAAGAGACAATCCCATAGCTTTAATTCCTGCTTGAATGGCTTGGTCATTTAAGCTATGACGACTATAAGCCTCTTCAATTCCTTCATTAATCAATAAGCGTAAGCCCTCATGTAATGCAAAAATCAAGCTAGTCGCTTCTGTATGATGATTAATTCGTTCTTCACTCCAATATCTTTGAAGCTGACTTAAGTCCAAATAATTACTGACAATGTGACGGTCATTTCTAAAATCCTTGCTCAAGCCTAGCTCTTTTTGATAACGAGCATCTAAAACCTTTTCGACCTTTTCATTATAGGTAATTAAAGAAAGTCCTGAGGGCACGCTTACACATTTTTGAGTTCCTGCAATCGCAATATCAATTCCCCATTCGTCTACTTTTATTTCCACTCCACCATAGGTAGCCACTGTATCTACAACGAAAAATATTTCTTCTTTTTGACAGTACTGTCCAATTTCTTTTAGTGGTTGCATTTGTCCGTTGGCTGTTTCTCCATGAACCATTGCAACTATTTTAGGCTGATGCTTTTTGATTGCATCTACTACAACTGATGGTTCAAAGGCGCTATCCCATTCTTTTTCTAAATAGATAATTTCAGCTTTAGCACGTTCACAAATTTCACCGAGTAAATAGGCAAACCTTCCATATGCTGGAATCAATACCTTATCCCCAGGCTCAATCAATGCAATCAATGCAGCCTCTAGGCCAGAGCGAGAGGTACCATCAATAGCAAAGGCTTGTTTATTTTTAGTTTGAAAAGGAATTTTTATCATTTCCTTCACTTCGTCCATGACTTTTAAAAAGGACGGGTCAAATTGTCCTACGATAGGTGTTCCCATTGCTCTCAAGACTGATGGATGTGCTTCAACAGGTCCTGGTGTCATAATTGTTCTAATTGGTGTTTTAAATTCTTGAATCATGTTATTTCCTCCTACTATTTTATGCTGCACCCCATTATCCTACCTTTAATCATTTCAATTCATTAGACAAAATGACTATATTATTAATTTTTTTGTCGTTTTTGCACAAAGAAAGAGTCTATTGTTTCATTTATAATTCAATGTAATAGAAAAAGAACAGAGAAATGGCGGTAACTAAATGACAACCCTGAAAGAACTCTTGAATTTACCTCGATTTTCAGATTTAAAGGTAATGACTACTGACACGGATTTAACCCATATAGTAGAAAGTATAGAAATTACTGAAACACCAGATGTTGCATTGTATATGCCTCAAAATGTTTTTCTACTTACCACAGCAATGTCTTTTCAAAATAACCAAAAGGGATTAATTCCAATGATTGATTCTCTGATTCAGGCTCAATCGGCAGGCTTAGGAATTAAGATAGGAAGATATATCGATACAATTGATCCTGAGGTATTAGCTTATGCAGAAGAAAAAGATTTTCCAATTATTCAAATACCGTCTACTGTGCCACTGGGTACCCTCTTACATAAGCTACTTAGCTATATTTGGGATAGTAAAACAGAGCAAATGACCTACGCCTTAGACATTCAAAAAAGATTTTCTCATCTTTTAATTAACGATGCCAGTCTAGCAAAAATAATCGCAGAATTCGGCAAAATGATTCAAACGCCTGTTATTTTATTGAATCCATATAAAGAAGTAGTTGCTCACTCTCAGCACTTTACCAGTGCAAGTAAACCAACGAATTTCTATATAGATCAGCTAGTTAGTCAAAACTTACTATCGATAGATGCAAATGAAGACATTGTTTTTATTCAAGACAAGCATAATTGTAGTATGCAGGCCTCTGTTTATGGAATTCGAGGTAACAGCTATTTCCCTTATTATTTAGTCATTTTAAGGCCCGAACAAATACCTTATCCAGTTTCAGAATTTGCAGTGGAACAGGCTATTTTAATTTTATCTTTTGTTATTTTTAAAAATATTAAAGTGAAAGAATCATGGATTAGCTTGAAAAGTGACTATTTCCAGAAGATAATTTCTTCCCAAAATCAAAATAATTTACCTGAAAACTCTTGGTACAGTGTAGACTTAGATTTTGATTTAACCTTTTCTAACTATTATCAGGTTATCTATGTTAGCTGTTTAAGAGACGAAAAAAGTAAATTTGAAATTAAATACAATCAGGAAAAAACACAAATCGCTTATCATTGGATAGAAAACAAAATAGCTAAATATTTAAAGGATGCCATTGTTTTTCCCTTAAAAAATAATAATGAATTTGCCATTATTTTGCAAAATTCTGACGAAACAGAAACAATTGCAAAAGTTTTAAAACAGCTGGCTGAAGAGCTAGAGAGAAAGCTTCCGATTTCCTTAGTTTATTCCATAGGATATAGCTATTCTTCCATTGAAATGATCGCCACTTCCTATATTGAAGCAAAAATGACTTACGATGAGCGAATAAAAAATGATACTGATGAACGAATTATTTACTATCATCCAAAAGGAATGCTGAATCTTTTTGATCGAATTCAGCAAGAAGAAATACGCTATTTTTGCCATTCTACTCTAAAAGAATTGGCCTATCCGACTAACGCAGCTTTGATGGAGCTAAGAAAAACATTGAAAGCCTTTTTATCCTTTCAGTGTGAAATAACTAAAACTTCTAACGAATTATTTATTCATCGAAATACAGTAAAGTATCGTATCGATAACATTGAAGAAATTTTAGGCTATCCCATCAATGATCCAGCTAATAGCTTAAATTTGCGTTTAGCCTTAGAATTATCAAGCAATACTCAAGAAGAATAAAAAAGCATCAGACAAAACCGTAATTGATTTTGTCTGATGCTTTACCTTTATATTAATATCTATAAACACTTTTAGAATTTTTAATTCACGATATGTGTGCCTGCTTTTCCTGCCAGTGCTTTTGCAGCTTCTTCTAAGGAACAGATAATTGCTTTTTTTCCTTGTTCTGCAAAACGAATAGCCGCCTTCATTTTTGGCTCCATGCTACCTGCTAAAAATTGCTGCTGGTCATAGTATTTTTTAGCTTCTAGCGTAGTTATATTTTCTAATTTTTGTGGGTTTTCCGTACCATAATTCAAATAAACATTTTCAATATCTGTCAGCATCATAAAGACATCTGCATCTACCTGCTCTGCCAATTTTTCTCCTGTCAAATCCTTGTCAATAACAGCCTCTACCCCATGTAGCAATCCTGTTTGATCTCTTGCAACAGGAATACCTCCCCCTCCTCCTGCAATTACAATCGTATTGGCATTTAATAATTGAACAATTGATTCAACTCCATGAATTCGTTGTGGTTCGGGACAAGCTAAAACATGGCGGTAGCCTTTTCCACAATCCTGTTTCATTGTCCACTGTTTTTCTGCTCTTAGTCTGATTGCTTCCTCCTCTGTATAATGCATGCCAATAAATTTAGTTGGATTTAAAAATGCTGCATCATCAGCTGACACTTCAACTTGCGTAAGAATCGTGGCAACGTTGCTTATTCCACCTTCTTGTTCCATTGTGTTCTTCAAAGACTGTTCAATCATGTAGCCGATTAAGCCTTGAGATTGTGCATTACAGGCCTCCAATGGTAACATAGGGATTTTTTCTTTGGCTTCATGATTTTGAAATAATATATTACCTACTTGAGGTCCATTCCCGTGAATCACCACAATTTCATAGTCCATTTGTTCTATTTGCGCAATAAATTCGGTGGTCCGTTTGATATTATATAGTTGATTCGCATAAGTTGCTCTTTGATTCGGTAACAGAATCGCATTACCACCTATTGCCACTACTACTCTTTTTGCCATAATTCTCTCCCCCTTTTGCATTTAATCCTTTATTTAGCGTTTGATTTCACTAACTTATAGTGTAAGCGTTTGATAGCTCTATTTCATTATCAGATACCACTAATTCAAAATTCAGATTTATGCATAATAGACAGAGAAAAAGAAATCAGCTTTTTAATAGTAATTTTTAGACTTAGATATAAGCTAATCGGTATAGTGTCTTTGCTAAAGTTTCTACACCTATTACCAAATCTTCAATTGAGGTCGCTTCAAGAGGGCTGTGGCTTATTCCCTTGCGACTAGGCACAAATATCATTCCTGTTGGAAAAAATTGTGCTATGTTTTGAGAATCATGGCCAGCCCCACTAGACATTTTATGATAGGGGATTTCATTGTCTGTAACAACAGCTTCAACTATTTGAATCATTTCTGAACTCATTTCAACAGGATTTTCTTCCAAAACCAAGTGATAAGACAATTCTAACTCTAACTCTTTTGATACTTCTCTCATTATTTTTTCAATCTCAATGGCAAATTTATTTAATTCCTTGCTATTAGGGTGTCTTGTATCAATCGAAAATTCAACTTCGCCTGGAACTACATTGGTTGAGTTTGGAGTAACTTTTATTTTCCCAAAAGTGACAACTAACGGCTCTCCTATTTCTCGCCCTCTTGTAATTACCCTAGAACATATTTGACTGTAGCCATACATTCCATCTTTTCTCATATTAATAGGTGTCGTTCCAGCATGATTAGCCGCCCCTGTCAATTTTACATTGTACACCTTCATTCCTACTATATTTTCCACAATACCTATGGGAACCTGCTTATGCTCCAAGATGCCTCCTTGCTCAATATGCATTTCAATAAAGGCACGAATGTCTTTTCTTCTTTCCTGTTTTAAATTGAAGCCAAAGCCACATCTCTTCATTTCTTCCACAAAGCTGGCTCCTGTCAAGTCCACCAGTTCTTTGGCCTGTTCATTATCAGCAATTCCTAATAAATTGCGACTGCCCCAAAATGTCATGGGGAAGCGACTGCCTTCTTCCTCTGCCATGGAAATAACTTCTAAATTGTGATAAGGCTGTCCGTATTTTTCAACTAGATAATTAATCGCCAAATAACCTGCTACAATACCAAATTGTCCATCTAAACGTCCACCGTGGATTACTGTATCCACATGAGATCCTGTTAGAATCGTTTCTTTTCCATCAGTACCTGCTACTCGTCCGTATAAATTACCGATATCATCAAAGGCTGCTGTCATTCCCATTGCTTCCCATTTATTTTTCAATTTCCTTTGAGCTTCTAACCATTCATTAGTATAGAGCAGTCGTGTCGTTCCTCCAGTATCATCTCGCCCAATTCTAGACAACCATTCAATATTTTCTTCAATTTGTTCCCTTAAATTCATTTTATTATGCTCCCTTCCATACAATCTAACAATTTCCTATAGCTTTTTGTGCATTTTAGCTAAGGAAAAAAAATTACTTTTATTATATCGTATTAGAAGATGTTTTCAAACGAAAGGAGTCACATCTTTTATGACACAAGAACTTACATATGGAAAATTTGAAGCGTTGGATTTAAACCTTTCTTTTTTCCCTGCTACCACAAACAGAAGTAAAATGACCTTACTTTATTTTCATGGAGGAGGTTTAATATATGGGCAGCGAAATGACCTACCAAAGCAATATATTAAGCAATTGACAGAGGGTGGAGTTAACTTATTAACCGTTGATTATCCTCTTGCTCCAGAATCAAAATTAACAGATATTATCAGCTCTCTTGAAAAAAGTATTCACTGGTTTTTAACAAATTATCAGGAAGAATTAGGTCTAGACAGCTCCGACTACTGTCTTTTTGGTCGTTCTGCTGGTGCCTATCTTGCTTTCCAGATAGCTCACAAAGCAGTTAAAAAACAACCTAAGGGGATTATCTCTTTTTACGGCTATCACTCACTGTTAGAGCCTAGCTTCCATCAACCAAGCTCACATTATAATAAGTATGCACCTGTGCCTAATATGATGGTTCATAATTTATTACAGGAGGCTCCCTTAGTTAAAGGTGATATTTTCCAACGCTTTCCAATTTATATGTCTTATCGTCAAACAGGAAATTGGGTGGATTACTTATTAGCAAAGGACGAACAGGCAGAAGCTTTCAGCTTAACAGATGCTGACTTAAAATCTCTGCCTGCAACCTTTATTGCAGCAAGTACAGGGGATCAAGATGTCCCTTATAAAATAAGTGAACACCTTGCGGCTACAATTCCAGATAGCCTCTTCACTTCAGTTCATGATTTACCTCATGATTTTGATGCTGACACCACTAATGAGATTGGCACTATTGTTTATCAAAAAGTCCTTGATTGGCTTGACAAATTAATATAATAAAGAGACAGGGATATACATCCTTGTCTCTTTATTTATTAGCCGAATGAAAATCTTTTTATGCCATATGCGATACAGAGTACAACCAAGAAGATATACACCACAGTGCCAATAATTCGCTGGTGAACGCTTCTTTCCTTAACATCGTAGCGACCGCCTTCAAGAGGTGGACATTTCACGACAAAGCCTAAAGGAAATCCGCCTAGAACCCCTCCTAAATGGCCCAACAGGTCAATGTTTTCTCCCAATAGATTGGACGGCAAGGCAAAAAGTAGGTTCATGACTATCAGAGCAAACATATTTCTCCCAAGAGCACTAACTGCAGGATGCTGATACACTCTTCCTAGAGCTACCGCGACTCCAAACAGGCCAAATAATGACGTACTTGCCCCCGCAGATATTGCTGCTGGATTTCCAAAGGCAAAGGACAGAAGATTCCCTGATAGCCCCGTCAATAAATACAAAATCAAGAAGCGAGAATGTCCAAGAACGGCCTCAAGCTGTCTGCCTAAAAAGTATAAAGTCACCATATTTACCACAATATGGCTCAGTCCAATATGAACAAATATTGGAGAGATAAAACGCCAATACTCATGTCCAAAAATTATTCTTTCTCTGTTCAAAGCACCAAAATCTGTTAAAATTACTACAGAAGAAGACCCACTAAAGCCCATTCCTTTAGAAAATCCGTCTAAGGTCATTCCTAAATAAACAAGAACTGTAATTCCAATAATTCCCCACACCATATATGGACCATTCTTTATTTTATTCCAAGTTCGATTATTTTGATATACCATCTTTTGCTCCTTTTTTTACCATATGTTAGATAGTTTCTATTTATTATATCATTGTAGCATTATTTCCATAGATTGCTAAGGAAAAATGTAATGAGAATAAGTGAAGATTTTGCTTTTTCGATTAGAAAAATACTTTATTTTACTAAAAAGTAATCTGCTGAGGTTAGAAAAGGTTTAATTTATCATTCTTTTTCATGGGATTTCCCTGTAAATAAGTTTAGAATAGCCATTTCTTATTTACTTTGTTCTAACACAGACAAAAAGAATTTATTCAAATCCTCCCAAGAGTTATCTTTAGTCTCTTCGCAATTTTTAGCTTTTTCTTCTAATTCACTAAGATTTTTTTCGATATACACATTAAGGATATCAATCTTATCAATCAAATCCTGTTCATTGGTTGAACGTTTCTTTTCAAGTAATTCTTTGACAATTGGCTGTAGCTCCACTTCAAGTTGACTATCTACTAATTCATCAAATTCCATAGGAGGGATAGTTTGATAATTCAATATCCATTTAGCTGCTAGGATGGGGCGTAATACATAAAAATACTTTTTAGCCTTCACTTTGTCATTTTTTAAATATTCACGGTAATTTGTTTTAGCCATATGCCAATAATGATACAAACACTTTTTCTTTGAAAAATATGCTGGAAGTAGTTCTCTCAAAGCCTCTGCCTCTTTTGTTTGCGTATAAACTATAGGAGATGAGCACCATTCAAATAAGGTTGGATTAGCTTTATACAACAGCCTAAGAGCTTTTTGAATATCCCAGCCATTGATGTCTAAGGTGTCGTCTAATTGCCATTCAATGACATCTCTTGTTTCTTCGAGCCTTAAATAGTCTTCTTTTTTTCTAATATAAATAAAACGAACATCATAATCACTATCACTGGATTCAAAGCCCCAAGCTCTACTACCTGATTCAACTGCTAAAATTATTTTTATATTTTCATTTAATTCGATTTCTTTGATTTTCTCTGAAATTATCTTATCCACTGTTCATTACCTACCTTTTATAATAGTATATCAAAAAAACATTCGTTCTTATAGAAACTTTAAATATTAAAAGGATTTTAACCCTTGATAGAAATTATCAAAACAAAAAATAGCTAGAAACCTTACGACACAAGGCTTCTAGCTTGGTAAATCAATTTGTTATTTTGTTTCACGGTGAAGCGTTACTTTACGCTCACGTGGACAATATTTTTTAACTTCTAAACGGTCTGGACTGTTACGTTTGTTTTTGCTAGAAAGATAATTACGTTCTTTGCATTCTGTACATTCCAATGTAATATTTACACGCATGATATTCCCTCCAAATTTGTTAGAGATATGAGTGAGTCACTCACACTTGAATATCATATCATCTTTTTTCTCAATTTTCTACCTTTTTAGCAAAATTTGTTAAGTAGTTTTACTTTACAAAACTTTTTACTTTTTGTAAGCAGCATACGCATCAATAATTTGTCTTGTTACAATTGCATTTGTATGGTCTTCATCGTCCTTCAAATGAGGTAACACTAAGGACACAGCTACTTCTGGATTATCTGATGGAGCGTAAGCTACCATTGTACTATTAATGACTGGCGTTTCTGATCCTGGAACAAAGGTTTCGGCAGTTCCCGTCTTCGCAGAAGTAACTAGACTAGCACCCTGCAAGCCCATTCCCGTACGACGATAATCACTACCATTTACAACCTCATACAAACCTTGTTGCACTAAAGCTAATTCCCCTTTTGTACCACCAATCTCACTCATGATTTTCGGCTGAATAATTGTTTCTAATTCGCCTAAGCCGCCTTGAGCATTATTGTTATAAATTCCTTTCACGACATGAGGCGCCACTCTCTTGCCATCATTGGCAATCGTAGAAATATATTGGGCCAACTGAATTGGCGTATAGGTGTCATAGTTTCCATAGGACAGATCGAGCAGATTACCCATTCGTCCATCAATCAAATTACCTTTGCTATCATAATAGTCCTTTGGCGAAATACCGGCTGATTCATTTGGCAAGTCTATTCCTGTAAAAGTACCTAAACCAAAGTCTTGATAGGTTTTACGTAAGGTCTCAAAAACATCTGTCCGGTCTGGTAAAATCATGCCATATTTATAATCTACATTCATCATACCAAATACTATTTTCATCATATAAACGTTGGAAGACAGGGCCAAAGCAGTCGTTGTATTGACAGGCACCGATCCGACTGGATTAAACAAGGAAATTTTTCGATTGCTACTCGCAATTTGAATTGGCTCATCTACCATTGTTTGGTTGCCGTGGATAACACCATTTTCATACCCTGCCATAACCGTTGCTCCCTTAATAGAAGAACCTGGCACAAAGGCTTTAGTAATTGTTCCTAGTGTATCATCTTCAAGCTCCCCTGTTTCCTCATTACGAGCTAAGCCAACTAGTGCTAATACTTCACCAGTTTTAGGATTGACTACTACTACATAGGCACCATCAGAAAATTGTGCCTTTCCACTGTTAATTAAATACTGATAATTTGTTCTTAAAATATCTGTTACTTCCTGTTGGAAATTAGAGTCAATCGTTAAAACAAGATTTTTCCCTTTTTCTCCTTCATAAACTTGCTTCTGTGATTCAATTTCTTCATTACGGTTAATGATAATTTCTGATTGAGATTTAGTTCCTTTTAAAACTGATTCATAGGTTTCCTCTAGATAACTCAAGCCAACCCGATCATTTCTAGCGTAGCCTTTAGCTAAATACTCATCAATTTTTTCTTCTGGCAAGCCCGTTTTTTCTGATGAAACAGTGCCTAATATACTTCTTAGAAAATCGCCCTTAGGATATTCTCTTTCCCAATCCATTCCTGTCGAAATACCAGGTAATTCTACTATATTTTCTCCAATAATCGCAATTTCCTCTGGGCTAACATCTTTATTTTTGATAAAAACAGGTGTCAATGCGTAGGCGCCATTGATTTTTTTGAAAATTGTTGCTTCTTTTAGTTCCGTCTCATTAAATTGAATTTCTTCTGGCGTCACCTTATCAACTGTTTGGGCGTAGACTTCTCCATTAGTTTTTCCTTTTTTTTCACCATCTGTAAGTCTATTTTGCGCCGCTTCTAAATGTGCTTTATCTGCTAACCAAAAATCTTTTTTATCTCGCTCTGACAACTTTTCTTCCTTAATAGTAATTAGCTCATTTAACTTTTGGGATATCTCCAAAATTTCTTCTGTTTTCATCCCTGTTTTTTTAGTGAAAATAATCGCTTGATTTGCCTGATTGCTCACTAAAACTTCTCCTTTGGCGTCATAAATCATTCCTCTTGGAGCATTTCCTTGAACGATATTTTTATGCGACCATTCAATTTTGGCTTCAAAAAAGCTACCGTTGATAATTTGTAAATAAGATAACTGAATAATCAACGCCACGAAAAGTGCAAACACGACAAAAAACAAAAAGTTTAGTCTAAATGGTATATGTGATTTTTCAAAAGATTCTTCTTCCTTTGTTTTTGTTATTGTTTTTTTCTTTTTAATTTTTATTTTTTTCTTCTTTACTTCTTTTTCACTCATTCTATTTTAAATCCTTCCAAAAAGGTATTCTATTTTTCTCATACTTCCCCTATTCTACATAAAAAAAGCAAAGATAAAAAGCTTTATGATAAAATTTAAAGACATTTTAAAGAAAAGGCTTATCCTCTTTGAAGTATCTCATTTATCAAGAGGATTGGCAACATTACATTACTTGTGAAATTGTAGAAGAAAATAGGGTTATTAATAAAATACATCTTGTTAAATAAACGACCTCCCCTATACGTGTAATGAAAATTATGGTACATTATTATTAGTTTTTATCACTAGGAGGAGTGAACAATATGTACAATGTAGAAGAAAATATCAAATCAGTACCAGTAATTATCTTACTAACCATCTTTACATGTGGCATTTATTATTGGTATTGGATATATGATACAACAAGACGTTTGAATATTTACAATGACGAAGAGGTGCTAAATCCTGCCCTTGTAATTGTCTTGAGCATCGTGACCTGTGGGCTATACAATATCTATTGGTGGTATAAAATTGGTGAAATCTTCGTGGAGAGCCAATACATTGCTAATGCTAATTCTATTACAGATAATAAGATTTTGTTACTTATTCTGGATATCTTTGGTTTAAGCATCATTTCAATGGCGATTATGCAATCTGATTTAAATCGTTTTTGGGCAACCGAAGCATAGAAAGTAGGAAAAAAGATGATCCGTCTTTTTTGGGAGCATGCAGGACTTTGTTTATGGAAAAATTTAACGGGACTACCTTGCCCAGGATGCGGTATGACACGAGCTTTTCTCACCATTCTGCACTTGGATATTAAAGAAGCTTTATTTTATCATCCTTTATTTTGGCTTGTCCCTCTTATTGTCATTCTTTTGGTACTAAGAAAAAGAGTTCCCTTATTTCAAGCTATTTTAAATAAACAATGGTTAATTTGGGGAGTTCTTCTTTTATTTTTAGTCGTATATGGCATTCGATTTGTCAGCTTGTTTCCAAACCAGGCCCCTTTTGATTACAATCAATATGCCCTGTTGCCAAGTATTTGGCGACTTATCCAAAGCGAATAAAAGAAAGATGAGATAAAACTATTACTAGTCTATCTCATCTTTTTTGTTATTATTTTTTACTGAAATTTTGTACTTCTTCTATGACACTTGCTACAAAATCATCTACATTTTGTGTAGCTGTCTCTTTACTTCCATAACGACGAATATTCACTTCGTTTGTTTCTACTTCTTTATCCCCTACAACAACTTGATAAGGTACTTTTTGAGTTTGAGAAGCACGAATCTTGTAGCCCATTTTTTCGTTACGATCATCGACCTCAAAGCGCAAACCAACCTTCTCTAGCTTTTCTTTAATTGCAAATGCATACTCGGCATGGTGTTCATTACTTACTGGAATAATCGTTCCTTGCACAGGGGCTAACCAAGTTGGGAAGGCACCTTTATATACCTCTGTCAGATACGCAACAAATCTTTCCATGGTAGAGACAATTCCACGGTGGATGACAACTGGTCGATGTGTATTTTCACCGTCTTCCCCAACGTACGTCAATTCAAATCTTTCTGGCAATAGGAAATCAATTTGGATAGTTGAAAGTGTTTCTTCAATTCCCATAGCTGTTTTCACTTGCACATCAAGTTTTGGTCCGTAGAAAGCTGCTTCACCTTCTGCTTCAGTAAATTCAATTCCGGCTTCAATAGCTGCTTCACGTATTTTCTCTTGTGCTTCTTCCCACATTTCATCATCATCAAAGTATTTTTCTGTGTTATTTGGGTCACGTAAGCTCAGACGGAAGCTATAATCTGTAATATCAAAGTCTTCATAGACACCAATCATCAATTCCAATGTACGAATAAATTCATCTTTAATTTGATCTGGGCGCACAAATGTATGTCCATCATTCAATGTCATTTCACGAACACGCTGTAAGCCTGACAATGCCCCACTCTTTTCATAGCGGTGCATCATGCCTAATTCAGCAATCCGAATAGGTAGTTCACGATAGCTATGAATATCGTTTTTATAGACCATCATATGATGAGGACAGTTCATTGGTCGTAATACCAACATCTCTCCATCTCCCATATCCATTGGTGGAAACATATCATCATGATAATGATCCCAATGACCTGATGTTTTGTATAAATCGACATTTGCCATGATAGGTGTATAAACATGTTGATAACCTAAACTAATCTCTTTGTCTACAATGTAACGCTCAATTGTACGGCGAATAGTAGCTCCTTTTGGTAACCAGAAAGGTAATCCTGCGCCAACATCACCATTTGTCATAAACAAGTCTAATTCTTTTCCTAGTTTACGGTGATCGCGTTCTTTCATTTCTTCACGTAATTTCAAATATTCTTTTAATTCTTTTTTATCAAAGAAGGCAGTTCCATACACACGCTGCATCATTTGATTATTAGAGTTTCCTCTCCAGTATGCTCCTGCAACTGACAATAGCTTAAATACTTGGATACGACCTGTTGATGGCACATGCACCCCACGACATAAATCTACAAAATCACCTTGATCATAAACTGTAATTTGCTCCTCTGCTGGTAACTCAGTAATTAACTCTACTTTATACGGATCATCTTTAAATAATTCCAAAGCTTCTTCTTTCGTCACTTCTTTACGAACAATTGGATTGTTTTCTTTGACGATTTTCATCATTTCTTCTTCAATTTTTGTTAAATCTTCTTCTGTAACAGGTAATTCACCATTGTCTGTATCATAGTAGAAGCCTGTTTCAATAGCTGGCCCAACACCAAAATGAATATTTGGGTATAAACGGCGTAATGCGTTTGCTAATAAATGAGCAGTGGAATGACGCAAAATTTCTAATGCATCTTCATGATCAGGTGTCACGATTTCAATAGTCCCATCAACTTCCAATCCACGATTTAAATCTACTAATTCACCATTATATTTTCCTGCTAATGCTTTTTTCGACAAACTTTTACTAATGCTCTCAGCAATTTCAAAAGTGGAGCTACCCTTACTAAATTCTTTTATTGCACCATCTGGAAATGTTACTTTAATATTTGACATCTGCTTTCCTCCTTGATATTTATCGCTCAAAAAAACAAAAAAGTCCTAATGCTTTGTTAAAACAAAGCATTAGGACGAATCTACTCGTGGTTCCACCTAAATTTAGAATATAACTATTCTCTCGTCGTGATAACGGTACGACCGATTTAGCTTCAACTAAATTCTCGAAAGTGGTCATCATTTGCGCTTGTTTAGGAAGCTCTCAGCTCTGTCTTCCCTCTCTTTAAAACTGCTCACAAGTTCAGCTGTCTTTCTCATCGATATTAAATATAAGTACATTTAAACATGAATTAATTATTAAAGCAAGTCATTTTTAACATTTTTATTCTTTTAGCTTCTAACATCTTTGTTTAATTCTTAATCAATTCTTATTTAAAACACAAACCTTTATTAATATTTTTAACGTATTCTTATTTTTAACGAGAGGAGGTTGCGATATGAAAAAATTGAAAAAAATTCTATTTCTATTACTGACTATAGGGATACTATATGCTGGTTTTATTTTTAGTTTAATTATTAGTGGTACACATGATAAACCTTTCAGCGACCCAGACTCTATCGTTATTTTAGGAGCTAAAGTTAAAGGAACTCCTGCACAGCCTAGTGCTGTTTTAAAGGAAAGATTAGATACAGCTCTAATTTTTCTTCAGCAAAATAAAAACGTAAAGGTTGTTGTTTGTGGTGGAAAAGGAGCCGATGAATCTGATTCTGAGGCAAATGTAATGGCAAAATATCTGATTGAAAACGGAATAGATGAGAAACAAATAGTTCGAGAAGATACCTCCACTCGAACAAAAGAAAATTTAACCAATGCGAAAAATACAACGACTCTAGGTAAAACGGTTATTATTTCTAATGATTTCCATATGTATCGTGCGAAGCTACTGGCTCGAAGAATTGGTATTAAATCCGTTTGTAGCTTACCAGCAACTTCTAAGACATCTGCAAAATATGTTACTTATGCTCGAGAGGTAATGGCTTTAGGCTACGCCTTACTTTTTGACTGGTAATAGAATAGATACAAGACCCCCATTTTCCTAATAAACCAACTAACCAAACAAAGAAGTGGCTAGGATATTTCTCCTTTCCACTTCTTTGTTTGCATATTTTTTCTTATTTTAAAAATTCTTCTGCCACTTTTTTATAAACTTCAATTGATTTAAGATAGTCTTCAATAACTACATATTCATCAGGTTGATGAGCCATTTGCGGTACACCAGGTCCACAAATTGTAATTGGAAAATCCTTTTCCAATCGCATAAATTGTGAGCCATCTGTATAGCCTGTACTTCCAAATGGAGGTTTAATACTGCTATCAAATTCTTGAACTACCTTGTAAAGTAGTTGAACAAATTCTTCACTGCCATTTGTATTCATTGGCAATAAATCATTGATAACCTCTACTTCAACCTTCATATCTGGAATGTCCTTTTGTACTTCTGCAATCATCTCATTCATTTTCTTCAAAATATCATCATGACTTTGACCTTCAACGGTCCTAATATCAATTTCTACCGTACATTTATCTGGCACGACATTTGTTCCTCTTCCACCATTGATGATGTTTATACTTGAAGAGCTTGAGCCAACAACGTCATCTTTTATAGCAAAGAAATCAAATGTATCATCAAATTTACCTAAAAGCTTCACCATATGTTCTACAGCATTAATACCTAATTGAGGCATTGAGCCATGAGCGGTTTGTCCAAAGGTGGTTAGTCTTAACCAAAAGGCTCCCTGATGGGCAATAATAATATTTAATCCAGTTGGTTCTCCAATAACAAGAGCATCTAAATCATTGCCATAGTTCTTTTCAACCAATTGACCAGAGCCTATTGCCGCTGATTCCTCTCCAACTGTTACAAGCAGTTCGATATCTCCTTTAAAGGGTACCTTTTGTTCTTTCATTTCTAACATAGCCATTACCATTGCTGCCAATCCTGACTTCATGTCAGAAGCGCCTCGTGCATATATCTTTCCATCAATTTCTTCCGCGGCAAATGGCGGGTGAATCCAGTCTATTTCTCCAACTGGAACGACATCACTATGTCCAGTAAATCCTAACACTTTTCCAGGTTCTGTCCCTTTCATCCGCGCAATCATCTGATTTCTACCAGGTGCATATTCAACTTGTTCAGTTTCAATTCCAGCATCGTTTAAAAGCTTCTCCAAATAATCCGTTACTTCTTTTTCGTTTGACAAAGTTGTGTCCATTCGTAGGATGTCCTTTAATACTGATACTGCTTTATTTTCTGTCATGCACGTACTCCTTTCGTTGCCTTCAGTGCCTTCGATTATCTAAATGCTCGGACGACAAACATGATACCCGTTGACATTAGATAAAAACCAACTAAAAATGATAAAGTCAATGCTGAAACAACCGGATCAAACATTAACATAAATCCAACAATTAAACCTATGATGTTTGTCACAAGGGAAAGCCAATATAAAGGTCGGTTAATTAAAGACATCCATCCAAGTTCAAATAAACCAAAGATAGAATCTGTAATAAACCAAATGGCAAACACATAAGAAGCAACCATTACTCCTTTTCGTAAATTGAATAAGAAGTAAATACCTATCAAAATGTCTATAACTCCAATGAGTAACATCGAAGTAAGTGGTAAATCAATTACTTTCTTTAGCCAGCTTCTAAAGGCTATCATGTATATTCCTTTTAATACGATGATGATTGTAAATATAATGACGAGCAAACTGACATTTTTGGCCGGATGGACGCGAAATGATGTCATAGCTGCCAGTAAAAAAATAATTCCCAGTGCTAAACTAGCCCAGTCAAATTTCTTTTGTTCTACTTGCATATAATCACCCTTTCTTTTAACTAACTACAATTATACGCTCATTATTTAAAAAAATGTATTATAAATACCTTTATTCACAATTTTTTCATATTCAAACAATTAATTACTTACTTATACCTTTTTTTCTGGGCTTAAATTGATATATCCACTGTTTTTTTCATAATTTTTTCCTATATATTTTTTGCTGTTTTCAACATATAATTCTGCATTTTTTTTAATACTTGCGATTTCTTCCTTTGTTAGTTCTCGAATAAATTTAGCGGGACTTCCCATTAGTAAAGAATTAGCAGGAAAGCTTTTATTCTCAGTAATCAGAGAATTTGCTCCTATAATCGTATTTTCACCGATTGTCGCATTATTCATAATGGTACTGCCCATTCCTACTAAAACATTGTCTGCAATCGAACAACCATGTATGATACAATTATGTCCCACAGTTACAAATTTTCCAATATTGACTGGATTCTCAGGATCTACGTGAACAACTGTCCCATCCTGAATATTTGTTGCTTCATCTATTTTAATTTCATTGTAATCCCCTCGTAAAACCGCTTGGAACCAGACACTAACATCTTTTTCCATTTTTACTTTTCCTAATATATCTGCACTTTCTGCAATAAAGATATCCTTCACAATCTTCCACTCCTTTTCACTTTTTCTAGCAAAACTAGCCCTACCTTCTTCATTCTATCATTATAAATGACTCGCAACCAATCAAATCATTTGAGCAATTTCTCTGACTTAAGAAGTTTACAAAATTAAGACACATGCTATACTATTAGTATGACAATTTTATGGAAGAAGGTGCTGTTTTGGAACATCATTTTAAAGCAATAAAAAAACAAATAGTAGATGATGCGTTAAATGAGCTGAATCAGCATTGTTGTGATGAAAATCGCTTAATTGTATCGGAATTAATGAGGAAATCTTCAGATATTGTAGAGGTACTTATCCAAATTATGACCAATCAAGCTACTTTCACGACCTCAGAAATACTTGATGAATTACAAATTATTCTCCTAACTGGAAAATCAAATTTGATTATTGAAGTCCCTGATGGATTAACAAATCCAGGTTTTGGTGGCGTCTTTTCCGGCCTAGCAGCATTCTTTGAAAAAAAATTTAGCCCCCTTCATAAATCAATTCAAACAGATGAAGGCACCCAAGAATTGCGTCTTCTTTTGACTCTATTTATCACACAAATACGTGCTACTGATATTATCAATAAAAAAGCGGTCTAAAAGACTCCGAATTTTTATTTCTTTTCAAATAAAATAAAAAAAGGGCTTTTTTTATCGCTCATTTGACCTATTCACCAGAATTTTTTGTTAAAATAAAGAGACCAACTTGTAAGGAGATTGAAATGGTAAAATATTCTTTTCGTGCATTATTATTTAGTTTTTATTTTTTTGTGATCAGTACTGCTGGTTTTATTTTTTGTGCCACGATGTTCTCTTCAATATCTGACACTTGGCATCAATTTTTTATCAAGCTTTTCGATCTGTTGCTAAAAAGTCCAGATAAGATGCCTCTATTACTATTCCAATTTTATTTACTTCATTTAGCAATTTTTATCATACTCACCTTAGGAAAAAGAGCCTTCATAAAAATTAAAAAAAGAAAACAAACAAATACTTTAGTAGAAGGTATTGATTTTATTGGCGAGGAAAATAAAGGCTTTTTAGGCCATGTACCCATAGAGAAAAAATAGAACCGATTGTCTGACATAGACAATCGGTTCTATTTTCTTACCTATTTTTTTCATTTTCTGTAATATATTGGTTTGCCTCTTCCTCTGTTATGACATCTTCTGCTAGAGAAGCTAGACCCACTACAGCAGGTGCCCATGTCATATCTTTTATCCAACCAAATTGCATTACATATCGTTCTACCACACCATTTTGCTTATTAAATCGAATAAGTATTTTTG
Organism: Nicrophorus orbicollis; assembly: GCA_018845635.1. Taxonomy (NCBI): domain Eukaryota; kingdom Metazoa; phylum Arthropoda; class Insecta; order Coleoptera; family Silphidae; genus Nicrophorus; species Nicrophorus orbicollis. Next base: position 100,276 of record JAFMTC010001530.1, read on the forward strand.
ATTTTTCAATTGATTTTTTTAGGAAATATTCAAACTTACTCATTTCCTATCACCTTACTTTCTATGCTTCACTGATTCTCCCATTTACCTTCTTTTCCCCTTCGCTCAGTTGGCTAATAGTAGCAGGACTTTTTCACTAAAAACGGTTTAACCCTTACTTAAATAGTATAATTAATGAACTGAAAGTTAGCAAACAATTACCCTTCTTGCCTTTTCTAAATAACATAAAAACCACTTAACAAAGGATTCGTTAAGCGGTTTTTATGGGTAATTAATGGAGCATTGTCGAGCCTCCGTCAACCATGATTGTTTGCCCTGTAATATATTTGGCATCCTCTGAAGCCAAAAAGACTGCGGCACGACCAATATCTGTTTCTACATCTCCAAATTTTCTCATTGGAATATTATTCAATACTTTTTCATAATACTCAGGCTGAGCCTTTGCCCATTGCTGTACCCCTTCAGAATTTGCAACAGGGCCAATGCAATTTACTGTAATGCCAAATTGTCCCCATTCATTTGCTGCTACTCGTGTCAAGCCACGTATTGCTTCCTTTGCTGCTGCATAAGCTGATTGAGTAGCATGTCCATTAATTCCTGCTCCAGAAGCAAAATTGATTACTGTTCCTTTGCTTTCTCTTAGATATGGAAAAGCTGCCTGCATCAAAAACCAAGTTGGATAAAAACCAGTATCAAATGATAAGGCTAAGTCTTCCTTTGTTGTTTCAATAAAAGGCATTTGTTTTGATGCATGAGCATTATTTACAAGTGCATCTAATCGTCCAAACTTGTCTACTGTTTTCTGAACGATGCTAGGTAATTCATCATGCTTAGTTAAATCTCCTTGAATAAAAATACTCTCTTTTGAAAATTGCTGTACCTCTTTTAACGTTTTTTCACCCATTTCGGGATTAAAATCGACAATCGCTATTTTTGCTCCTTCTTTCGCCATGGCTTTTGCCATACCTCCACCAATACCGCCTGCTCCACCAGTAATAATTATCACTTTATCTTCTAATCTCATATCAACACTCCATTCCTTTATTTATTATTTTCTAACCAGGTTAAAGCCATTGCTGTATATGCTGTCACACCATATGGAATTGCTTCCTCATCCAAAACAAGCTGAGGATGATGAACAGGTAAAACAGCACCTTTCCTTGTATCACCTGCCACAACAGATAGCATGACTACAGGTATTTCGTGACTCACGTAAGAAAAATCTTCTGAACCCATAGTCGGCGAAGAATTGAAGGAAGATAGATTTACTACCTTATCCTGTCCTAAAAATGCTGGCAAGATATTTTCTGCTAGAGTAACAACTTCCCCATCGTTTGTGAAGGTTGGCGCTCCAGCTGGAAAATCGACTTTTCCTGAGCAACGGAAGGCTCTTGCAATATTCTCTACTATCTCAGTCATTCTTTTTTTGATAAATTGTCGGGATTCTTCTGTATAAGTTCGAATTGTTCCGCCCATCCTCGCGGTATCTGGTATTACATTTGATGTTTTACCAGAATGAAACTCTCCCACTGTCATTGCCACTAGTTCATCTGCCGCTAGCTCTCGCGCTTGTATTTCATTTAACGCAAAATGAATCATAGCTGCAGGAACCATTGGATCAATTGTGTCATGAGGCATAGAACCATGTCCTCCCTTACCAGAAATCGTAATTTCAAACCAGTCATTTGACGACATCGTTTTTCCTTTAGCAGATACTAAAACAGTTCCGATATCCATAGGCACACTTGGCGCAATGTGTATCATCATGCCGGCATCTACTTTAGGATTTTCAAGAACGCCATGCTCTATCATATCTTGAGCACCTAAAAGCGTTTCTTCTGCTGGTTGAAACATGAGCTTAACAGTCCCTTGTATACTAGCTTCATGTTTTTTTAATAATTTAGCTGCTCCCAGCATCATTGTTGTATGAATATCATGACCACAAGCGTGCATATTGTTGTTCGTTGATTTAAACGAAAGCTCCGTATCCTCAACAATCGGCAAAGCATCCATATCTCCTCGAATTAAAAATGTTTTTCCTTTTCCATCGCCAATTGTTGCTACAATTCCCGCTTTCCCTACCCTTGCTGGCTCATAGCCAATCTCCTTTAGTTCCTTTTCTACTAATTGTAATGTATGTGGTATATCAAAGCTTGTTTCTGGATGACGATGTAATGTTCTTCTTATTTCTACTAATTCCTCTTGAAGTTCTTTAGCTTCCTTCAATAAAATTTTCTCCATGTTAAAACTCCTTTCCTCAGTTTATGCTATCTTAGGTTGAGCACTCTCTTCTTTCTTGATTCTTGCTAATTGACGAGGCCTCACATAAAACAAAGCCAACAAACAGCCAATCGTTGCCACAGCAATGGCACAGCCAAACACTAGCTTTATTCCTTTAATCATATCGTCTCCTGCCGAGCTGTATAAGGACCCACTAACTGCAGCTCCGAAAACACTGGCAAAAGAATTCGTAAAGTTAATAAGTGCCGTTCCTGTTGATAGATTTTCAGGTGTTAGTAATTGCTGAGCTGCCGGTGTAATCGACACTGCTCTAAAGCTCTCTGCTACTCCTGTTATAGTAAATGAGGTAAATAAAACTAAGATAGACAAGGTCGGGCTAATAAATAATACTGGAATCAGTGCAAGAGCCACAATTCCTCCACTTAAGGCAATAGCCTTCCATGAATTTTTCTTATTTTTCCCTAACCAAATTCCTGTTATTGTTGGTAATATCATTGATACAATAGTACGAGGCATTGTCAAAGCTCCTGCTGTAGCTGCGCTTGTTTTCAATATTTGCATAGCTGCTAATGAGCCATAATTTAACATAATAGTCTGATAAAAATAAGCGGACAAACCGATTATCAATAAAATTGAATATTCCAGATTTTTTAATAACGTAATGGAAATTAAAGGACTTTCGCCATTTCGCTCTAGTTTAGTCTCTACTTTAACCAAAATTATGCCTGATAAAACGGTTAGTGCGATGCCTACAAGAATAGGCATGCTCAACCATCCTAGCTGCGAACCGTAATTCAGTGTTAAGACCAATGCAGCAATAAAGATAGTTAGAAACAAAGTACCAATGCTGTCAAATTTTAATTTCGTTGTCGATTTAATATTTGGTAATGAAATACTTATTGTAATAATGGCAATTATCAAAAATAGAGCAGAAAATGAAACACCTATTGCTAACTGTCCTTGATCCGCAAAGGCTCCTGCTAAAAAAGCGCCTCCAAATGTTCCAAATGCAACAGAGCTTGATAAAATACCCATATACTTGGGCACTTCTTTTTGTTCAAATATTTGGCTCATTAAAATATAAGGAGCAGAAGTAAAGGCTCCTTGAGCAGCGGCTAAAAGAACTCTTAAAAAGATATAAATTGGAAACGTTCTCAAAAATGCAATTCCAATTAAGGCAGCTAGACAAATGACGGCTGAAATGATAATGACTTGTTTTCTTCCAAAAATATCACCTAATTTTCCCCCAATAGGAGTCATAATACATAACCCTACTGTACCTGCAATTGTAACTATTGAAAACTGATGAATCATTCCCATTTCCGTTAACATTGGTGTTTGTAAAATAGCTAACGCAGCACCACCAGAAGCAATAAACAGCATTAATGAGCAACAACCAATAACTAATAAGCGACGATTTTTTGAACTCAAAGGTATGGCAACAGCAGATTGTTTAACTTTTTCCTCTTTCCCCATCTTCTTCCTCCTTAGCTCTAGTTAAACTTCTTTAACTACAAAACATACTCGGGTATGTTCTTGACTAAATAATACCTCATTTACAAAAAACAAGCAATGTTTTCTAAGTAAATAAGGAATCGAATACCTCTTGAAGTTCTTTTTTCCATTCTATTTTGCCATGGGATGTACTCCATCTCACGAGTATTGAGCTGCTAGCAGAATAAAATAAAAAAATCGTTGTTTCAGTATCTATAATGTCCTTAATTATTTTTTTCTTTTTACAGCACTCTATAGTATCAATAACAATCCTATGATAGTCAACAAAATTGCGAATTTCAAAAAAACTATATGGCGAAAAAAATTTATTTTCATGTTTCAAATCAGTATAAATTAATGCTTTCAGCAAATCCGAACCAAGCTCTACTGAGGAATCAATGGAAATAACAAGCATTTTCCAAATTTTTTCTATTGTATCCTCCATTTGGTTTAGCTCATAAATATATGATGCTGCATCATTTAATTTTATTTGATAGTATGTTAACAGGAGCTCATCCTTCGATTGATAATGATGGTAAAATGACCCTTTCGTTAAATTAAGCGTCTGGCAAATCTCATTTATGCTAACAGCATCAAATCCTTTTTCTTTAAACAGCTCAATACCATGATACAACAATTCTTTTTTTGTATCTTTCATAATACCCTCTTTTCTATTGTTTTTTTCTTTTTCGTAATAGTTACATTATACCAAAAAAGAAAGATTCTCCTACAAAAAAGAGTGCTTTATGAATACACTTGGACAAACTCTTTCCAATCATTACATTTTTCTTCAATAGTCTAGTGTGAATTCCTGCCACTAGTCGATGGGCACTTTGCAATGGCTATTTTCGAAATATACATTGATTTTTTTCATGAGCCAATCATATCTCTAGAAAAAAAATATGACCTTTAATTAGTAAGAATAAAAAATTCAATAAAATAGCGCCTTTACAAAGTAATAATCAACACCTTGATTGTTATTATTTATTGAATAAAATATTTCCGAATGTCTTTTAAATTCGCTTTTATCACAATGTAATAGCTACTTTATCGGAATAACATAGTTATTAAAAATCTCTTAATTTTTCGAAAAATTCTCTCTCAACATTACATTTATTTTTTCATTTATGTTACGATTATTACAGAAAGATAACGAGGAGGATTTTTATGAAAAAAATGATTGCGATTTCATTGTTTAGTCTTTTACTATTATCACCTGGGATATATTTTGCAGATGAGACTGAAACTGCTACACCGCAAACAACCACTGAGAATTCCCTAGTAAAAGAAATTCCGACACAAGAAAACAAAATTGACAAAAAAGAGACTGAAAAACAAGAAACCAAAAATGCTGATGATGCCCCTATTCAAACACTTGACTTTTCTAAAGAATCTTCAACTGACGTTATTTTTGGCAACAAACTTGCACTTTCAAGTTTCAAAGATACCATTAGCAAACTAGCTGGATTTAACTTGAAGCCACTTGCTTTTAAAGATGGTATCGAACCTTCAACAACAGAGCTTGGTACTCATATAGCAGAGCTAGTTGCAAGTGATGAAAAAGAACAAAAATACAATGTTAAAGTTCTTTTCAATGTTATAAAAAACGAACCGACTCTAACAATTACTAATATAAACTATAATCCTTATATCCAACTATTATCTGGCATTTCCCAACCAGGCGTAAAAATTGAGGTTTCTAGTAAAGGAAAAATGAAATATGCGACTGCAGATGGAAATGGTCGTTTTCAGTTGTTAGAAAAGTATGAAGAAGGTGAGAAGCTTAGCCTGTATGCTACAATGCAAACACCTACTGGTATTGCTTTCAGTGATCATATCGATTTCGTCATAGACAAAATATCTCCTTTACCACCTGGTGAATATGAAGATGGAGATATAAAAATTCCCGAGGGGGGCAGTCTTCCTAGCTTTTTCCTGGGAGAATGGGTAAGTACGTCTTCTAGTGGTGGCACATTCAAATTTAATAAAAATGTTTTTTCTTATAATGGAATAGACTATATTATTAACTCCTACACAATTCGACCAGATGATAATATGTATATTTTAATTTGGAATAAACCTGAATCAAGTCATTATCAACCTTTCTTTTTCAAATATCATGCCGATAACGACACGTTAGAATATAATGGATTCATCTACAAAAGAGTTACAAAAAATATAGTCAAAGAAAATCCCGTCAAAACAGACTCAAATACTAAACAGAAAGTATTGCCTCAAACCGGTGAAAAACCATCTGTTGTAGCTTCGGTTGCCGGAACATTATTGATGTTTACTCTATCAATTGGTTACTATTTCAAAAAATTCATCTAAAATCTATGGGGACCGGGACATAAGTCTCGACTCCTTCTTTTTAGACGAACTTTCTATGGTATGCGGGCTCCAAAAGTCTGCTCTCTCAACAACTTCGTCAAAGACCTTCAATCAAAAAAGCAGATTGTTCGTCTTTGACTCCAGTTGCTCGGAGCAAAACGACTTTTATCTCCCCTTGTTTTTTTGGTTAAGCCCAATTTACTTCTTGTATTTTTCATATTTTTACGTTGAAACCATCACACTTAAATCACATTTAGAAGTTATTATATACATATACCAACAAAACAACCCTAACAAAACTTTTTCATTATTTACTCCTCCAAAGTAAATAAAAAATCTCCTTTTGCTCTTAGCCTAGTGCTAGGGGCAATTTTTTTGCTCCGCTATGCTCAAAAGCAAGAAGAGCCCATCTGTTTACACAGAAAAGCTCCGATTTAACTGTTATAAAAGCTAAGGAAAGTAGGGGTACTCAACTCTGATTATCTTTGGATAGCAAAAAGAGTAAACTACCTTTGTTCCGTTAAGAACATTGGATAATTTACTCATTCAATATTACAGACTGTCATTCATTCCGTATTCAAAATCGTATTCAATTTATGCGGGCACAAATTTACTCAATCATACTTTTTCACAACTATCTGACATCATAATTCTCTTCAATAAGATATTTTCTCAATTTCATATATTGTTCTCGAATAGCAGTTGGCGTACTATCTTCTTCATTTGTTGTATTTCCTAATGCACGAATATTAGTCAAATATCCTTGAATCGGCTTTTCTTTGTCATACCAAAACATGATTAAATGATTACTATTATCGGTACCAACAATGAGATAAAATTGATAAAAACCTTTATCACATAAAGTAGAACTTTCTTTTTGAACCAGTTGAATGTCATCTTTATACATTGACTTAATTCTTTTTGGAAATGTTTTCTCAGCAGATACATTAACCATCTTATCCTTTTTTAAATTTTCGTAAAAACTAATAGAGTACAATTGAGCTATAGCACCGGATCTCACATTAATTTTTATTGGACACACATCAAAACTTTCCTTTTCTTTTGTCTCTAAATGAGTAACATCTACTTGTTCAGTAATATCCGCTTGCATCTCACACGAAAATACTAATGGCATTAACGCTTCTTGTTTTACTTTACTATCGTATGTCAAACACAATGCTCCTAGAGAAATTAACACTGATACAATAGGGAGGATTTTAACCCACTTTAAGCTTTTTTCTTCATTTTTTTTATACAATTCAACAATATCATCAGTATTTTTATCTACTCGATCCCATATTTTTTTATTTCCCATAGACCCGCCTTCTTTTTATTTTCAGTTTAATAATAATATATAAATGAACATTTTACATGTTAAGGTTACGAATCAAAATATTTTACGCTACCTTCAATAATATGTATGAGTCATATGTTACAACTCCAGTAATACTCTTATTGTATTATTATTAATAACTGTGTCAAAATAATACAATAATGCTTGGGCGTTTTGGGGAAGCATTACAAAAATATACATCATTTTAAAATTCTTTAAATAATTCATTGGATTGACAATCTGTATCCTCATTCATCCCTTATAGTACTGACTATTTGCTCAATGATATTTAATCTGCTCGTGTCACATTATCATTAACTATTTGTCAATTATTTGTCTCCATTCATCTCTTTCAATCTAACTTATTCATCTGTATTTTATTATAATTAGAGACTTTTAAAAATAAATACATATATAAGTAACAATCCTTACTTGAAACCAATCAATGGCAGATCAATTACATTAGGTTCAATCAAGTTTTTAATAATTGAATTTAGGATTAAAACATCCTATTAGCAATGCTTCATCGGTTAACAGCATTTTTTTTACTTCTCTCAATTGCGTCGCTTCATCGTAATCAATTCGAGCTTCTAAAATACAGAACTCATAATTACTTTCTAAATAATTTCTCCATCCATCAGGCTGTCTACTTGCTTTGTAGGTTTCCCACTCAGCTTCTGTAAGTTCAATATTTTGAGCTTTTAGCTTAAAATATCTAGTCCCTTTATCTCTTGGAGTATAATACTGTTTAACCCTATCATGCAATGTCTTAGTCATGCCTATTCCTGCTACCCCAACATAAACAATCTCCATAGTTAGTTTGTCTCTAAAAAAATAATACCCCTTTTCAGGCCAATTAGTTACTTCTAACGTTTTGCTATACCATGTTTCACTCTCTAGTATCATTTCTATTTTTTTCTAAAAGTTGCTATACATACATCATCAAAAAACACAAAAACCCTCCTTTTTATAAGCCTCCACAAAAAATATCTGTATGAGAAAATATTATAATCATTATTCAATAGTTAACATTTTGAGCTTGTTTATATCTTATATATGTTTTCGGATCATCATTCTTAGCATCATACTGATAACTAGTATCCACGACATCTACTAGCCAATCATAGTCAAATATCTCATCGTTTATTGTAATAATAAATACTTTTTTAGATTGACTCTCTAATACTTGTTTTCTAAAATAACCTACATCTTTATTTGGTTTTGTGCTAGGGTGTATCACTAAAACTGAAAAATCTTCTCCTGCCAATTTAAAAGACTTGTCCATCTTAATAGGCATTATACTGAAATTTCCAATCTTACTTGTTAATCCCCAACGCATAGTTTTAGGAACAGATTTAAAACCTGCATCTTGGAATATAGATGGCATTCCGCGTATACTTCCATTTGTTACTACATTACCGCTGAAATACTTCTTTTTTTTCAAACAATAGAATATTGTATTCAACTTACCTTCATCGTAGACTCCATGAAGATATATACTTTTGAACTGGTCATTTTCGATGAATTCAGTTACATTTTTTCTTGCTAAATCCTTATCAGTTATACACATCTTATTCTCCCGTCACAATTTTTCGCCTTTATCACATATTTTATGTATTTAAAAAGATATCTCATGATCCATTATACATTTATTTTAAAATAAAACTATTTATTTTTGTTAGATATCATACTACTCCTTGACTTTTCTGAGTATTTTTATCGCATCTTACACAATTGTTCATGTGTATTTTTGTCGGCACTTTTAGCTTAATCCGATTATAATTACCTTGCTTTTTAGCTTTTCTCTTCCTTTCAAATGTTCTATAACCCTCTATCACCATACCCATCTATTTATTAGCTATAATCCCATGTTTAAAACCATCATTTAAAATATCCACTTATATCCTCATCTTTTTACATTGCGCATACAAATCTATAAAGCATATTTTTATGAGTTCACAAGTAATTATGATCACACGAAATTTCTATAGTTCCAATTTTTTTATTTATTTTAAAATAAGCTATTCACGAAATCAAAAATTGATAGTTTCGAATTAGCCTTTTAATATTTTTCAGTTTTCATTTCATTTTAAGGTATCGGAATTATAGGATTGTAGCCTCTTTTTATGGTGTTAGAAATGTTAGTTTTTTTACTAATTTGACTTCTCTTTTTATTCCAGCTTTCCTAAAAATCTTCTTAACTTTTACATCTATCATTTATTATTTTATTTCGTCTTTAAATTTATTAATAAAATAAATCTATCATTTATCATACTCTTTTAACGCATATGAATTCTAGAAAAATTTTTCTCTAACCATTCTTCTGTTTCTGATTTCAAAAATGAATACGGTTCACCACTTTTTCTAGGATAAAAAACAAAACCACCACTCTTCACATCTAATTCATTTCTAAAGGGATAAAGAATTTTCTCCTTAAGTTTGTCTGAACTAGTTATTTTAGTTTTCTCCTTAAACCAGGCTAATGTCTGCCACTCACCTTTTTCTGCTTGCTTTTTCAACTCATTATATTCAACCTTTTTAATCAAAATAGAATCTTTTGGAATAGGGATAGATAGTTGAATATCTAATGTTTGTCTCATAGCACTTCAACCTCCTTATATTTATAAGTTGATTTAACTAGTTCCTTTTTTTACTGTTATGTTAAATCGTTAATTTTGTAACATCAACAACTATTACCTCAAATTACAAAGTTTCTAACCTATTTATTTTATTATTTTTTTAGGTGTCAGAAATGTCAGATTTCATATTAGCAATTTTCAAATCACTAAGTTGATATCTTAGCCCACTTCTTTATTGAGAAATTAGTAATATGCAGTTCTGCTCTTACACAGAAAATACATGACAAGTCAAGCTGTTCCCACCTACATTATGCTACATATTATGATATACCCACCTTTTTATCTTTTATTGATAATCAGTTTCATGGTATGAGAAAAAGTATATGGATGATTCTATTAATCCATATATATATTTATTCTTTCATTTTTAATTTTTTCAATCAAATCATCTACTGTTATAATTTCTTCTAAAATATCAATTTCTTTTCCCAAATCAATTATTTCACTTTTATCTGATAATAAATCTAAGAAAGCTAGCCTATACTCAAATTCATCTTTAAATATCAAATCCTTCTGAAAGATGAACTTGCTATCACTGTTAATAAAGTTTTCAAATCTATCATTCTCTTTTCTTCTTAAATCAGCATACTCTACAGGACCATGATTTACCGTTGTGTCATTACTCCTTCCATATTCTTCAATTGAATTAATAAAACTCGGAACAACTATTACACTAACATAATTCCCATATTCCTTTTTCATTTTTTGTAATGTTCTCTCTGGTATTTCCAACTTACCGTTTTGATAATCATCATTTTTAAATTTAATCCATTCAATAGGAACATAAGTACAGCAGAACACATGTATTTTATCAATTTCTTTGGAACCAAAAGTTACTTCAGAGATTCTTAACCCTGGAATCTCTTCTTTAGTTCTCATATCCATTACTGTCGCTTCTGTAATATTGCTTAGCGTCACCCTGCCTTCATTTTGATCGCCTCTTCCTTTTCCTCTTTCTTTTTCATTAGATGCATAGTAACCAATGTTACTCATAAATAATTTTCCACTATTAAACTGATTTCTATGCTCTTCTTCACTAAAAAACTTTAAAAAAAATAATACTGCCTTCTCATCCATACTATTTGAGCACTCCATTCATCTCAGCGTATAACTGGCTTAGTAAATAATTACTTTCTAAACAATTACTTATCTTTCCATACTAATTTCTTAAATTTATTACTCTTAAATTCTATGGCTATCAATGAATTCGTCTATATGCTCTACATTAATTCGATAACAGCCATCAATCTTACTTACCGTCAGTCCTTTCGCCAACCAATTTTCCAGTGTTGATGGGAAAATATTTGCGTATATACATGCATTCTTTTTTGACAAATAACGAGATCTGATAGCATAATTTTTTTCAATCCTCCTTAATGTATTATCCACTTTTTTTAGAATGCTATTTGTTAAGCTTTCTAAAAAATCATCACTCAGAACTTGCATATCTCCATCTCCATTCTTTTATCAATACTCTAACTTTCCTATGCCACTTTTTTTACTTCAAAAATTTATTTCTATCTAATTATACCCTAATTTATAAACTTTTCTCATCAATACATTTCCTTATTTCTATTTTTTTAGATTTCCATTTCCTCAATGTCTTCTGATTTAATTTGATTACTTCAACTTTAGCTTTATCTTTACAGATATCTGTTATTGTCAAAATCATCTTTCTATCTTGAATTGCGTACTTGTAGGCCGCATTAGTCGTGTCTGAAGCTTTTCCTTTAAGCATGTCCATTGTTGGACCAACCACTAACTTAACAAAAACTTCTTTTCTTATCATCGTAACACCAATTTCGGATGATATTAGCGAGATTACACTGTTCTGCTACATTTTCACCCACATTATATAGATTTACCAACACTTTGAACAACCTTTTTTCTGCTACCATCTGCCTGTATGTGTCACTTTTTGTCATGTAATCTCACCTTCTTTCTTTAAAATAAAAAGACCTTTAACGGTCTTTTTATCACACGTTAACTTCGATATGGGCATCAATACTGCTTTTAGAACTCTCTATAATATACACTTTTACAACCTTCACGACTATAGATGTACTCATATTAGGATGATTTTGTGGGTCTTTTTGATATGTTAAATCTAGGTAATCTCCCATTCTTGGTATTATCGGTAATTTAATTACTTTGCCACTAAGTTCATCTCCAGACTCATTACCAACTTGAATTTCAACTGTAAAATTTTCTTTCATAAATTAATCGCCATCTCCTTTTCATTTACTACTCGTATTATATCAAAACCCCTACTCAAAAGAATAGGGGAACCATGATAAGCATACTGAAACTGTAACAATTTTTATTCAATTAATTCTTCCTACGGCCAACAATACGATTGCTCTTAGCAAAGTTCATAAGATGTTCATCTGACTCCCGTTTTTCGTTTTGTTTCTGTGCTTCTCTTTCTGCCTGTTGTATCGCTAACTCCTCTCTTACTTCGCGCTTTGCTTCCTCAATAATCTCTTTGTTTTCTTCTGATACCTGGTATTCACTCATTTTATAATCTTCCTTCCGATTTCATAATTTTGCTATTCGTTTCATTAATTATTCTACTTCCCATACTACCTATAGTATTTTGAAGCTGTTTAAGTTCTGAAGAAATTGCAGCTAACCCTTCGTTATCCTCAAATAAATCTTCGTAGTCTGCAAACATAATCCTCATTGCTACCCGACAATCCTCTTGTTTGGAAACTAGTTCTTTTTTGCGTTTATCAAGCTGTATCATCTCTTTAAAGATAATCTCTAACTCAGACTCATATTGCTGTCGTAAGACTGGCAAATCACTATTTAGAGCCTTGATTGCTAATTCTTGTATCATTTCCTCGTGAATAGGTTTTAACGCGTCTAACTTAGCATGCGTGCTTTGATTTTCTTCTTTCTGCTTATACATTTTTGAAAAGAGTTTATCCGCCTCTTCCTCCTTTCCTTCTTTTAGCAATTCCGTATAACGTTGTCTATCTGCAAGAATCTCAGCATTTTGCGATACAATTTTTTTTGAAAGACTTGCTTCCTTTTCTTCCAATTCTTCTTTTTTTAGTAAATATTTTTCTAATTCCATGAGTTTCCTTCTTTCTGTATTTAGTTTAACTATACATAGATTTATTTTTCCATTAGCAATTAATTAATTGGGTTAGTTCCTTTCGTATCACTACTCTATAACCTCTATTTATTTCCTCTATGATGAAAATCAAATCGTAGGATTTCACTATCTTGCCAGTAACAAGCATATAGTTATTCACATCATATCCTTGGACCACATCACCTACTTCCACTGCACCCATCCTTTCATATGGAGTACTTTTTATGGAGTACTCCATTTCACTTACTCCGTTAAGGTTGCATGTTTCTCCAAAAAGTTGCACTTCCTTTAGTGGAACGTTCCGGAGCGTTCCGCTATGAAAATCCAGTGTTCCAAACAAAACAATGCTACTGTATATCTTGTAGTAGCAAGCTATCAACGTACTCATTAGGGGTTGAGTTTTGTTTTTCCATTTTAAAACGTTCCATTGAATTGAGTTGTTTTTGTAATTGCATCTCTTGCACTCTTTTAATTAAGTTTGTTTTTGTAATTTACACATTGCTCGTATTCTTTTACTTCTTAACATGAATATCCAATGCTACTGAAAATTGAATAATTGCTTGTTTAGAATCATTACTAATCACGTCCCTATGATAATGTAATCTATCAGCAATCATTACGACCGGGATACCTTGAACATATCTCATAAAAAATGTTTTTCTTCTTCTTTCCGACTTTTCCATATTATTTGGATGATTAATTGCTATAAAACCACTTCTAAATAATTCATCTAATTTTTTAAATTCTTCTTGATTTTCAATGTTCTGTATCACTACATTTTCAGTACTATTATTTACAGTATTAGTTAAAGTAGGAGGAGCTAATGAAAAAGTAGCAGTTACTTTAGGTTCACTTGGCTGCCCCACTCTACACCTTGCAGTTTTATAAGCACTCAAAAAAACTCCTACATTGTGCGTTGTAGCCTTCATGTCAATATCATCTTCTGATGGCAATTCATATTTACTTACATCAAAAACCATTACTTTCTCCTTTTCTTGTCTAACAAAAAAGAGAACAACAAGCTACACCCATTTACGAGTATAAAACCTGTTGTCCTCCGGTTCTTCCAGTCAGACTATCTATTATATTTTTTGTTTAATTGTACAATGTATTAGCTGGATGTTTCCTTCTTGGACACTGAACTTAATATCACAATATTCGGGCAACTCCACTACCTTCATTGTACCATTTTTGGACAATAAAAGGATTGCTTTTTCACCATATTCTTCCAACTCTTTTATGTTTTTCAACTCTTTTGTTGCTAGTTCATTCAACAAGTCAAAACTCTCTCCTTTCTCGTGTTTAAGCTCCTACAGTTCCATTCAATTCATTTGCCTTAAAAGTTATTTAAAAGAGCTGTAAGGATAAACCTATACCCTTTTTCGATCATTTATTTCCAAGGTGTATTCTATAGTTTTTTGTAGGAGCTATTTTATTTTTCAAACAAATTAGATTGCTCTGTTTTCAGCTCGTTCTTTTTACTTCTTTTATCTACAACACCATCAAAAGATACTAATCTAATATTTGAATTGATTCTTGAAACCAATCGCTCGTCCAACACTTCTTCCAGTTTATCCGTTGAAAAATTACTCGTAAAGATTGTGCATTTATCTTCTCTTGCATCAAGGATTGCGTATAACACTCTCGATGTAAAATCTGAAGCATGCTTAACAGTTTTAAGTGACAACTCTGCCCCTATGTCGTCTATGACTAGCACGTCACACTCACTTAATAACTTGATGTAATACGCCTCGTCTTTCCTTTCTTGAGGATTGTTTATAGCTGCTCTTATCAGCTCTAAAACCTTGCTAAAATTAGCAAATAGGCATCGTTTGTTTTTCAATAATTCATTTGCATTTTTCAATGCAGCCATAGCCAAATGCGATTTCCCTCTACCTGCCCCACCTTGTACAAACACATTAAATGTTTGTCCGGCCACAATCTCTTTAGAAACTGAAATCATTTCTTGTTTAACTCTCTTTTCTACTGCTGTTTTTGCATAGAAATCCTTAAACCCTTTTTCTAAAATCTTTTTGTTATGAACAATGCTATGTCGATACAGATATTTTTTTCTGCCTTGATCCGTAAATTCATATTGTTCCTCAGTCCATACAACAGCTAATTGTTTGTCTCTTTTTTCAACCCAACATTTAGGACAAATGATTTCTCCATCAGGCATAAGGTTTTTAGTGTACTTTGGATGTAATTCACAACATTCATCCGTTTCAATGATTCCACCAGATTTTTCAATAGCTATTTTTTTCAACTCACTTGGTAATAGGTCTATCCCATTCATTTATGCACCTCCTAGAAAGGTAAATCATCCATATTCAAATCATTCGGTACTACGACTCTAAACTCTTCTGGAACGCTATAATCTACTCCATTATCGTATGAATTACTTCTCGTACTGTAAGGTACCTGGTTTAAATATCCCTCAAACTTAGGCCCAAACAATGTATTTGGTCTCAAAAATTTCTGCATCTTAGGATCGTCGAGCCATTCACTGGTCTTATTATCAATAACTTTTTTGAAGTTATCTACAGTGAACCCCTCACCTAATCTAGCTTTAATTTTCGTTTGAGTTGCTTTTGATGTTGCTCTGTATGAAGTACCGGCTTTCTGATTCAAATAATCAATAATTTCCCGATACATTTCAGTCGATATGGCGTCGGTCACTTGCTCGACTATATTATCTTGTTTACATTGTTTATCATTATTCTCATTATTAACATTATTGTTTGTACGCTTTTGTTTTGCTTCTGTATCGCTTTTGTTTTGCTTCTCTGTCGGTTCATTGTCGCCTACGCGTCGCTTTTCCATATCCATTTTTTGATAATAGTCATAATTCAAAACGGTTATAAGCGTTTTTTTAGTGTCGCTTTTTCTGATAGCCATTCCATCTGCTTCTAATAAATCGAAAAACTTAACAACTTTACTATCTGACCATCCCCATTTTTCTTCTAATTTTCTTATGGATGTTATGTAAGATCCTCTTTCAACAATTATTAATTCACCATTCATTAGAAATTTATTATCAGCGTGATTAGCATCCATGAGGATATCAATCCATGCTTCATAGTAAGAGAACTTCCTTTTTTCAAGGTATAACCAATGGTCACGTATACTTCTATTCAGACTTATCCATCCTTTACCCACTTTCTCACCTACTTATTTCCATCCACAATAACTTTCTCTCCACTCATACTCCCAAGTAATAAAGCCAAGTCTTGCCACACCGATTCTGCTGCTCTCTTAAATTCTTCTGTAGGATTTTTATTTTCCTTTACTACCGTTTCAATACTTTCCATTAATATTTCTAATCGCTCTTGTGGTGTCATTTTTGTCCCTTCTTTCATTATTTTTGATACACATTTGAATTACTATACTTAGCTTTATAACATCGTTCTCCAACCTTTAAAATCTTTCTTAGAGCATTTGCAACTTGATAACTTTCTTCCTCTTCAATTGCCCCAGCAAGACCGTCTAAACCATCTCTAAATTCATCCTGTTGTAGTTCATCCCACCTTCTTAAAACGTCTATTGCTGTAATTTCTTTACCGTCTTCCATTTTGTCGCACCTTGCTTTCCATTTATTTTATTCATCTAATTTGCATCAGATGGATAATTCCCTTTGATACTGCATCGTTCATATATATAACATTCATGATCATAACAAAATTTAGTTATCTAATTCTTTTTGTATTTCGAATACTTCATGGCATATGGCATTCACTTTTGTAGTAAGTCCATTCACTCCATGCAATATATGAGTGGATGTTCCTATCATTGGTTTTCCTAATCGTTTAAATTCAAATCCTACTGTTGGCCCTTCTTCTAATGTGTTACCTGGCATCATATCCAAATTTTCCATAGATTCTATAACGAAAAACGATTGATCACTTAGCACCGATAACTCATAATTCAAATCATTCAATTGATTCACACAATTTCCAATATTCTTTTCTACTGGCATTTTTCTTTTCCTCATTTCTTACTTAATTTGATTAAATCGCTAATATTCGTTATAATGAGGGTACAAAAAGCCTATAGTATCGCTGTGATATATAAGCCTAGTTCTCAACGTCTGCAAACGTGTGAGGACTTTTTTTGTACTCTTTTTCATTATCTACATTCCTTCCTGGTCCTTTGGTAGCTCTTTTCGTCATATATCATGAACCATAGCAGGACTAACGGTAACCCTATAACTATGACTGCCACCTTGTTCACACTGCCTAGAAACAAGCCTAGTATGAATACTCCAAGCAACAACGCTGTACGTCTAACGCGCATCATGCTTTTACCACCTTTCTATTGATCTTCCAATACTTGTAACATCAAGTATGCTTTATCGATATCACCACCAATTTCACCAATCATAACTTTATTAGCCATTTCTCTAACAACCTCTTTTCCTACATATACCAAGCCATTCAATTCATAAAAGCAACTATCCTCAAATTCTTCATACAATGGATAATTTACTGCTTTAAATTCTGCAACAGTTCTAGGATTCTCATAGTTTCTTGTATTGTAATACAGCTCTATTTGGTTCATTTCATTGCGAGTTAACTGTTTTTTATCTAAACGTTCTAATATGAAATTTCCTATCTCATTTGAAATGTACCAAACATTCTCTACCTGGCAAAATTCATGTTTAGGATAGCTTTTAAATACTGTAAATTGCTTTTTAAAGTCTGATAGTGTCTCATGCTCTAACGTATACTCAGATACAAAACCCTTGTCGATAGCATATTGTGTTGGGTTTCCTTTACTGTCAATAAAATTCTGACGCACCATCTCTCTGTAAATCTCATCTTTACTTGCATCTATACCTTGTGATTTCATAAACGCATAGTTTTGTTCCACTAATGGTGGATAGATTACTTGTGCCATGTTTCAATTCCTCCTGTAGTTTTCTTCAATATGTGCCCGCATATTTTTTATTTTTGATGCTGTAATATCCATTTGGAAACTTCCTCTTTTGAAAACAACTTAACTCCATCAATCACAATCGATGGTAATCCTTGTCTTTCCCATGCCTTCAGCGTATTTACTGATACTCCAACAAATTTGGCCATGTATGATTGTTTTAAAAACGGTTTGTCTAACATTGCAGCGCTTCTAGCACGTTTCACTTCATCGGTTATAATTGCGTTAATATGCGCCCGTAAAGTCTTTTCCTCTTCCTCTGCTAGCAAAACATTGATTGTTGGCATGGTTCGCACCTCCTTGAATTTTTCTTTGTTCGTTCCTAACAAGCTCGAAATTTTCTATCCTGTCCTTAAAATCTCGTAGTTCTTGGCCATCTAGCAATAGAATTTTTGCTCTCAACAAATTTACTTTTGTTATTATTATTATCAAAATTTTGCTTAATTTTCATTTCACTTGCTTCGTAAAAATTTGCTAATTGTTCTGTAGTCAATAATCGTTGATTGTGCAACTCTTTAATTTGCGGTTGTTTTATTTCTATACCTCCACATCTTTCTTAACAATTTCGAAAACATCATCAAAATCAAGCCCTAAGTAATCTACAATTTTTTTAGCTGTTGGAGCAGCCGGATATTTTTTACCATTCATAACTTGGCTTAAATATGAAGGATGTACATCAATCGCTCTGGAAAAAACTTTCAGTGTATATCCAGCTCTCAACAATGCACTGTCCATTTTGTCTTTTGATTTAATTCTTATTATCATGATTTCCCTCCTTTTTACAATAGTATATGTAATTAATTACAACTATATATTAATGCTTGTAATTGTAGATGTCAACCTTTTTACATGTATATATTTATTTTTTTTAAACTCTAGTTGAATTCTATTTGAATATATTATAAAATGTAGAAAACTAAGAGGTGAGGTTTATATGATTTCTTTCGAATTAAAAAAAAGAATGAAGGAACAAGGTAAAACATTAAAAAAGCTTTCTGATGAAACTGGTATTTCTATGAACTCGTTAAGTCTACTTTCAACTGGAAAAAGCAAAGGCTTACAGTTTGATACTCTCGATAAAATACTGAATTCTTTAGACATTCCTATTGAAGATTTAATTATTCATTATAACGAAAATGAAACGAGTGAGATTAGAGTTCACACAGAATATGCTATTGGAGCAACTAGACTTAATAATGGTGACCCAATAGACATGGTTAACGAATCTACTAATTTTCAAGGCTATTCTCTACCAGTAGATATTTATGTGTTTTTTTCAGTCGATGCTTACGGTGAGGATCCATATACCAAATTTTATACAGAATTTACTTGTGATTTTGAGATTGAATCTGGAATAATAAAGAATGTAGAAATAAAATCTAAAGAAGGATACTTAAACTTTTTTATTCCATTTTCAAAAAGTAATGTTATTGAAAAAAAAGTAGAAGCATCTCTTGAACAACTCTTATATGAAGAATTAAGTTATGAAGGATATTACCCAGACGAAAATACTTCCATTTCTCTAAAGTATGATTAAATATAACTATTTTTCTCTTTATACATCTTCGCGTGCCCGCATAAGATAAGGGAGAGATTTACATGGCAACATTTAAGCAATACACGAAAAAAGACGGTACTAAACTATGGATGTTTCAAACATATCTAGGTGTGGATGAAGCAACAGGAAAAGAAAAACGTACTACTAGGCGTAACTTTAAAACAAAAAAAGAAGCGCAGCTCGATGAAGCAAGGCTCCAGTATGAAGTATCTCAAAATGGATTTTCAAACATCACTATTTTAAAATTCAATGATGTTTATGAGATGTGGTTTGAACAGTATCAAAACACTGTCAAAGAAAGTACGTGGGTCAAAACCAAAGAAATCTTTAGGCTACATATCTTACCTATATTTGGCAATTTAAAGATGGACAAAATCAGTGTTCCAACGTGTCAAAAAGCCATAAACAAGTGGTTTAAAAAGTTAGGTAACTACAAGGTTGTAATGAATTACACTGCCAAAATTTTTGACTATGCCATCTCTTTAGAAATGATTAACGACAACCCAGCAAAAAAGGTTAGCATTCCAATAAAAAAAGACTTCCAAGAAGAAAAAGATTTAAACTTTTACAACTTAGAAGAACTTAAAACCTTTATGAAGCATGTAGAAGAAACAAATCGAACAATGATTTACACTTTCTTTCGAGTTCTTGCTTACACTGGTATGCGTATGGGTGAAGTACTAGCTCTTACATGGAATGATATTGACTATGAAGGGAAAACAGTAGCCATTACAAAGACACTTGCTAGAGGAGAAAATAGAAGGCTTTTAATTCAACCCACTAAGACAAAATCATCTACACGGATTATTTCAGTAGATGATGCTACATTGAATATTTTAACAGGATGGCATACAGAACAAAAAGAACAATATTTCAAACTTGGATTTAATACTTTAAAACCAAAACAATTAATTTTTAGTAATACGAATAATGAATTTTTGCAGTTAAGTAAACCAAGAAAATGGTTGAATTATATAATTGATAAATATGAGTTAAAACGAGTTACCCTTCACGGTTTTAGGCATACACACTGTAGCTTATTATTCGAGAGTGATCCTACTGTTACAATTAAAGATGTACAGGATAGGCTAGGCCATTCCGACATTCACACAACCATGAACATCTACGCACACGTTACTGAAAAACGTAAGGAAGATACAGCAAGTAAATTTGCTAAATATGTGGATGGATAAGCAAACCGTATTCAAAACCGTATTCAACGTACACAAAAAGAGTAGCCCACACGTCTACAAATGCTATTGTATCAACGTTTCAAGCTACTCTTAATAATTCCTATAAGGAAAGTAGGGGATTTGAACCCCTGCACCGATTTAACGTCGGTTCGACGGATTTCGAGTCCGTTGCATTACCACTCTGCCAACTTTCCACATTTCTATTTTGAACCTACATAACAGAAATGTCAATCATCTATCAAACTTCATTTGATTATCATATGAAACAACAGAATCATTATATTTTTTTCAATACATTATAAATAAGAATGACCATCCCTCCAAAAAGAATTGCAAGAGTACAGACTATTTTCCAATTTTTATCTTGTTTTTTACTTTGGATTTGGACCTTCTTCTTTTTCTCTTCTTTTTTTGATATAGAAAATGTATCTTCCCAAGACCAGCTTTCTTCGCCTACTATCGCTTTTGTTTTTGTTCGATACTTTCCTTCTCCTAAGTTGCTTTCATTAAAGGGAATTTCAATAATTGAATGGGGCGCCATCTTCATATTTTCGATTTTTTTCTCTGAAATAATTTCTTCGGCATCTTGATAGGTTAATATTGTTTCAACTGTCATTTTTTTCACAATGCTCGAACTACTGTTACTAAAGCTAATATAGGGTTGTTTGCTATCGCTTTTTTTCTTTACACCATTCATATAATTTCCTAAATCTATTTTTCCTTGTTCTTTTTTTTCTCTTATGGAAAGGGAAAAAACATAGGCATATTCATTCTCTATCATAGCCCGCTGTCCTTTTTCTTTTGGAATTTCAGTATCCTTAATTTCTCGTTGAAGCTGTATTCCACCTAAAAGAATTCCATCAAATTTTTCTTTTGGTAAATGAATTTTCATTTCAAGCTTTTTTGTTTCTCCTTTTTTAACAATGAGTGATTCTGGTATATCCACAATTTCCTTCATTTTAATTTTCATTGATTTCGCACTTTTTAACTGACTTGGCCCATATTCAATCAAGCCGGTAGCTGTTGTTTTTGCATCATTTAATACTATGTTAATCGTAATATCTTCATCCATTTGATTGATTATTTCTGTTACAAGAGTTTGTTCTCCAGCTGGCTCCATTAACAAGTCAAAATAATTCCCTTTGGATAGGGAATTGTCAGGAAGAATATTTTTATAGACAAAGCCCACTCCTTCTGAATCAGGCTCCTCTGCATTACTTTTGGAAGTCATCAACATAAAGAACACCAAAAGAACTGAAAAAATTTCTAAACATATTCTCTTTCTAACATGTTTCTCCATTGAATCCTCTCCTTACTCTTATTAATATACCCAAAACCGACTAAGTGGAAACAAACGCATATCCACTCTTCCAATAATGTTTTTTTCTGAAACAAAGCCATAGAACCTACTATCGGCAGCACTTTGACGATTGTCTCCCAACACAAAATAGACTTTACTTGGGACCTTATTTTCTCCAGTCACATTTTCAAGTGTGAAATCATCAGTTAAAATCATCCCCTCCAGTGCTGATTTCCGTTCATTTAAATAACGTTCAACCATGCCATTACCATTTAAAAAAAGTTGGTCATCTTCATAATATAATTCATCATTTGGTAGTCCAATTACTCTCCTAATTGAAAGCTCATTCAACCGATTTGGTGTTTTCATGCAAATGAGATCAAACCTTTTTATTTCACTTGTTTTAGATACTACTAAATATTCTCCTTGCCTAATTTCAGGCATCATTGAATAGCCTGGCATTTTTACTATTTTTACTCTGATCATTATTGCTAATGCAACGATGGACAAAGAAATAACAATGGACACAGCAAATAAACAGGCCTTTTTCAGTATTTTATTTTTCTTTTTTCTTTTTGCCAATAACTGCTTTTTTCTCTTTTTTGATGATGATTTTCTTGATTTTTTTTTCATCTCTTGTTCAGAATATATCATTACCCAACCCATCACCTTTTTAATATTACACTAGTTTATTATTTTTTTGCCTTTAAAGAATCCTCTTCAATTTTATAATATTCTAAAACGACCTTTTGAGATTCTTTCACTTTTTTTAAATCCTTTAAATAACTATCTTGAAGTTCTTTAGAGTCCTTTAAACTAGCAAAATCTTGTGCAGCTATATTTACCCCTAGCTGTCCTACCTTAGCATAATATCTATTTAAATAGAGTTGCGACTCTTTAGTACCATGGTCGTTCCCCTTTTTAGAGGAAAATCCCGCCATCCGTACGGCTAAAACATGAATATTTTCTGCCATTTTTTTTTCCGAGTTTGAACCGTCAGAAATCAAAGCTATTTGCTGACTCATTTGTTCAACTAAATAGTAGCTTGAAACGATATTTTCTGTATCCACTTCGTTCATATTCGTCATTTGATAAAACTTTGCATATCCTGTACCACCGAGAAATATTGCTGTAAAAACAAATAAAATTAATGCTCGCTTCTTAACACGAGACTTTTCATCAAAAAGTAGCTTTTTCCTGCGTCGCCATTTTTTTCCTTTTCTTTTATCAAGTGGTCTTTGATGTTCTAATACTTTTAGCTTCCTCTTCTTACGTATACTTTCTATCAAGGATATAACAGCTAAAATAAAGAATAAAATGGTCGATCCACTCCCAATAACTACTAACCAGTCTAAGATTGTCATGCGCTCCCAACTTTCTTACATTCACAATATCCCTGTTATTTTCTTCGTTTTCTTATTGCTTTTTTCTTTCGTTTCTTTGTCTTTCCTATCAGAATTATAATTGCTAAAACTACTCCTAGAACCAGGATAACTGCAACAATTAACTTCCAATTCACATCACGCTCTTGCACAATATTTACATCCTGCTGATTAAATTTATCCGCTTCTTCGTCTGTGATAGTAAATTCCTTTTTCCAACTCCACTCATTTCCATATCCATCCATATGGATATGGGCAACATATTTTCCTGCTTGCATATTTTCCCCATTTAGTGAAACAGGATAGGAAATTATCGTATTAGGTGCCATTTCCACATTATTCTTTTTGCTTTCATAAAGAACTTCTTTTTTGCCTTTTTGTGTTATTTCTACATCAATAATTAATCCTTCTACTTTTACTGGTTTAATATTTGAGACATCCACAAATATCACATTACGGTAATTTTGTTGCCCTGCATACGCCTTTTTAGCTTTGAAATCAGGCTTAATTTCCTTTTCATCCATCTTTAAAGTTACGCCAAATAAATAGGCCACTTTATTCACGATCATGACACCCTCGTTTTTTTCCTCTTTTTCAACCTCAGCTTCTTGTAGCTCAATACCTCCCGTTACAATTCCTTCATAAGCAACATCTGGCATTTTGATGTCTAAGACTAAATCCTTTTTTTCTTTAGGTGGAATTTTTATCGTCTTAGGTACAGTCACTAAATCTGTAATATCATATTTCATAGTTTTATCTTTTTTAAATCTACTTTTCCCATATTCTAGTCCACCGTTGCCATTTGTCCGGGCACCATTTAGTGAAACTCTTAGCTCTAATTCTTCCTCTCCAAGATTATTAATTTCTACGGCTACTTGTTGCACCTGCCCTTCATTCATCATCAAATTAAGAGCTTCTCCTTCACCAATTTGATTTTCTGGATGTTTGACTTTTTTAGTAAAGCCCGCTGTTTTGACTACTTCTTCCTTATCATCTGCAAAGACATTAATCGGAAAAAATAACATACTTAAAACAACAAGAATAATGCCTACTATACCATTCCATTGTTGCTGTATTTTCATCTTTTATTCTCCTAATAAAAGAAAGCACTAAATGTTTTAGTACTTTCTATAGTCATTAATTCAACCTATTGTAATAATAATTTTTATAGCTCAGATATAGTCCATGTAATTTCAGCTTTGTACTCAGAAGCAGTACTTAATTGTGTGTTTGCTGGTACTTCTAACTTAACAGCTTTATCCATTGTAGCTGGAGTTGCTGCACCTAAGTCAGGACGACCATATTCAATTGTATATTTACCCCAACCTTGTCCTATTTCTGCCTTAGCAAATTCTTGTGAAGCTGGCAATCCTGCTGAATCAGTTGTGTCTAATGTAATAGTATTAGCAGTTGGATAGCTTGTTGCTGGTGTTGCAGCTTTTGCATTTACAAATGGTAAAGTGTAATAGATTTTAGCTCCTTTTAACACTTTATTAGATGTATTAGTGAATGGTTTTGTTACTTGTGCTTCCAGTTTCCAACCTTGTGGATTATCATTTCCTCGTTTGTCTGTTACCTGCACATAATTACCAACTTTTCTTTCAACTCCGCCTTCTTTAATAGTAGTTGGTGCTGCATAGTATTCACCTTTTGAAGTTGTTACCTTTTGTTCACCAAATTTCAAATGTGAAACAAAGTCCAAACGAAGTAATCCTTCCTTGTCTTTGTTATTATCTCCTTCAGTGATATCTATATCTACTTCCTTGTCAGGATCTTCTGGATCCACAAGTCCTTCACCGCCAGTATCCTCTTTAAATTTTACTGTTGATTCCCCTTTTAGTGTTCTAGATAATTCCGCAGCATTTGTTACTACTGGCGCTCCTAAAGCCACCACTACCGATCCTAGTACAGCTGTACATACAAGTTTTTGCATTTTCATTTTCTTTTTTCCTCCTAATGGATTTTTTATGTTAACTCAGATATTGTCCAAGTTATAACCGTTGAATATTTAATAGGTTCTTTTTTTGTTTTCCCTGGTACAGATAACTTAATCGCTGAATTTTGATACATTGGTTTGTTATCGTAGCTCGGATTTGTTAAGGGCTTCCCATCTGCATTTTTGATTGGTTCCAAGGTGTTTTCAATGTCTTCTATTGAGCCAGAAGAGCCAAATTCGATTACCCATGTTCCTCCACCTTTCCCCATATCCGCTTTTGCAACTGGATACGAGGTCCCTACTTCGGAAATCTTAATCGCATCCTTCATAATAGTCGGGCTTAATTCTTTAGAGGTAATAGAATTTGCCCATTGCTTATCCAGAGATAAGATTGCCCCTTTTAATTCTTTGCTTTTATCTTTTGAACTATTAAATGGTGTTTCCTGCTTAACTGTCAGTTCCCAACCAGTTAATTCTCCTCGATTATCTGTAATTTGCACATAATTTGCCCGTGCTGGTGTTTCTCCTTTAAAAAGCTGTGCTTGAACTAAATATAATTCATCTTTGTCTGATATTTTTTGTGGTCCAAACACAAACTTAGGAATAAAATCTAATCTCAATTCACCCTCTGTCTTTACAATGTCCTCTCCCGTATCTACTTCATTCTGAGGATTTTCCGGATCAATAGGTGGTGTCGACCAATCAGAGCTTTGAAATTCAATCAAAGCATTTTCTTTATGCTCACCTCTATTTTCTGCTGCAAGAGCAACTGTCTGTTGTCCACTCCATACAAACAAAGTGGTTAGAGCAAGCCATAAAACAGAGTTAGTTTTTTTTATGATCATCTAGATTCCTACTTTCTTTCTTTTTCTATTTGCAAGTAGAACAACTAGTAAAATAAAACCAATTCCTAAAAGAACATACAAGATTTTTTTTACTTCGCCTGTTTGTGGTAAATACCTTTTCTTTTGATTCACAGTCTTGTCAATGGACGGTTTCTTTTCCTTTTCTGTAACTTTTTCTTGATAAAACTCAACACTTAATTCATTTCCTGCTTCACCTTTTTTTACACCTTCTGCATGTACAGTCGAATTAGAAAGGAACATAAATGTGGCAAGTAAAACGGTTATGATAATAGTTAATTTACTAGCTTTAGTTGAAACCATTTCTCACATTGCTCCTTCCTTATTCAAGTGTATCTCGTAGCGTCCATTTAATTTTACCTACATAACTCCCTGTGGTATTAGGAACTCGTGCTGAATCAATTTTTAATTTTAATCCTTCCTGCAAATCGCCTTTTCCCCATTCATCTGAGATATTAAATTTTTTATTTGTTGAGGTGGAATCATTAAAATAAATTCGTTGTGCTACATTATCCAACGTAATTTCATTACCATCATAATAGTATTTCAATGCACCTGTTTGAACATCTATTTTACTAGGATTAGCATTATTCGTTAATTCTTGTGTCACAGTTAAGGTTACGTCCCATTTATCTTTTTGTCTTCTGGTGTCCTCCACTACTAAAGGTTTATCCACATTGGTTTTATCTGCACTAACTTTTTTTTGATAGTCAGATACTAAAATTTCGCCAAAGTCAATTAGCTTTGGAAAGCTAGTGATTTCTAAGACTCCTGTCGGTTCGTAAATATATTTTACATACTGCGTTTCCGCCGTTATTGTACCTTCTTCATTACCAATAATAGAAACCTGATCATATTCTGGAATCACGAGCTTTTCTGCTTTATACGGTTCGCCAATATTTTTAGAGATTGTTTTTGAAGGCTTTAGATCCACCTCTTGCCCATTTACTAGCTCAATATAGGTAACAATTACTTTTCCAATTTTCACTTTTGGAATGTCAACAAATATCGAAGATGAGGTAGATACTACACTATTTGAAGCTGTCACTAGTTCAAAAAAGTTTTCTAAAGCCACATTGTATTGATTACTCGTCACAGTACAAACAACTGAAATTGTATCCTGGCCAGTAGGTGATAAGTTTAATTTTTTTATTTTTAAAATGCCATTATTAAATTCTATTCTGTTGGAAGAAACAAGCGTATTATTTATTTTTATCTCATCCAACTTTGGTGTAAGTCCATCTGCAATGTTTACTTGAACTGTGCTGTTATCATACAATTCTATTTGAGAGAACGGACTCCTTTTAATTACTGTTTCTAGCTGAACAGTGTCTCCCTTATCTCCTGTTACACGTTCAGCTTTTGCTATACTTTGAGTAATATTTTCAACTGTTGGCTCTTGTTCAAAATTTTGCGGTAATTCTGATATAGCAATAGCATTTTCAGCATTATATCCACCTGTTGATGCTGTAAACCCCCAATATACTTCATCTCCACCAAACTGACTATTCAAATTAGTGATTTTATGAGAACCAGTCCCAACATTCTCTAAATCATATGATAGAACCTGAGTAGCAGCATCCCACTTAAAACTAATGTTCCGCCATTTACCATTTGATAAATACTCATTGGCTTTAGTGATTCCAGAATGCTCTCCATATATTTTGTTATTATTGTTACTAGGTGTGGCAAAAGCAATATGTCCTTTTTTGCCATTTTCACCTATTTCAGTATCCATAACATAGTTACCTGATCCATTATAAAATGTATCAAATTCTATTGAAATAGCATTACGAACATAAGGATTATTAAGCTTGTTAGAATACACCCCTATTCCCATACCTCCATCACCTATAACAGAATTTGGGCTACTAACCATTCGCCCATCATTTTGCAAGGTAAAGGTGATACCATCAGCTGCTCTCTGAAAGGAGTCTCCTAGATATAAATAAGCCTTTAGTGTGAAATTTCTCTTTAAATCAAGCTTATGCTTTGACCAAATCGCTCCTTTTTGACCATTTTTTGCTGGCGTAATCCGCAATATTTTATCCGTCAATAAAACGGGCCCTGTTCCAATCGGATTTCTAAAAACATTCGTCAATACTTCACTATCACCTGGAATTGTGGGTAAAGCTCGTGTATCACGTGCCATTAGTAAGGGCATTTCTATCCCTTCCAATAGCTGTTCCTCTGAAGTTCTTTCTTCCACTGCATATTCAAAGGTGTCCGATGTAATTTCCGTATCGGCATAAACAACTAAAGACATCCCCAGACTAGCAATCATAAGTGCACCACATAAATATTTAATCTTTTTTAAAACCCTCATCCTGCCATACCTCCCTTTTACGAACGGAAAAACTTTCTTACAAAAGCTATTTCTTCCCTGCATACTTATAAACTGTGCCAATAGAAACATCACATCTGCGAGATATTTCTCTAAATGAAAGCTTTTGCTCTTTTCTTAAATTTTGGATTTTTTGAATTTTTCTCTTTGAAATCGTCGGCCTGCCAATATCTTTTCCTGATTTCCTTAAGTCTTCGACAACTTGCTTTGTTTGATTACTCCTCATCGCTTTTATCGAACTAACAAGTAAAATCACATGATGATAAAAATCCATTGATTTATCAGAATCGAAATCATCCATCATATTAATTAAGCGAACTTTCTTTTTCTCAAATAGCTCTATTACTAATTGAATTCGATTTAAATTTACTCCAAACAATTCAAAATTATATAAAACTACTGTATCTCCTTCTTTAAGAACAACTATTAGTTTTTGAAATGCCTCAACTTTCCTAAAGTCGCTCTCCTCCATAAAAATATCATCGCACTCGTATTTCACGAGCATATCCAATTGTTTCATTGTTTCTATTGGATATGCTTTCCTAATATAACCGTAAACAGACAATTTTTTCACCTCTTCAATTTCTTTATCTGTATTATTTTTATATTTTTATTATCCACCCATGCTTTCTTCTTGTATTTTCTATTCAGTTGAAATAGTAATAATTTATCAATCATAATTCACGAATTCAAATCAAAAATGTTAAAACATTCCCACATAGAAGGTTTAAGAAACTCCAATTACATAACGATGTGAAAATAAAATCCTTAAAAAAATAAATACACTTTACATAAAAGTATCATACAACTAAATAAATAGCCAATGATTTTATTCAAAATAACTTGAATTTAAAATGGCTATTTCTCAATATTTGTTTGATTTTCTCCTGAATTTCAAAGAAATTATTGAGAAAAAAAAACTGTTATAATCGCTTAAAAAAAGTGTTGAAAACAATAAATTAAATAACATATTAAAAATTTAAATTTAAAAATGTTTTTAAATTTTTTTTCGAAAAAAATATCAATAAAAAAATATTCAAAAAAAAAAAAAATAATAAAAATAACTGCATTTTCATCTCAAGAATTTTCTTTTTTCTATTTTGTATATTTCATTAATTACTACTTTAGATTATTTATAAACGAAATATAATTTAAGAACTATTTGAACATATTATACATTTATTATTGAACAGGAAAACGTCTATAATTTTCATTAATCTTCACTTTTTTCGTTTAATACCTATTTTTTGAAATAGTCTTTTTTTATAATATTTTCTTTATACACGTTTATAAAAAATATTTTAATTTCCATTTAATATCAAATATACGTGATAAAAAAAATAAAAAATCCAATCCAATTTTTTAATAACTACTATTAAGTAAAATCATTTTTTTAATAATTCATAGTTTAATCTAAAAAGAAATAACTAACACTATGTTAGATTGCTCATTTATTTGATTAAACTACTTCATACAAAAAGTAACACTTTATTATAGTAATTCCATTTTTAGTATTTTTGCCTAAAACTTTTTTAAAAAAAATTAAAAAAATATTAAAATAAATGTTTTTAACAAACTAAAATATTTTATAATTCATAATATGTCATCATGTTTTTTCAATTTCAACTAAGCTACTGAATGTATTTAAAATATATATCCATTCTCTTCATTATTCTCAAAAACATTTTGACATTTCTATTAATTCAATTAATCCCTTATTTAAAAGGGTTTATAATGAATAAAATAAATAGTTTTAGTTATTTTTTTAGAAATCCAAGCTCTCCCTCCTTTTACAAATAAGCTGAATACTAATAATTCACATCCTAATTTTCCATTTTTTTGACTATAAAAGTAAAATTATCAGTTTCTATGTAAGTAAAAGCTTAAAAAAAAGTAATAATGAGCAGCTTTCAACATTTTTTTGCTAGACAAATAAAATAATATAGCAAGAAAATAGTACAGATAAAAGTAAAAAGTAATACAGTTTTATGCAATCTATATCAAAAAAAACAGCCCCATTCTATCCTAATTAGATAGCAGCACTGTTCTTGTCCGTTTTTCAATTAAAAGTTCACATCGATAAATAATATTTTTACTTATTTTACTTTTTTTCAACTTCTTTTTTTACATCCTCTTCAAAGCTTTCTGGTTGCTCCTTAGACAATATTCTTTTTATCACATTTCCATTTCGATCAATTAGAAATTTTGTGAAATTCCATCCAATTCCCTTTCCACCTGTTTCCTCAACTAGAAATTTATATAAAGGATGAGCTTCTTTGCCTTTCACATCAATTTTTTGATGCATCGGAAAGGTTACTCCATAATTCAGTTGGCAAAACTCCAGTATTTCTTTATTGCTTTTAGGGTCTTGTTTTAAAAATTGGTTACAAGGAAAGCCTAGTATTTCAAATCCTTGACTTTGATAGGTTTTATACAACTTTTCTAGCCCTTCAAATTGAGGTGTATGCCCGCACTTGCTAGCTGTATTGACAATTAGCAAAACTTTACCCTTATACTTCTCTAGGGTTGTTTCTGTTCCATCCATCTCTACTACTTGATAATCATAAATTGACATCATTTTTCCCTTCTTTCTACTATAATAGTAACAGACAATGAAAATAAAATCCGTTTTTACAATTGGTAATTTCTAAAATAACTGAAAAAAAAATTCTCTTGATTTTTGTATACATAAAAAAAGAGGAGCTTTTCAGCTCCTCTTACTGTTTAATTCTTTACTATCTCATTGAGGTTTCTATTCTAAAGAAAAATATGATTTTGATACTTAATTAATCTTGATTAATTAAATTTTTAAGTTTACTCTCGCAAAACTGTTTGATCTAATATTGAACGGTGTTACTTCCACATCTGAGCCATCCTTGACATTACGTTTTATAGTGTAATCTCCAGGTCTTAGATATGTATTCATTTGTCCAAATTTATTGGTTTTAAGCACAACAGAGAATTTAGAATTGGCTTTTGCACTTTCAATTATATATTCCAAACCTTTTATATTAGTATCTGGATTATCTGAAGTTACATATATTAACGCTCGTCCCGTAACTACTTTCGTTTGATTGTAAAATGCTAACTCTGCTGTTTCACCTTCAACAACAGTGATTGTTTGTGGTGCAGTTGTCAATTCATGCTCTAAAGGAGCTTCAATTTCTGTTACTTTGCAATCACCAGCCGGTAAATTAATACTCACTTCTCCATCTTGTCCTGTGATGACTTCATGTGATTTTCCTTTTGAATCTACAAGTTTAAATCTAGCTCCCGCTAATCCAATTGTTGTTGCATTTTCATCGTCATCCATCTCATATGACTTAATTTTTACAGTACCTGAATGTTGTAGTTTTTCATTTGCATGTTTAATTTCTGAGGTTTTACCAGCTTCAACAACTATATCATAAAAGTTTGTATCTTCTTCATATCCATTTGGCGCTTTTGTTTCGACGATAGAATAAGTTCCTGGCTCTAGATCTTTCAGTAAAATAAACCCTTTGTCATTTGTTGTATAATTACCTACTAATTCATTTTGAGGATTAAATACTGAAAATTCAGCCCCTTTTAGGTAACTGACTGGATCTGAATCTTTTACAATTTTAATAATTTTTAAAGATCCTAGTTTCTCGATTTTTTTATTTACAACTTTAACAAGTTTGATACCCTGTGGATCATCTTTACTTATTTTAATATCGTGACGATTAGTATCTAATGTATATCCTTCTGGTGCTTCAGTTTGTCTTAAATAATAATCTCCAAACAATAAATCAGCTACTTCAGCTTCGCCAGTTGCATTAGTTGTTAATTGAGCTACTAATTTATCTGCTGGATCAAAAACATCAAATTTAGCCCCTTTTAATGCATTATCTTTTTCATCTGCTACTGAAATTTTCAACTTACCAGAAATCACTTCTTTTTTATTAATAATGATTATTTCCCTATCTGGATTATCATTTTTTAGTTCAACTAGTGTCAGTTCAGTCCCGATTACATAACCATCTGGTGCTTTAGTTTCCCAAAGATCACACTCTTCGTTTAATGGTACTTTATCAAACTCCACTAAGCCCTTGTCATCAGAAGTTCCGCTCTCCGAATAGTTATCACCTTTCAAGGTAAATTCTGCACCTGATAAAGGGTTACCTTTTTCATCTTGTTTCACAACTGTAATAGAACCATATGTTCTTACATTAATAAAAGTAAGTGTCTCTTTTCTCTTATCTTTTTTCAAAATTACTGTTTCAATTTTCGAATCTAGCTTATAACCTTCTGGTGCTTTTGTTTCACTAACCGTATATTCTCCATAAGGAAGGTCTTTCAATTCTATTTTTCCTTCTTTATTCGTTGGTTTAGTTTTTATTACCGTTCCATCAGCTTTTTTAACTTCAAATTCCGCACCTGGTAATTTTTCATTTTTTCCATTTACTTTCAAAATTTCAATGATTCCATCATCATCATCTTTTTCTTTTTTGTTAACAAAGCTAAAGTAAGCATTTGGGCTTCCCTTCGTTAACTTTTGTTTTTGAGATTTATCATCTTTTATATACCCTTTTGGTGCTTCCAACTGTGTTACAGTAACTTCTTCATATGGTAGACCATACACATCAACATTTCCTGTATCATCTGTTGTTACATATGCTGTGAAGTTATCACTCTGAATTTTGAATTCTCCATTTTTTAATGGGTTTCCTAACTCGTCACTTAACTCAACACTAACATAACCCACTGTTGGTTCTTTTTCATTTACAAAAGTAACTTCACCTTTCGGAGCTGCCTTCGTTAATTTTACTTCTTTACTATCTTTATTCAAGATAAAGCCTTCAGGCGCTTTTGTTTCTGTTACTTTGTAGTCACCATAAGGAAGGTCTTTCAATTCAATGACACCTTTAGCATTAGTAGTGTGCGTTGTTGTTTGTTTACCTTTTTCTATCTTGAACTCAGCACCTGCTAACCTATTTCCTTTTTTATCTGTTTTAATTATAGTAATTTGACCTATCTCTTTTTCTTTTTTGTTAACAAAAGTAAGTAAGCCTTTAGAACTAGTTTTGGTTAAAGTAATCTCTTGTTTCTCTTTACCTTTTTCGATTTCATAGCCTTCTGGTGCTTTTGTTTCTGTTACTACATAATCGCGATATGGAAGGTTTGTTAATTCAATTCTGCCATTTGCATCTGTTGTAAGGATAGCTGTATAGTCGCCACCTTGTACCTTGAATTCTCCACCTTCTAATGGGTTTCCTACTGGATCTACTAAATCAAGAACAAGAAGTCCAACTTCTTTTTCTTTTTTATTAATAAAAGTTAAGAAACCATTCGGTGTATCTTTCTTAAGTAGTACTCTTTTGCTCTTAGTATCGATTTCGTATCCTTCTGGTGCTTTTGTTTCTGTTACTTTATAAGAGTCATAAGGAAGATCATATAATTCAATCGTACCACTTCTATTAGTCGTACCATCATAGTAGTAGCCTGTGTTTTCACCTTCTACTCTAAACTTAGCTCCTGGCAACACTTTGCCATCTTCATTCTTCTTCGTTATTTTGATAAAACCTGGTTCTGCTTCTTTTTCATTAACAAAAGTCAAGTAGCCTGCTTTTATTGCTTTGCTTAAAACAACTGTTTGACTATTAGGATCTTTTACATACCCTTTTGGTGCTTTAGTTTGAGTTACTTTAAACGTGCCATAAGGAAGCTCTGATAATTTAATTTTACCATTAGCGTCTGTTGTAGCTACTGTAGTAAATGTAGGTCCTGCAAAAGTGAATTCTGCTCCTGCTAACGGATTTCCCTCTTTGTCTTCTAATTCAAGATAGATCATACCTTCTTTTTCTTTATTATTAATGAAAGTTACGAAACCAGTTCTAATTTCATCATCAACTACAAGGTATTTACTTCTTGCATCTTTTATATATCCTTCTGGTGCTTTTGTTTCTGTAATACGATATGTATCATTTCCTAGACCTGACATTCTAATTCTACCATCTGCTCCAGTAGTTTCAGTATGTGAATAACCAGTCTCTAAACCTATTATTTCAAATGTTGCTCCTGCTAAACGTATTCCTTCATCACTCTGCTTCTCAATAACAAGGAAACTATCATCATTTGACTTCTTATTCATGAAACTTAGAGTTCCATTTGGCGCATTATTAGATATAGTTATTCTCTGACTCTTCTTATCTATTACGTAACCCGCTGGTGCTTTTATTTCTTCTACATTATAAGTATCATTTTTAAGTTTGTTTGCAACAGCTATTCCATCTGCTCCTGTTTTTACAGTTGCTGAATAGCCAGTGTTTTCTCCTCTTACTCTAAACTCAGCTCCTGATAACCATTTTCCGTCATCACCCTTCTTCTCGATGCGAATAAAGCCACCATTATTTGCTTTTCGGTTAACAAATGTTGCAAAGCCAGTTCTGATTTCATTATCAATTACTAAATATTGACTTCTTGAATCAAGTATATAACCCGTTGGTGCTTTTGTTTCTGTTATACGATATGTATCATTTCCTAGACCTGATAATCTAATTCTACCATCTGCTCCAGTAGTTTCAGTACGTGAATAGCCAGTCTTTATACCAGTTATTTCAAATGTTCCTCCTGCTAAACGTATTCCTTCATCACTCTTCTTCTCAATAACGATAAAACTCTCATCATTTACTTTCTTATTCAAGAAACTTAAGAACGCAGTTGGTGTGCTACTAGATATTAATACTTTTTTACTCTTTGTATCGATTTTATATCCTGTTGGTGCTTTTGTTTCTGTTATAGTATATGTACCATATTTAAGACCATTTAATACAATTTTACCATTTCTGTCAGTTCTAGCTACTGTTGAAGTACCAGTAACATCATTTTCCACTTTAAAAATAGCATCTTCTAACAGCTTACCATCGTTTCCTTTTTTCTCAATCTGAATAGTACCGTTTGCTTGTTGTTTTCTATTTGTAACATTAAGTCTTGCATTTTTCCCACATGCTGAAATTGTCACCATTCTAGAGAATTGATCCAACACATACCCCTCAGGCGCTTTTGTTTCTATAATATTATATCTGCCATAAGGTACATTTCTTAATGTTGCTACTCCACTAGCATTAGTTGTAATCGTTTGAACCACTTTATTACTTGCACAATAAACTGTAAATTGAGCTCCAGGTAGACGTGTACTGTTAGCAGCATCATATTTCGTAATTTCTATATTCCCTCTACCCATTGAACCGCAACAAGTTCTATGATGCGGAAGAGGTACGCCACAAGTTGCTTCAGCTGATTTTCCGCCTCCAAATAATCCAATAATCAATACTACAAAAAATAATGGTACAGATAAAAACTTAAGTATCTTTTTCATGTGTTAATCTCCTAACATTTTTATTAAAATAATATGTCTAAACTCATTCTAATAATTGTTACTCCAACTATTCAATTGAGATGTATTTACTATATCTAGTACTTTCCATTAAAATCTCACTTTTTTTACCAAAATACGTTATTGCTAATCAATAATTATCATTCTACCTCTATATCAATATACCAAACAAAACGATAAGAAGGTGAAGCTTTTCAAATCTGCATAATCATCAATTAATAAATAACCTTACTCGTTTTATTAATTCCTTAAAGGCTCACTCTAGAAATAAATAAATCCTTTGGTATATAAGTTTGTAACGACTTATTGAGTGAAAGATAGCCAAATAAACGCCTACATTTCATTATCAAATTCGTTACACCTGTGCATAATTGTTATCTTTAGCGAAATAATTATCGTCTAATAACAATTTATTTTATCTGCAGCTTTTCCTTTGGTTGGCCGTACTTCAAAATATAAAAATGAACTCTCATCAAATATTAAAGTCCTCTTTTGTGAACAACTGACTATTTTTTTGAATTCATTCTTATCCTCTGGAGCATCGAATATCATATGTATATTGAACAACTAAGAACCCTAATTAAAAGCATATAATTATTCTTTCTCTACTACTTTCAATCATATCCTTTTAACAAAATATTCGAATACGCCTCCTTCCTAATTAAAAACAGTAGTTTTTTGAACTAATAGAAATAAAACTCTTCTTTTATTCGGTAATTTATTTAAAATACTAGATATTAAAGCTAACTTTTCTACCAATATACACAAAAAAACTATGATTTACCAACCACTAATTTTAGTCTAGCATACCCATTTTAATAAGTCTACAATTTATCCGTACCTAGTTTAAACTATGA
The DNA here is from genome assembly GCA_018845635.1 of Nicrophorus orbicollis. Taxonomy (NCBI): domain Eukaryota; kingdom Metazoa; phylum Arthropoda; class Insecta; order Coleoptera; family Silphidae; genus Nicrophorus; species Nicrophorus orbicollis. Next base: position 137,136 of record JAFMTC010001530.1, read on the forward strand.
ATAAAATAAACCTAATTTCGTTCGTAATCCCTCTCACCTTTTTCGAACGATTTCTTTTTCATTATTTTTAAAGAAATTGCAACACAATACAATAACTTATCTTTCAATATTTCAAACATTTTTTTGAAATGAAAATTAAAGATTGCTCACTATGTACTATAAAAAATGAAAACCAATAAACCTACAATTCCTTTCTATTTTTGTTCAGTTATTTTGTAGCCTTGTTATCTATTAATTCTTCATTTTCATAAGGTAAGTAGGAAAATAAAAAGAATGGTATAATGAACATAAATAGAAAAAATGATTAAATAGGAGGCAAGATAATGTTAATATTAGAAATAACAGGATGCTGCATTTTATCACTTGGCTCAATAGTCAGCTACATTAGAGGGGCCTTAAAAGGAAATAAATTACAATGCCAACTTGCCACTCTCACTCTAACACTAGGTATACTATGCGTGACTTTTGTTAGCTTTAACGCAGATACTCTTACAATAAATAGAAGAAATGTTGTAACAGATGAAGCTGGAAACTATTCTATTATAGGAAGAACTGATCCAGAAGCTAAACTATCCGTAAGTAAGGGGATTAAAATTTCTCAAAAAAAAGATGGAAAATTTGTTTGTACGGGAACTTTAAAAGATGCAAAAAGAAAAGAAATATACTTTCATTCTCAATACAAAAACAATACACGAGAGGAAGTAGTCAAAGTTAGACCTTCACATAAATATAAAAAAACTCTTAAAAAACAAAAGGATAAGAAGAAATTAAAACCTGATAAAAAAAAGCAATAGCCCAGCAACACCAAGCGAGGCTCAATCAAGAGGCTTACAGCCTTGCTCTAAATGCTTCTAACACAAAAAAGCGTACATTGATTATAATGTACGCTTTTTTCATGATTAATAATTACAGGCGTTCTTCCAATTCTTTTTGCAAAGCCTCAAAGCCTGGTTTGCCTAATAAAGCAAACATATTTTTCTTATAGGCTTCTACACCTGGTTGATCAAATGGGTTTACTCCATTTAAATAACCTGAAATACCACAAGCTATTTCAAAGAAATACATTAAATAGCCTAAAGTATACGCATTTGTTTCTGGAATTGTAACAACAAAATTTGGTACATCTCCATCAGTATGGGCTAATAATGTCCCTTGGAAAGCCTTTGTATTTACAAAATCAACATCTTTACCTTGAAGGTAGCCTAAACCGTCTAAATCTTTGTCTAATTCAGGAATATTAATATTGTGACGTGGTTTATCAACCTTAATCACTGTTTCAAAGATATTACGACGGCCTTCTTGGATATATTGGCCTAAGGAATGCAAATCAGTTGAGAAATTCGCGCTAGAAGGATAAATGCCTTTTTGGTCCTTTCCTTCTGACTCTCCAAATAATTGCTTCCACCATTCTGAAAAATACTGTAAGTTTGGCTCATAATTAATTAATAATTCTGTTACTTTTCCCTTACGATACAATATATTACGTAATGCGGCATATTGATATGCTGCATTATCTTCTAATTTATCGCTACTAAAATCATTACGTGCATCAGCAGCACCTTTCATCAAGCCATCTATATCTGCTCCACTTGCCGCAATTGGTAATAAACCAACAGCCGTCAAGACTGAATAACGCCCCCCGACATCATCAGGAATGACAAAGGTTTGCCAGCCTTCTGCATCAGCCTCTACTTTTACCGCTCCACGAGCTTTATCAGTTGTCGCATAAATACGTTGATTGGCTTCTTCTTTTCCATATTTATTTATTAGCATTTCCTTGAACACACGGAATGCTATAGCTGGTTCTGTTGTTGTGCCAGATTTTGAAATAACATTTATTGAAAAATCTCGGTCTCCTATGATATGAATTAAATCTGTCAAATATGTTGAGCTAATGCTATTTCCTGCAAAAAAGATTTGAGGAGTCTTACGCTCTTTTCCATCTAAAAGATTATAAAAGGAATGATTCAAGAAATCTAATGCGGCCTTCGCTCCAAGATAAGAGCCTCCGATACCAATAACAACTAAAACTTCTGAATCAGATTGAATTTTAGAAGCTGCCTTTTTAATGCGAGCGAACTCATCCTTATCATAATTTTCTGGTAAATCAATCCACCCTAAATAATCGTTACCTGCGCCTGTTCCTTCTCTTAATTCTTTGTGTGCTGCTGAAACTTGATTTTGCATATATCCTAATTCGTGCTCACCAATAAATGAACCTACTTTAGAATAATCAAATTGAATGTGTGACATTCTTTTTCCTCCTTCAAGGTAATAAGTAATTCAACGCTACTTCCTATACTTTACGTTTTTTTCTAGCATTTTTCAAGTAAACATGTAAAATTTCATGGAAACTCTAAAAAAAAAGCGATTCTCGTATTTCAACAATTATCGCTTCTATTTTATCTAAACCAATCCTTGACTCATCATTGCTGCTGCCACCCTTGCAAAACCAGCAATATTAGCGCCCGATAACAAATCATCTTCTTCTGCAAATTCCTTTGCTGTATCACGACAAGCAAAGTAAATACGTTTCATAATTTGATTTAATTCTTCATCTACTTTTTCAAAAGACCAAGGCAATCGTTGAGAGTTTTGTGCCATTTCTAATGCTGACACTGCAACACCACCCGCATTAGCTGCTTTTCCCGGACAGTAAATTATGCCGTTCTCTTTATAAATATCAACAGCTTCTAAAGAACTTGGCATATTTGCTCCCTCTGCCACAACCGATACTCCTGCTGCTACAATCCCTTTTGCAAATTCTTCTTTAATTTCATTTTGTGTTGCACAAGGTAAGGCAATATCATAAGGTTGATCAAACGACCAAACAGATTCGTTTCCATAATATGTTGCTTGAGGCTTCTTATCTACATACGTAGCCAAGCGTTCTCTTTTTTCTTCTTTAATTTCTTTCAATAAAGCTAAATCAATCCCTGCTGGGTCATAGATATAACCAGCAGAATCAGAACAAGTAACCACTTGCGCACCTAGCTCTTGTGCTTTTTGAATTGCATAGATTGCAACATTTCCCCCTCCAGAAACAACTACTCTTTTTCCTTTTAGAGAATCTCCTTTATCTTGCAATAAATGCTGAACAAAATAAACAAGACCGTAGCCAGTTGCTTCCGTGCGAGCCAAGCTTCCCCAAAACTCTAGGGGTTTACCTGTGATGACACCAGCATGATAGCTATTCAATCGTTTGTACTGTCCAAATAAATAGCCTATTTCACGAGCTCCCACACCAATATCTCCGGCAGGAACATCTGTGTCTGGTCCGATATATTTATGTAATTCCGCCATCAAGCTTTGACAAAAGCGCATAATTTCTCCGTCAGATTTCCCTTTTGGATCAAAATCACTTCCGCCTTTTCCTCCACCAATAGGTAAACCAGTCAAACTATTTTTAAATATTTGTTCAAAGGCTAAAAATTTCATCACACTTTCATTAACAGTTGGATGAAATCTCATTCCTCCCTTAAATGGACCTAAAGCCGAATTATACTGTATGCGAAAGCCTCTGTTTACTCGCCAATTTCCTTGGTCATCTTGCCACGGGATTCTGAATTGAAAAATTCGTTCTGGTTCAAGCATTAGTTCAAGAACATTACGTTCTACTATTTCAGTGTTTTTTTCTAAATATGGCGCAATCGTTGGAATAAATTCATGAATCGCTTGTAGATACTCCACTTGACCTTGGTTTTTCTCTTCAATTTGTTGAACTAATTTCCCCAAGTAACTTTTTACATCCATCATTATTACACATCCCATCTTAAATATGTTACCTAGTATATAATATAACGGCAAAAATAGAAAGAACTAGCTGTTTTATTGAAATAAACATAAAAACTTTAATTATAGCCTTGTTTTATGATAAACTACCATTGAATTGGAGGATATAAAATGACAGTAGACGTGATTGTAATTGGAGCTGGCACTAGTGGGATGATGGCTGCTATTTCAGCTGCTCAAAGTGGTGCAAAAACCCTCATTATAGAAAAAAACAAAAAAGTTGGCAAAAAATTACTTTTAACTGGTGGAGGACGATGTAACGTTACCAACAATCGCTCCCCAGAAGATATTATTCAACATATTCCTGGAAACGGGAAATTTTTATACAGTGCTTTTTCTCAATTTGATAATCATAATATTATGGCCTTTTTTGAAGAAAATGGTGTTTCATTAAAAGAGGAAGATCATGGTAGAATGTTCCCAGTTAGCAATCGTTCGAAAACAATAGTCGATTGTCTTTGGAATAAGTTAGACGAATTAGGTGTTCAATCTATTATGAGCACTTCAGTAAAAAAATTACTCATTAAAGAAGGCCGAGTTGTCGGCGTTCAATTGGAAACAGGTGAACGCTTCATTGCTCCTTGTGTCGTTGTATCAACAGGTGGTCGTACCTATCAACAAACAGGGTCCACTGGTGATGGCTATCGTTTCGCGAAAAAAGCAGGTCACACGGTAACACCTCTCTTTCCAACTGAATCTCCCCTTTTATCTGATGAGGATTTTATCCAAAAAAAGACATTACAGGGTCTTGCTTTACAGGATGTTTCATTAAGTGTGCTTAACCAAAAAAACAAGGCTATAGTCACTCATGAGATGGATCTTCTATTCACTCATTTTGGAATATCGGGCCCCGCGGCTTTACGGTGTAGCATGTTTGTCAACAATGAGTTAAAGAAACAAGAAATAGTTACCCTATCTCTCGACGTCATGCCTACAAAAACAAAAAATGAAATAAGACAAGAAATTGGAAAACGTCGTGAAGAGCAAGAACAAAAATCGATAAAAAATGGCTTGAAAAACTTATTACCTGAACGCTATTTAGAATTTCTTTTAGAAAAAAGTCAGATAGATGGAGCAAAACCTCTAAAACAATTTGACGAAAAAGAAATCGATAGTTTTATTCATCAAATCAAAGATTTCAGAATAAAAGTAAATGGTACCTGGCCCGTTGAAAAATCCTTCGTTACTGGTGGCGGAATTTCACTTAAAGAAATTGACCCTCGTTCTTTAGAGAGTAAACTTGTTCAAGGCTTATTCTTTACAGGAGAGGTTTTAGACATTAATGGATACACTGGAGGATACAATATTACTGCTGCTTTTGTCACAGGTAATGTTGCTGGTAAGCATGCTGCAGAAATAGCTAATTATTCAAATTATTAAAAAGTGTTTAGTTTGGTACTTTGAAAACTTTATTATATAATAAAAGTAGTATAAACTTTAAATATAGAAAGCAATGGAGGGGTCTATTCATGTTTCAACAAAAAAAAGTCTTTAAAACACTGGAAAACAGACAGTTCACAGCTAAAGGTTTGCAAGAAGAGCTTAAGTTAATGAAAGAAAAAGAGTTTGATAAAATTTCATATACTGGACTAAATCTTAACTTGGATATGCTTATGACGCAAAATATTCGTAATGACCGTTTTGAACTTATTGAGGTTCAGGGAGGTCTTGCTAAAAAAACCTACGAGAATTGGCATCACGACTTGAGCTTAGCAATTGACGTCTATAATGAGTTTGCTATTTACACAAAAGACCATTTTAATGAATTTGTTGTAGAGTCCACTAGTTATCAAAAGGAAACCGGGCATAGCAATACTTCAAAAGAATTTAAAGATTATTTTGAACAAGGTAACTCCATGTATTTTCATGATGTTCTCCACAGTGTCTTTGATATTTCTAGAAGACTTGATTTATCGATTGAAGATTTCGAAGAAGCATTGGTAGCTGATGGAAAGCTTGTAACAGACTACCCTCTCCCTAGTAAAACAACATTTGAAAAATAGCATAAAACAGCAGGAAATGAGTGTCAATAACTCTTTTTCTGCTGTTTTTTTAAGGAATTCTCATCCATGTAATAATTGTTCCTGCTAAGAGTGTGGCAATAACAAGTAACACTGCTTTGGAACGACCAGCCTTTAAAAAAGGCTGCTTATCTTTTTCAATATATCCCTTGATAGACGCTATTGGAACAAAACCAAATTCTCGACTATCCATTGAATCTCCTCGATTATCACCGATAATAAAAACCATATTACGAGGCACTCGAGCTTGCTCATTTGTACAATTCAAACTATCTAATGTAAAATTTCTATTCTGATTGATTTCTTTTTTAGTAATAAAGGATTCCTCCATTGCTTTTCCATCAATATAGAGTTGATTTTTCTTATACATGAGTTCATCTCCTGGTAAGCCAATAACTCTTTTAACAATATTTGTTTCCTTTAGAATGGGAGAGGCAAGGACCACTATATCAAATCGTTCTAACTCTTTTTTTCTTTTTACCACGACTTTTTCTTTATCTGAAAGATTTGGCTCCATAGATTCTCCTAAAATTTGAATATCATAATGATTACTATAACAGATAGGGATTAATCCAATAATTAACGCTGTTAAAAAGAACGTTAGCATGGCTAGTCTTTTCTTTAGTTTACTCACTCTTTCACCTCTCTACTTGCTGAACGAATTAGGATCGTTTTTTCAAAAGAATTTTACTCATTATTTCATGTTTCTATTTTCTTGTCTAGAAGTGACTCGTTTTTTAAGCAAAAAATAGGGAGACGATTTTTAGAATCGTCTCCTTAATAATTAATAGTCATAGCTTTTCGATACACGTCGTTCTTTATCACGTGCTGCTTGCGTAACATATTTATAGGCAGTCCCCACAGAGACATTACAAATTGCAGCGATTTCTCTAATACTTTTATGTTTCTTTTGATGCAAGAAAGCCATTCGCTCTATTGTTTCGTCATTAATTTTAGGGCGTCCGCCTACTCTACCTTCTACCTTGGCCTCTTTTAAGCCCTTCATTGTTCGCGCTCTCATGATTTTCCCGTCTAGAGAAGCTAGTTGGTAAACTGTATCAAAGAAAACCTCTTCATCTAAATTCAATGTTTCTAAAAAGTAAAGAATTTTATTCTCCTGTACAATTTTTTCAAAAGATGGTAACAATTGGATCAATTGTAGGCCAATATCTTCAATACTATGAACCATAACCTCATTCTTCATATTGTTTTCGATAAATCCTCTAAAACTATCAGCTAACGTTTCTTCTGGATCTCTTACAATAACTTCATCACAATAGGGTTCCAGTTTTTCTACATTATCTCTTGAAACAACATATCCTATTCTCATTTTTATCAATCCTTTTTATTTTTTTATTTAATTTTTCGCCCATTTGAACGCTACGACAGTAATTTTTCCTAACCGACCTCATTTGTCTTGTTTGCAACATACTTATGATTTTTGGAGAAACCAACTCTTTTTATTTCAAAGAAGCATAATTATATGGTTATTTCAACAATAAACTACGACTAAAAACAATATTAAACGGGTTTGTACGCATTTCACAAAAACGTTCATATAAATATACTTATTTTTTTATTGCTAGTTATCTATTTTTTCAAAAAGAAAATCAATGTCTTTTAAGACTTTTCTTCTTTGTAAAAAAATATAATTTAATATTTATCGTATTCTATTGTTCAAATACTATATTACATTAAAATCCCCCCTATGATTATGCAAAAACGCCGTACTCCCTCCACTTCATTTGTATGGATTTTGAATTATTTCGACCACTTTACAATAACACCATTCGAGTAACTAGCCATTAATGGATTATTTCTCTCTATTTTAATTCTATTTGTACATATTGTGTTATAATTTTATAAGGTTTTTAATTTTTTTGTTTGTTTATACACTGTTTTTCACTATTTCCGTTAATAATACGATCGTTATTTAAAGGAGGAAGAAATGATTACACTATTTTTAAAAAACAATGAAATCAACCAATTAAAAATACTCTTTATTTTACAAAATGGAACGAAAGTTAGCTTCTCTCAAATTCAAAATTATGTTGGTACACCTACTACTACTACCAATCGCTTGATTCAAAATGCAAGCGAGCTTTTAAAGGAGGTAACAAAAAATGCGAGCTTTATTTCTTCAGAAAATAATCATTTTTTCTTAGAAAACAACTCGCTTTTTACTACAACAGAGCTAACATCTCAAATAATTTCTTTCCTATTAAAAGATTCTGTTCCATTTAAAATTTTCTATATTATTATGAAGGAAAGAAAAATAAATGTCTTAGAGCTCTGTTTAACTGTAAATATTTCTCAGAGCTATTGCTATTCTAAGATTAATGAAATCAATCATACTCTTGCTGATTATGATTTATCCATCGAAAAAAATAAAAATAATGTTTATATTACTGGTAGTGAAATTAAGCTTTTTTATTTTATCTTCTTATTTCAAAATACTGAAAAACGCATTGACGGTCTCTTGGAAAGTAATATTAGAAGTGAAGCTATAAAATATCTTCCTCATTTATATAAAATTGAACTACTTAATAGCACCCACATTACATCAATTAATACATTGGTAGATGTCGTTATCGCTCGAAAAAAACAGATAAATGAAATTCAAATTCCTTCATCTCCTGACTATGAAATATTGGAAGTACTGATGAACTCTAACGATATTTTTCAAAATGAAAACATCTCATCCTTATTTTCAAAAGATGTTCGCTTATACTTAAATTTCATTTATCGTACAGTTATTCCAAGAATTGATAATTACGAAAAACGAGTAGCAATTGGAAAAAGAATGTACCTTTTAAAGGAAAACCCAGTCATTCTTTCCTTAAGAAAATTCATTGACGAGTTTAGCTATATATATTTTAATCGAAAAGGTCCTCAGAAAGACGATTCTTATTTTGAAACCTTTTATACTGTGGTTCTTTATAGCATTTATATAAATATCTTTGAAGTTGATTTCAAATTATTGTTTAAGACCCTTGTAGAATACTTTTATTCTGATCATTCTCATAGAACTGGCACAATCGAGCAAAAGCAGGCAGAAGGTATCA
>JAFMTC010001530.1:147527-184496 GCA_018845635.1 Nicrophorus orbicollis
GTAATTTAAATTGCCTCTTTTGTTTTTTCAAGCCTTGTTCTACCATCATTTTATATTTATCAAAGGTTACATTCGCAGCATTCGTCGAAGCAATGAGAACACCATTTTTAGCAATAAGCTCTGCTACATCTTCAACTAAATCTCCATAATTTTGAGCAACCGAAAAAGTTTGTTTTTTATTTCTCGCAAAGCTTGGTGGATCTAAAATTATCATATCAAATAAGAGGCTTTTTCTTTTAGCGTACCTAAAATATTCGAAAACATCCATTACAACAATTTTGTTCGATTCTAAGGACAAGCCATTCTCTGCAAACATCTCTTGGGTCTTCGGTAAGCTTCTTTTAGCTAAATCAACACTTACAGTACTAGCTGCACCTCCCATGGCTGCAGCAACTGAGAAAGCGCCAGTATAGCTAAATGTGTTAAGTACATTCATACCTATAGCCATACCATCTACCAGCTTTCCTCTGATTTCCTTTTGATCCAAAAAAATCCCCGTCATCATTCCTTCGTTTAGATAAGTAGCGAAGGTGACACCATTTTCTTTGACTAGTAATGGCTCAGTAGCCTCTGCCCCCCAAATATGTTGACTCTCAGGTAAATCTTTATTATCAAATCGATTTTTTTCATACAATCCTTTGACTTCCCCTATTGCCTCTTTAAATCCTGATACAATTAATTCCTTTAGCTCATAAATGCTTTCGTTATACCATGAAAACAAGCCATAACCATCGTACCAATCTATTGTAACTCCACCTAAGCCATCACCTTCACCATTGAAAATACGGAAAGCGGTTGTTGTTTCATCATAGAAAAAAGAATTCCTAACAGCGATCGCCTTTTGAAACAAAGAGACAAAAAAAGCCTTATTGATTTTTTCTCCTTGATTGCTAGAAACAATCCAACCGATGCCTTTATTTTGAACACCAATATAACCAGTCCCAATATATTCCTTTGATGGAGAATAAAATTGAAGCCACTCTTTTGTTAAAAGCTGATCCTTTTCGTTATGTAAATCCTTTAATTGAATTAAAGGATACCCATTTTTAAATTTATTGCATTCTTTTTTTTGAAATATGACCTTTTTCATTGTTTATCTCATTTCCATAATAATTTCTTCATACTTTCTTGATAAAGTATAAGCATCTATCATTTTACCATAAATACGCCGTTGTTTTTCTTTAAAACCGGCTGTTTCTGACATTTTTCATTAATTTTCTCTTATAACCTTGAAAGATAGTTTGAGAATTGACACTTACATGATATAATTATAGAATATAAAAAATGGACGTATACGGCCATTTTCTGATTTTATAAAAATAAAAACTTGAAATAGAACGAATCGAAAGGAAGTTATTATATTGAAAAAAACACATTACCCTAACTGGTTAAACAAACGAATGGGCTTCTTTGGCCTTTTGGTAATATTGTTTTGGGCGAAAACTATTTTTGCTTACTTAGTTGACTTTCACTTAGGTGTAGAAGATGCTTTACAGTACTTTATCTTATTTATAAATCCGATTGCAACGACATTATTTTTATTGTCAATTGCTCTTTATGTGAAAAAGCCAAAACGATCTTATATTACAATGATGGTTATTTATTGCTTGATGGCCTTGCTCCTTTTCTCCAATGTCATTTATTACCGTGAATTTACAGATTTCATTACGATAAATACAATGCTCGGTGCAGGAAAAGTTTCTTCTGGTTTAGGAGAAAGTGCCTTACGATTATTTAGACCTTATGATGTCATTTATGCCATTGACATTATCGCCTTAATTTTCATGCTAGCTACAAAACGAATCAAAATTGATGAAACTCCAATTCGAGCACGTTACGCCTTTGCTGTAACAGCATTATCAATTTTAGCCTTTTCAATTAATTTAACCATGGCTGAAGCTAGTCGTACCGAATTATTAAAACGTACATTTTCTCGTGACCATATTGTTAAATACCTCGGAATAAATGTTTTCACTGTTTATGACGGTATCCAAACCTATAAAGCAAATCAAAATCGTGCTCAAGCCAGTGAAAATGATTTAGTTGGCATTGAAGATTACGTTCAGACACACCATGCCAAACCAAACGACCAAATGTTTGGAATTGCAAAGAACCGCAATGTTATTTATGTCCATTTAGAAAGCTTACAACAATTTGTCATAGACTATAAACTGAAAGATGAAAATGGAGTCGAGCATGAAGTGACACCGTTCCTAAATAAGCTATATCATGGTAAGGACACTTACAGTTTTGAAAATTCATTCCATCAAGTTAAGTCTGGAAAAACTAGTGATGCAGAAACCTTATTAGAAAATTCATTTTTTGGTTTAAATCAAGGTCCTTTATTTACCCAACTTGGAGATAAAAATACCTTCCAAGCAGCACCAGCAATCTTAGAACAAAAAGCTGGCTATACTAGTGCAGTTTTCCACGGAAATGCAGGAACTTTCTGGAATCGTAATGAAACTTATAAGCATTTAGGATACGATTACTTCTTTGATGCAGCTTACTATGATGTGAATGAAGATAATTCATTCCAATATGGCTTACATGATAAACCGTTCTTCCAGCAATCGGTCCAATACTTAGAACATATGCAGCAGCCATTCTATACAAAAATGATTGCTGTTTCAAATCACTATCCCTATTCTGAATTTAAAGATGGTGAAGCAGGTTTCCCTATTGCAGACACAAAGGATACAACGATTAACGGTTATTTTGCCACAGCTAACTATTTAGATAAAGCTGTTGAAGAATTCTTCAACTATTTAAAAGCGAGTGGTCTTTATGAAAACTCAATGATTATTCTTTACGGTGACCACTATGGTATCTCAGAGTCTCGTAATTTAGACCTAGCAGAATTAGTAGGTAGTAGCCAAGCTGAATGGGGCGATTTTGATAATGCACAAATGCAACGTGTCCCTATGATGTTCCATGTTCCAGGTAGAACTGATGGGCATGTTAGCAAAACCTACGGAGGACAAGTAGATGTTCTTCCAACATTGCTTCACCTATTAGGAATTGAAAATTCTCAATTCTTACAATTAGGACAAGATCTATTCTCACCAGAAAATGAGCAACTAGTTGCTTTCCGAGATGGTAATTTCCTTACTCCTAAATATACAGTTTTAGGTGAAAATATTTATGACAACACTACGGGCGATATGATTTTAGATCCAACAGAAGAGATTTTAGCAGAGGTAGAAGCCTTAAGAGCAAAAGTGCAGCTACAGCTAAGTACTTCCGATGCTCTAACTAATGGAGACTTAATGCGCTACTATACAAATAGTGGCTTGAAAGAAGTAGATCCTAAAAAATATAACTATAAGAACCAGCTACAACAACTAGAAAAAATCGAAAAAGAAAAAGGTGCTGAATCTACTAGCTTGTTTAGTAAAAACGGCAATCACTCTACTGTTGACCTGTACGAAACAAAAACTTATCAAGAGTACCATGGTACTGAAGACAAAGAAGAAACTACTACAACGAACAGTAGTGAATCAGAAAAATAAGACAAAAGGAAGAGATAGAATAAATTTTCTATCCTTCTTTTTTTGTTTGTCCTTTTTTTTTCATATATTTTTCACAAGTAGTCTTTATACTGTATAGTAAGTAAGGATGGTGAAAGAAGCGTAATGAGACTAAAAAACACTCTATCAAGTATTCGCTATTATAAAAAGAATAACCTAATAATATTTTTCTTTTTTTCACTCTCTTTGATTATTATAAGCTCGATTCAAAGCATTCGTCTTGTTCAGCTAGAAAAAATGCACCAAATAAAAACAAGATGGCATATTTTGCAAACCTCTTTACCAGTTCATGAAAAATCAATATTTGCTTTAACCTTAGCCGATTTTAATCTTCAAAATAAATACTTGCAAATTCTTTATTTTTCAGCAATATTTATTTTACTAGGTATAGTATTCATTACGTTTGTCGTACTTATCAAAAGAAAAAAAGATATTAAGGCAATGCTCACTTTTGGCCTAAAAAAAAGACAAATTCTTTTTCAAATTATAATAGAAAATCTTATTACTGTATTTTTAAGCTTTATCATTGTAATTGGCCTTGTCTTTTTATTTCAAACACCTCTTAAAAATGCGGTCATTCAAAGTAATGAATCTCTTTATTTAAAAGAGCTTCCGGCTGAAATGGTACTTACAAATGTCAATCCTCAAAATGAGCCAGATAGAGCAAATGTTTTATTGCCCTTTAATGGGAGCTCCCTTTACTATCAAGATACTCAAGAAAAATTGTCTTTTTCAACCTTGTATTTTATCTACTCTTTTAATTTTTTCTTATTAGCCATTTCATTGCTACTTGTTACTAGTCTCGCAACACTTTTATATGCCTCTCATATTGAAAAACATTTATATACATAAGGTGGTGAATTTTGTTGGAAAAAGAAAAAAATAAATACTCTCGCTATTTTGGCTCATTAACTATTTGTCTGATAGATCAAGATAACTATGAAAACCATTTATCCCATCAGATAAATGCCATCGATACAAATGGCTATTTTATTGGTGCAAACAGTCAGCTGCTACCTTTTCTATCCATACAAGATAATCTATTCATTGGCATTCGTAAAAAATATATGGAAATTTATGCAGATAATCTTGCGCAATGGTGTCATTTTTTTAAGCTAGACAAAACTATTGCTCAAGATAAAACATCTACTTTATCCATTGAAAAAAATCTCTTGATTCATCTTATTAGGGCATTGTCCGAAGAGCGTAAGCTTATTTGTATTGACAATGTTCATCTGAAATTATCAAAAGAATTTATTTCTCAATTGATACCTACCCTTGAAAACATCTCCAAAGAAGAAGATATCTCCATTCTTTTTCTGACAGAAGACCTTAGTTTTTACGAATCTATAAAAGGTAATAACCTTTTAAAATATAAAGAAAAAAGCCTCTAAAATGATTACTCATTTTAGAAGCTTTTTTTCGTCTATACTTTCGTTCTTCGATACACAATCACAACAAGTGCACTGATTACAAAACCAAGAAACAATAGTACTGCATTGGCTTGTTCCCCTGTTTGAGGTAATTTAGTTCCTTTTTTATTCTTCTTAGGAACGGTTACTTCTTTATTGGTCACTTTTATTTGAATTAATTTCGGTTGGTCTTTTGTCTCATTTTCAACCGTAAATCTAATTGGCTCTGCTTCCAATTGATAGCCTCTAGGTGCTTGCGTTTCGATAAATTGATAGCTTCCTGGAGCTAAGCCCTCCACTACTATAGTACCTTCTTTATTCGTTACAAGGCTTTCCTTTATCATCTTACCAGTCTCATCTACTAACTTAAACTCTGCACCTTCTAAAGCCTTACTTGGATTCTTTTCTGAAACTTTAATTAATTTAACTCTTCCTTGATAATTAATAAAGTCTGCCAGAACGAGTTGCTCAGGCTTACCTTTACCTTCATCCATGATTTCAAATGATAGTAATTCAGTATTTCGAATATAATTCTTCGTAGCTTTTATTTCCTTAAAGTAATACTTACCAGGGGCAAGATTCTTCACTTCAATTTGACCATTTTCATCTGTTATTAACTCTTTCTCAATAACCTCATTCTGATCATTTCGTAATTCGAAAATTGTATCTGCAATAGCTTCCCTTTTTTCATTTCGCTTTGTCAATATGACACTACCTTGATAGTTTAACGCAGTTACTTTTTCTTGAACAGGCTTTTCAGCTGCCTCTGTACCTATTGTAAAAGTAATCTTCTCTTTATTTAAAATATAATCACTTGGCGCTTGCGTTTCTTCAAAATAGTAGTCACCTGGAATTAACTCTTCAACCACAATTTCACCATTTTCATCACTACTTAAGTGCTCTTGAACCAAGCTAGCTTCCTTGCCAGCCTCTAAACGATATAGACTAAATTCAGCTTTTTCTAATGGTTGATTTTGTTCATCTACTTTTGTTAATTTAACAGACCCATGGTAATTAATAAATTTATCCAATTGAACAGCCTGCTGTCCATCTTGACTTTCACTGTCAATGACAAACTCTACCACCTTAGTATTTCTAACATAGCCTTCTGGTGCCTTTGTCTCTGTCAATTGATAGCTTCCTGGCGCCAAATCCTTCACTTCAAGCTTTCCTTGGCTATCTGTTGTTACCCTCAATGAATTACCAGTGTCATCTGTCAATTCAAATTCTGCACCTTCCAAGCCATTATCCGCTTCATCCACTTTTTCCATACTAATTGAACCCTTAAAGTTTTCAAAGTATAAATTTGCTGGAAAAACATCTGCAAAGGCGTTATGAGAAATACCTTCTTGCGCTTTTTCAATCACAAAATCGATATCCTCAGCTCTAAGGATATAGCCTGCCGGCGCGCTTGCTTCTCTCATTCGATACTTGCCAGGCGCTAAATCAGTAAAGAGAACTTCTCCACTACTCTTTGATGTTTGAGCCTCGAGAAATGTTTCTTCTCCATTGTCCGCTATTTGATACAAGTTAAAGACAGCATTAGCTAGCTCTGCTCTACCATCTCTCTTTTCCCCAGAAATCTTTCTGAATTGGATTTTACCTTGATAATTGATAAATGTACCTAAATCTTGATTTTGTGGTAAGCTATTGCTTTTCTCTCCAATGGTAAACTCAATTTTATCTGTATTAATAATAAAACCAGTTGGCGCTGCTATTTCCTTAAAATAATACTTGCCAGGTGCTAACTCTGCTGCCACAACCTGACCATTTTCTTCAGAAAATAATTGTTTTATTAAGGTACCATCGGCTTGATACAATTCGAAAATAGCTCCAGACAGCTTTCCACCATTTTCATCTACTTTGGCAAAGGAAACCGAACCTTGATAATTAATTAATTCCCCTGCTTGAACTGTTTCCGGTTTTTGACTTGCTGATTCTGGAATGACAAAATTAATCTTTTCATCATTTAGCGTGTAACCAGTCGGGGCCTTTGTCTCTTGGAAATAGTAGTTACCTGGTGCCAAGCCAGTTGCCTTAACTTTTCCCTTCTCATTAGACAAAAGATCTTTTTGTACTACAGCACCTGTTTCATCATATAGGGTAAAATGCGCATTTTCTAACAGCTTGTTATTCTGATCTTTTTTCTCAATTTCTACACTACCTTGATAATTAATCAAACTATCTGTATTCACTACTACAGGCTCCCCATCACTTTCCCCTGGTATAGTAAATTCTATTGGTGTGGTATTTAACAAGTATCCCTTAGTCGCCTCTGTTTCAACAAATGAATACGTTCCTGGCGCTAAGCTTTCAAAAACAACCTCTCCTTTTTCATTAGAATGTAAGGAATCTTTTACTATTTTTCCTGTTTCATCTATAATTTTAAAAATTGCTCCTGCTAACGGTTGTTTTTCTTCATTTATTTTTATTAATTTAACTTTCCCTTGATAATTAATAAATTTCTCTAAAGCTAATTCCTGAACCTTTCCTTCTGAGGCATCATCTATTGTAAACTGAATAGGTTTTGTATTAATTAAGTATCCCGATGGAGCCATTACTTCACTAAGGCTGTATGTACCTGGTGCTAAGCCTTTAATTACTACCTGTCCGCTTTCATCTGAGGCAATATTTTCACCTATGATTTCTCCAGCTTCATCTGTAAGTTTAAAAATAGCCTGCTCCAAACCTTTGCCATTTTCATCTACCTTTTCAAAGGATACATGACCTTGACTATTTACTAGCTTCCCTGCTTTTACTACCTCTGGCTTTCCAGCAGCACTTTCCGCAATAGTAAAATATACTTTTTCCGTGTTTTTTACATAGCCTGACACAGCTCGCGTTTCTTGGAAATAGTACGTTCCTGGCGCTAAGCCTTCTGCAACCACTCTACCAGTAGCATCTGAACTTAAACCAGTATAGATTGCTACGCCTTGCTCATTAAAGACACTGAACTCTGCACCTTGAATAGGAGCATCTTGCTCATTTACTTTGCGTAGCTCTGCGCTACCAAGATAATTCACGAAGGCTTTTTCAAAAACAATAGGTTCCTTTTCCTCACCGGTAATAGTAAAATCAAAATTTTCTGTATTTTTCAAATAGCCCGCTGCAGGTTTCAATTCTTGAATTCGATAGATACCTTTTTCTAATTCTTCAAACTGAATTTCACCTTTTTCATTTGTCTCTAAGTTGAAATATTTATTTGATGGCTCGAAGAAACCTAATTCAGATTTTTTCAACAAGTTAAAGCTTGCCCCCTGAATAGCCCTTCCTTCTTCATTTTGCTTTCTAAATATAAACTTATTTACTTTGTTGTCAACTGTAATTACCTGTGGATTTGCAACATCATTATTTTTTTCAACTGTGATTTCTTTTCCTTCAGCTAGCTCATTTTCTAATAGATAGCCTGCTTTAGGTTTTACTTCACGTAAAAAGTATTTACCTGACAAAATGTTTTTAAAATGGATTTCACCTTTTTCATCCGTTTCTGCAGTACGTAATACTTTCATTGTCTGATGATGAAGTAATTCGAATGTAATTCCTTTTAAAAACTTAGGCGTAATACTCTTCGTTGTTCCTTTACCTATTTTTTTTAAGATAAACTGAGTTTGGACACCACCACCAGAGGCACCACCACTTGATTGTTCAACGTAAACTGGTATCACAGTTTCATTTTCTATGACTTTCTCATTATTCCCACTTGCACTAATTTTGTTTGTAACCACATAATCTTCTTCACTTAATAACAGCTGTGAATTATATCTGATTTCATAAGCTTCATTTATTTCTGCTAGGAATAAAATTTCCATCGTTTCTTGCCCTGTTTCATTATCTCTTGAAAGTAAAACCTTATAATCCTGATCTAAAGTTAGTCTCTCCTCAGTAGGCCTAATATTTCCCTCGCTATCCACTTCCGTTTGCAAAACAATGATAGAGGCTTCATCTATGATTTGATTAGTCGAAGGCATATCAATAATTTTATAATCCTTGACTTGTGATTGACTTCTATTGGCATAGATTTTCCAATTAACAAAATCTGGTTTCTCTTGATCTTGATAACCCTCTTTAGTCGCAAACGTACCACCATGCTTAATAGTAACGTCTGCTTCTAGCAAATCATCACCATGAGTACTACTTGTTAATTTTGCTTTATTTTTATAATTACGATGAATCACTTCACCCTTCAAGGAAGTTTTAAACTCTAAACGATAGCCTTTTTCTCCACTTTCCTTGGGCAAATGAACAATTAATTGATTGCTATCTTTTCCTGGCTCTTCGATTTTAGGTGAAACAATTTCTTCATCTAGTTCGATGCTCCCATTACTTCTTACATTATAAGTATGTAAAGTTACAGAGCCTTCTACAAAATTTTGATTACTTTGGATTACATCAATGATTTTGGCATCCTTCAAATTTTCACCATTGAAATTCGTATCAATTGTCCAAGTGATTTCTTTGGTTTTCGCATTGTAGCTCCCTCTCTTTGACCCATTTTGATACACCTCTTCAATCGGCCTAAAGGGAGCTTCATATTCGTTTGTGTAAGGATTTCCCTCATTGTCTTCCCATGAATCAAGAGCTTTATTTACAAAATAATCGTTTGTACTAGTTAAGAAGCGACGATCAAAGTATGTACGATAAGTGATATAAAAATCCTCTTTTGTTCTCTTATAGTCGCCTATTAATTCAAGCTGAAAGCCTTTTTTACCATTGTTTTTCAATACATAATCTTTGTCCTTTTGCAGTACTACATGTTTTCCTGTTACAATTTTGACGCTATCCTCTTTTAATTCTAGTCCACCAGTAACAAATTTATCCTCTAGCTTCCAATTATGCATTTCATAATGATTTAAATTAACTGTTAGCGCCCAAGCATTGGTATGATTTTCATAATCTACTTCATTATACAAGCTGTACTTGATAAGCCCTTGTTGTTCTAAAGTGATACCCGATAAATCTTCTGCATTTCCTTCAGTAGCAACTCTATTTTCGACTGTCATATTTTCAGTAATCAATACATCCTCTTTTACAATCGTTTCATACTCTGAACGAACTGCATAATCCAATCCTTTTAAAAATTCAATTCTAAAACCGGATTTAGTTTCAATAAATTTATAATCTTGCCCCTCAACGAGTTCATTTTGTGCCTTGAACTCATCTCCAACTAGCTCCATCTTAGTCAGCTTAAGAGTATTGGGTTTTAAGCGTATTTCAGCTGGAAAAAAATCCTCAAAATAAGCTTTGTCGCCTATTATATTTTTTTCACCATAATTGTATTTGATTTCCCACTTATTTGATTGCTCTTCACTATTATAATCTACGGCTTTTTTATCCAACAGCTTTCGATAAGACGCAGTAACAGTACTAGATGCCGTAAGAGGCTCCTCATTGTCACTCTTTTGGCTTACTTTATTAACAAAAGCTACACGACCACCTTCAGCCAATTTAGCTGATTCATTGATTTTTGTTTCATAAACTAGTCGATAGGCTTTATCCGTTTTCCCTTTAAAAGCAACTGTTCCTTTTTTTACATCTAGTGTGTAATCAGTAGCTGGTATTTCCTCTAATTCCTCTAGAACTTCTCCGTCATGATTTACTTTTATTTCTATTACTTTAATTGAGCTTAGTACTAAGCCGTCAGGTACAGTGTCTTCTATGACTAAATTTGTCAGTTCTTCCTTCCCTTTATTCGCATCAACTGTCCAAGTGATATTTTTCGGATTATTGTTTCTATCTACTTGACCACCTTTAGAAATTTGATTCGTTGTTTTTGATTTTAATGGAATTTCAAATTCATGTTCCTCATCTTTAATCTTTAACTTTATTGTTTCTTTCGTTGGAACAGTGATTAACTTTTCGTTCAATTTTGAAGTAAAATGAAAAGTACCAGAAACTTCTTCATGAGTTCCTACATCTTCAGCAAAAGTTAACTTTACCACTCCATCTGTTGAAACAGAGTATGTTCCTATGTTTTGTTCATTATTTAATACGCCACTAATCGGTGTCGTAACAACTAATTCAGGCGGAAGATTAAAAGAGAAAGTATCCCCAGGAATCATAGTTGTTCTAACCTCTTCTGGAATTTTCCATTCCATATTAAGAGTAAATTTTGAATCAATAGTAGGACCAGAATTTTTATCATATTCTAAATCAATTTTTGTGATGATGTTTTCAGTTATTTCTCGTGGCTCTCGCTCTATACTGTCGGTAACAATAGCAGCAGAAAATGGTCTAGCTTCTTCTTTTTTTAGTAAAGCATATGGAAAATCAAAAGTTGCTTCGTTTACCTTTATGGATAGAACATCTTCTAAAGTATCTTCAGAGGCTTGATAGCTCCCCTCTAGATTCAAATAAAAATCAGTATCTACGAATGTATTAACTGGCTTAATTTTTATTACTTGTCCCTCAACCTGAGCCACTCCAATTGGCATTGCGGCAGAATCATACACAGTGTACGCTTGCTTTTCTATCCTTATATTGGATGAAAAGTGAAGAACCAAATCTTTTTCCAATTCTTCATTAAAAGTACCTCTTCCTTTGACATTGATTTGGTAGCTCTGATTATTTTCTAGCTGTCCCTCTTTATTAATAGTACGACCCTTAGAATCAACTAGGTCAAGATTTAATTGTGATATATTATTAGGTATCTCTTGATTAATTGTTTCTGCAATAGCCACAATCGGCCCTAAAAATGTCTGTACCATTAATGCAAATAATGCTAAATACTGCATCCATTTTCTTTTCATTATCCATTCTCCTCTAAAAAGTTATTTTACAAATAATTAATTATCGTTAATTAAATTATTTATGAACAAGTTTAAAAAACTAAGATAAAACACTAGTCAAAAACATTATAGTATTTTACTTGATACACATTCATTTCAAAAAATACATATCAATATAACTTTTTAGAAATATTATCATCTAATTATTAATTTAAATTCTTTTTAACATCGTGTACCTCTTGTCTCTATCTATTTCCCCGATAAAAAAACAAGTAGTATTTTTCTGAAACAAAAAAATCCTTTTAAATATCTGAAAGTATATTGTTTGACTTATATTAAAATAACTAATATAATTTTTATTTTTTTAAAACTAAAACAAAAAAGATGAAAGAACTTCCTTTTTAAAAGGTTATTCTTTCATCTTTTATCTCACAATATCGATTGTCTGATCTGTTATAAATAATTCTACTTGCTTCCGAGTTAAAATCGGACTGTCGCCAAGTGTGGTATGTGCTAATACCGCACTTGCAGTGGCAAACTCTACCATTTTTTGCTCCTTCCATTTTTCTAACACATCTAAGGAAATACCAGCTGTGTATGCATCTCCCGTTCCAACACGGTCAAACACATAAACTGGATATTCCTGGGACAGAACCATTCCTTTACTTTGCAAACGAACCCATTCAATAAAGTGTTTCTTCCCGACAATAAGTCCATAAGAAGTTCCTTCAATTGATTGTTCGATACCTGCTGATACACTTGAAACAATAACTGCATCCTCAACTTTTAGTAAATTAGCAATATATTTCCCTGTTTTTTCTACTAAATCACTCATTTCAAAAAAGTTTTCACCTGCCATATTTTGAACTTCCTGAACTTTTTTTGAAACCTTTGATACACCTAATATCGTCATCTTACCTGAAGCGTTAATAACCTTTTTTAAGCCGTATTTACTATAACTATCCAACATAATAAACTTCTCCTCCAAATATGGTTTTACTAGGAATAATACACGTACTAGCTGTACGGCTACTTCCGTTTGAATCAATTAAAACTTTTCCCTGTTGCTTCACTATAAAAATAGTTAAATCTGCATCAAATCCAACTTTTAGTTGTCCCTTGATAGTTAATTGATTATTTAATTTGCTGTCCCATCACTAAGCTGTTCAGCAACATTTCTAATTATCCCTTTTGTAATTCCTATTTCAATAGGATTACCTAGGACACTCAAGTCATTTTTTATCAAGATTTCATACTTCATTTTATCTTCTATTCTAATTGGAACTTACTCCAAGGATGGATGAAGCTCGCAACTAAGCCTTCATTCAAAATTATGAGTAACACAAATACATCATAACATTATGATGTTATGATGCAAACGGAGCTAATTTTGTTCTTCAGAGACTATACTTCAAAATCTATTTCATAAGGATGCATACTAGAATCACAAAATGACAAAGAAATTTCTATCAATCTATTGGTCGGATCGTAAGTTTGTCTCGTTCTTTTTAACGCATGAGCATTATCTGTTTTCAACACTTTTTTTGTTTTATTTTCTAATTTAGCAACAGAAAATCTATCTTTTATTCTATCCACATTATAATTTTGCTCCGCTAATATCCAATACATAGATTTTTTTCTAATATTTTTATCAATCGACTTCAACATAGCTGCAGGTAGGTAATGATTGAATAAAATATATGGTTTACCATCAAGGTAATACACTCTAACTATTTTAGTAGCCTTTAACCAATCAGTTTCACCCTGCAAGTCTGGCTCATTACACGTTTCTATTAATTCAATAGAAATAATTTTTTTATCAATTTCCAAACCTTTTTCTTCTAATATTGAAGAAAAAGATTTCCCCTTAGATAGTTTATTAAAAAGTCGATTGCTAATTACAGTAGTTCCTTTTCCACTTTTTTTCTCAACATAGCCTTGCTGTGATAAAA
Organism: Nicrophorus orbicollis; assembly: GCA_018845635.1. Taxonomy (NCBI): domain Eukaryota; kingdom Metazoa; phylum Arthropoda; class Insecta; order Coleoptera; family Silphidae; genus Nicrophorus; species Nicrophorus orbicollis. Next base: position 161,147 of record JAFMTC010001530.1, read on the forward strand.
CCTCAATAGCTTTTCTAACAGTTATTTTGCTTACATCAAACATATTTTCTAATTCTATTTCTGTTGGTAACATTTCCCCTACAGGATATACACTATTTTGAATGTCTTTCTTTAGCTTATCAGCAATATCAACATACAGTACATTTTTCCTTTTCATACGGTGCCTCTTTCTTTTTCTTTATCCTAACTAAATAGTAGCATTAAAAAGCAAATTATTCATCTAGATTTTTATATATGCAAAAAAAGAGAGGACAATTGCCTCTCTTTTTCAAATTTTATATTTCCGATACTTTTTTCTTAGGCATACGAGGTTTCGTTTCATACTCTTCATTTTCTTCAATTATTCGTTCCAATAGCTGATTTTCTGATTGAATCACATCAAAATACGCTGCTTTTTCAACAAGATTTTCATAATCGCCTTTCAAAATAATCACACGAGGCTTCAACCATAAAAATCCTTTTTTGATTTTAACTCGATCATTTATCATCCTACATTCATCCATCATTACAAACAATTCAATATCTTTTGCTGAGTGTTTAATTTGATTGACTCTTTCACGCTCATATTTTACTTCTGTTTGGCTCATTGTCATACGCTCGCTAATAACAATCAGGCGCTGATTCACTTGCCATGTATGTTCCAAATATTTAGCTTTTTGGTAAAGCTGATCATACTCTATTAAATCAATATGTCGCTTCGCATGCCAATCATCTTTTCTATCAACATAAGGTAACTCGCCCTCTAAAATATCTAGACTATTGTCCATAACTTGTCTTTCTAATCTACTAACTAAATGTTCTAGTTTTTCTTTAGAAAGTCGCATCCGTTCCTTAGCATCTTTTTCTCTTCTTAACGCTTCTTCATAGTACAATGCCTGCTTATTTAATTCAGTAGAATTACTAGTTAGTTGAGCTTTGGTTGGTTGTGTCGCAGAATGTTCTCTTAATAGCGCAATTTTCTCCTCTAGTCGTTGGTTGGCTTCAACTAGTCGCGCCCGTTCATCTCGAAGTAGACCATTTTCTTTTTGAAGTGCCTGTTGGTTTATTGCTGGATTATCATTATTATCTGTATACAAAACTTCCTTTGTATACACAGGAACATCTTCATTAGTTTCAATAGCTTTTGTACTCTCTACTTCTAATTGAACTGTATCAGTAGGAATTTCAGTTCCGTCTGATATTATACATTTTTCTGCTAACTGATGAACTTCTCTAATCCATTCTTCTATCGGATCTTCTTCATTTGGCACACCTTGCTGTAGCAAAGCTTGTGACAATATCGTGCCAAAAGGGAAGCCATCGGCATTAATTACAAGGGGGATAAATTGGAATGAAAAGACCTTTCCATTTTCCTCTGTAATTTTACCTAACGTCCATACCATTTGTGGGAAATATTCCGTAAACATTTTCATTAGATTATTCCAAGATAGCGTATTATCTTTTAGTTTAATCACTATTGTTTTTTCTAAAGAAACGGTTTGAAGAAGCTGAGCGAATCTCTTCTCAACTTCTTCTTTTGGATAATCCTTTTCACTCATTGTTTTATTATGCAAATACTCACATTTTTCAAACAATTTTGACTCTATGTCTTCTTGAAAAAGAATCTTTCCTTCATCAAAGGTAGGATGTTGATAGACGGTTACTTCAATTTTTTGTTCCACCAACCTCATCCTCTCTCCTAGTAATTTAAATCTGTGTTACATAAGGGCTGTCTATGATTAAAATTTGTCCTTCTGTTAATAGGGTATTTTCTAGTCGATTCCATTCTATCAGTTTAGCGGTAGGAACGCCAAACTTTTTAGATATAGTTTCAATTGTTTCATTTGGTTTTACTTCATGTGTTTTACTTGATTTAACTTGCTTACCAGTTACCTTATAGGTATTCTTTTCAGACAAGGCTGTTGGAACAGCCTTTGTTACAGCATGTGCTACTTGACTAGCTTTAACTAAAACAAGTTGCTTCTCTTCTTTTTCACGTTTTTTCTCAGCTTGAATTTTTTGATTTTCTAATTCTAACTCTGCTAAAACCTGTGCCTCAGTGTCTGATCCTGGCTTTTCATCTTTTTTATCTTTAACAAACTCACGTTTTACAATTAATTCTTCATTTGCAGCTAATTTACGACCAGTATCAGTGAGTTTGTTCAAATCTTTAAGTTTTTTAATCGGTGTTCCGTATCTCTTTGATAAATCCCACAGATTCTCACCCTCTACTACTTTATGGCGAGTTACTTTCACTTTGCGCTTAACTTTCTGAACGTTATCAAATCTTTGCAAATCATACGTCTCAATAAGTCCATTTAATTTTTGATTATATCTAGTGTCTGTTGCATAGCGTCCAGTCAAGAATTTAGTCGCATCTCGGTAACTATTAGTTTCACTCTTCCATGTTCCTCGATAGAAGGTAGAAACGTAGCCAGTGCCGCCTTTCAGCAATTTAGAATAATCTTCTAAGGATTCTTTGTAAGATGGATATTTCCTGAAGTTGGCTGTAATTGAATACATGCTACCACTACCATTATCCTCAAGAGTAGCCATCCCAACACTTTTTCCACCATAGCTTCCTTTAATTCCAAATAAATTGTAGTTTGGTTCTCTTGCTAAGCTACTATTACCAGACGCACTTTCTAAAATAGCTTGGGCAATCATAACAGAAGCATACAAATCATTACTTGCTGCTACCTTACTAGCATCTGAACCGATTTTTTCTATAAATTGCTCTGTTGATTGATTTTTACCAAATGAAATTGAGCCATCTTCTATCACTGGCTTTTTCTTCGGCTTATCCTTATTTTTGTCTTTATTTTTATCTGACGGTTTATTTGGTGCAGGTTTTGGTACAGGCTTAGGCACAGGCTTTGGAGTGGGTTTCACTCCATTGCCAGAACTTGATGTATTACCATCTTCACCACTTGATTGTGTGTCACTTTCAGTGGATTGTGTTCCTTCCGTACCCGAGTTTTCTGTACTTTCAACAGTACTATTATTTTCTGATTGGATAGTACTATCTATTGTCTCTAAAATATCTTCTTTTGTTTCAACAAAAGATGCAGAGCTTATTTCTAAGCTAGCACTTGTACTTGATTTAGATGACTTCGTTTCTTCTGCATGTACCACACCTTGAACAGCAGGGGTACATACCGATGCAAGAATAAGACCTGCGCTAGCACCAGCGCCTATTTTTTTGGCGGTATTCCGTCTCTTAGAACGTTTCTTCTTAGACATGATTTCCCTCCTCTTTCTTATTACTTGGTACGATCTTCCTCTAAGTCAGACAATGTGGAAAGTTTTCTTAATAGGTTTTCAAAGATCATTTCTGATTCTTCCTTTGTTTGACTAATTCTTTGATAGAATGAACGAGCATCTTGACTAACCATCGCTAAATCTTTCTCAGCATCGCTTACAAGACGCTTAGAATCATAGTTTGCTTGATCCACAATTTGACGAGCCTTAGATTGAGCTTCTAGCAATACATCTGCAATATCTTCTTTAGATATATCTTCTTTTTCAAACTCTAATTGTTTTTCTTTCATTCTTTCAATTTTTCTCTCAGCGCCCGATAACTGCTCTCTTAATTTAGCAATTTCAGCATGCAAGTTTCCTTTTTCTCTTTCAAATTCAGCAGCCTCAAGACCGTTATTTTGATTATTAAGAAGTTTATCACTTAATTGATCAATTTCATTTTGCTTCGCATTGATTTCTTTTTGGAATTGAGCCGCATTTGCTTCCGCTCTATTCTTACCATCATTTGCAATTTGTAGCTGAGCTGCTAAATCTTCATTTGCTCTCTTCACGTCATCTATTTCTGCTTGTAGAGTTGCTGTATTTTCTTCCATTTGCTGATAGTGCTTTGGAAGTGCCTGTACAGTTGAGAACTGTACTTCTAAATCTTCTTTTTCTTTTCTTAAAGCCTCAAATTCTTCTTCTTTTGCTCTTAACTCCTGCTCAAAATTACGTCCAGCTGGTGCTGGTTTACGACGATCAGATTTCTTTTCTTCTACCTCTTCATCCTCATCCTCGTAATAATAATCGTCTTCATCATCATAATCGTAATCATCATAATAATCATCATAATAATAATCATACTCATCGTAATATTCTTCTTCTTTTTTTCTGCGTTTAAACACTCTCACTCCACCTCTCTCAAGTTATACAATGACTTTTTTCATAATAGCGTTTAGTTATTTTTTTAAATAACCCTTATTTTACATATATCGTTTTAAACGTCTATAAATTAGAACTTTGAACAGGAGAAGCCCTAATACTACAATGTAGTATTCGTTCAATCTATTTTATTTAAGTACAATTTAAATAAACACGTCCAAAAAAAACGATAGATATACATATAAAATTATATCATAGGTACTAAAATATGCAAACTTTTTTATTGTTAAATTACACCCAATAACTAGTAATTTGTTAATCTTACAGCATATTGTATCCAAACAGAAGACTAAATCGCTGTTTCTGCTTGAATACACTTTTTAAATTCATTTATTTCCATGATAACTTGAGTACACTTCTTGTTTTTTTATTCCTCTAATTTTAGCTACTTTTTTTATTGCTTCTTTAGATGCGCATTCCTCTACTTCCATTATTTTTGCGACATGCTCCACAACGGACAAGGTTAACCAATCTTCATTTCCCTTAAAATCACTCTGCTCACTATTCCCCTCCAACAAAAGACAACATTCTCCCTTTATTGGTGTTTCTGAAAGATAATCAACTAGCTCAGAAAGGCTCCCACGTAAATATTCCTCATAAATTTTAGTTAATTCACGACAAATAACAACTTTTCTATTTTCTCCAAAAACAGTTACCATATTCATCAGGGTTTGTTTCATGCGGTAAGGTGATTCATAAAAAATAATTGTTTCATTGACTGACTCAAGCTTAGTCAATGTTTCTATTTGTTTATTTTTTTTCTTCGGTAAAAAACCAAAAAACAAAAATTTATCCGAAGGCAAACCAGAGGCAATCAATGCTGTGAGCCCTGCCGTTGCCCCGGGTAAAGCTACCACGGAAATATCTGCTTCAATACAAGCCACAACTAATTCATGACCGGGATCGCTAATTGAGGGCATTCCTGCATCACTAACCTGGGCGATACTCTCTCCTTCTAGTAAGCTTTTTACTAGCTCTGGTACTCTTTCCTTATAATTATGTTCATGGAGACTTATCTGTTTATTCTTTATTTCAAAATGATTCAATAATTTTTGTGTATTCCTTGTATCTTCACTAGCAATTAACGATACTTCCTTTAACGTACGAATTGCGCGGAAGGTCATATCTTCTAAATTACCAATTGGAGTAGGAACTAAATAAAGAATTCCACTAGCATCGTCTTGCTTAAAACTCTTTTGCTGCTTCATTTTTCATCTCCTAAAAAAACTGGTCGGATTTCTCCAACCAGTATTACTTTCTTTCTCCGTATATCACATCTAAACAAAATGCGCATTCTTCATCATTTTCTCGACGAGAGCCATAACATACGTTGCATACATGAAAGCCTTCTTCATATATTTTTTCTAGATTTAGTCTTGATTCTGATAGCCCTTGCTTTTCATCTGGTCCATTTTGTAAAGACTCTAATTCGATTAAGCGCTCTCTCAGATGGCGATTTTCTATCTCTAGGCTGACATTTTGTTCCATTATTCCATCTACAGATTCCTTCATCTCTGTTAGACGTAGAAGCATATTTTTAATTTCAACTTCTATATGACCAAATTCATCATACAATGTACGTTTATCCATTCGAATCTTCCTTTTTATTACAGCTTTTTATTCAGTTTCTTTTTTTCTTTTTCCAACTTTTAATTCTTCTTGATCATATTCAACCGCCGTTTCATGACCATATAGCTTTATTTTCACAACTCTATCTAAAAGATTTAATCCTACCACTTTTCCTTTTCCATCCGGTGTTACAATTTCTTTTCCGTAGTCAGGCATCTCTTTACGTGCTTCTGCATAAACATCATTTTCATATTGGAGGCAACACATTAACCGCCCACATAATCCTGATATTTTAGTTTGATTAAGAGACAGGTTTTGATCTTTCGCCATTTTTATTGATACGGGAACGAAATCGCCTAAAAATGTGGAGCAGCATAATTGACGTCCACAAGGTCCAATTCCACCAAGTATTTTGGCTTCATCTCTAACACCAATTTGTCTCAATTCAATTCTTGTTTTAAAAATTGAAGCTAAATCTTTTACTAACTCTCTAAAATCTACTCTGCCCTCTGCCGTAAATTGAAAAATCATTTTCGAGCGATCAAATGCGTACTCCACCTGAATCAGCTTCATTTCCAAATCATGCTCGCTAATTTTTTTCTTTGCTATATGAAAAGCCTCATCGGCATCTTGAATATTTTTTTGTTCTTTCTTCAAGTCCTCTTGAGAAGCTTTTTTGATGATTGGTTTTAACTCGTCTGGAACATCATTATCTTCAAGAGACTTCTTAGGTATTGCTACTAATCCGATTTGTTTACTTTGTTGTGTTTCAACTAATACCTTTTGGTTATAGGTATACTCCTCTTTACCAGGAGTAAAATAGTAAACATGTCCAGCTGGTCTAAATCGTACTCCAACAACTTCTACCATAATATCCTCCTTGTCATTTTAAAAGATGTAATGCAAGCTGCTCACTTACATTTTGAAAGCTAACATTTGCTTCCATTTTCCTTTTACTTTCTAGCACATCTTGAATGCTAGCCAAAAGTTTCTTCGTAGTCCAGATTCTAGCTAAACTAGTTGCCAATGTACCATCGATACTTTGAGCAAGGAATCCCCTGAACTGGATTAGAACTAGCTCGAAAAAAAGCCCCTGCTGTTCCTTCTCCTTGAAAACTTTTGTTAATCTCTGTTGTACAAATACAAAAGAAAAGCTATCTTTTTTCATTACATATGAAAACCATTTTTCAACTGCTTCTCTTGCTTCATTAAACCATTGATTTTGTGATAATTCAATAGCTTTTTCATGACTATTGGTTAATTGCACAAGCCATTTTCCATCACTCTTTGCTATTCCTGCTTTTTCTAGTGAGGTTAGCAAAGCTGCTTCAGATAATGGTAGAAAATGAAGAATCTGGCAGCGTGACTGAATTGTTGGTAAAATTTGTCCCTTTGCTTCTGTCAAAAAAAGGATGATAATTTGGCCTTCCGGCTCCTCGATAAATTTTAATAGGCTATTGGCCGCACTTGTTGTCATTTTTTCTGCTGCTTGCACAATCAATACCTTTTGCTTTGATTCCATTCCACTTTTCATGAAGGTTTCTTTAATTTCTCTAATTTGCTCTACCTTAATCCTTTGGCCGTCTGGTTCAATTTGAATAACATCAGGATGCTCTTTGTGAGTAATTCTTTCACAATTTATACATTCCCCACACGGCTTGTCCTTCGGTTCCAAACAAAAGATACTTTTTGTAAGCCACATAGCCATTTCAAATTTCCCTGTACCCTTTTCACCTTCAAATAAATAGGCATGAGCCAAGCGATTTTTTGCTATACTCAACTGTAATTGCTTAAAAACAATCGGTTGATTTTTCTGTACATTCGTTTCCATTAATAACGATGGAACCCTTCTACTGGCAACACAAAGACTGTTGCTCCACCAATTTGTACTTCTATTGGATAAGCCATTGGAGTATCAATAGAAGCGTCTAAACTGATTGGAGCTGTGATGTATTGTTCACGAGATTTGCAAACATCTTTAATAATATCTAGAGCTTCATCTACTCTCTCATCTTCAATACCAATAATAAATGTTGTATTCCCTGCTTTCAAAAATCCACCAGTAGTAGATAATTTAGTTGCACGGATATTTGCATCAATAAACTCATTGGACAACCGATTACTGTCTTTATCTTGAATAATTGCTAATATTAATTTCATCATGACTCTCCACCTTTCTTTTTTTACACAAACAAGTCCGTAAAATGTTCCTTGATGGTCTCATAACACTTTGCTACTACTATTTCTAAAGCATCACGAGCATCAATTTTTACAATACGTTCTTGATTTTCTTCCGCTATTTTTAAATAAGCATGACGTACCCTTTGGTGAAACTCCGGGCTCTCCGTATCTAATCGGTCAAGCTGACTCGCTTTCCGGCCCATTTGAATTCTACTCAATCCTGTATCTGAATCCACATCTAAATATAACGTTAAATCTGGTTCAATTCCTTCTGTAGCAAAGTGATTTATAGAAGAAACCTCTCCCATACCAATCTTTCGACCTGCGCCCTGATAGGCTAACGAGCTATCAACAAAACGATCACATAAGACAACCGCCCCTTTTTCTAAAGCGGGTATGACCTTTTGCGTTAAGTGTTGTCTTCTTGCTGCTGCATACAATAAAGCTTCTGTTCTTTCGTCCATCTCCATATTTTGTGGATCTAAAATAACATTGCGTATTTTTTCCGCGATGGGAATACCACCTGGTTCTCTTGTCAAAATTAATGGTGCAGATAGGCTTTGTTCTAACAATGGTGCTAAATCTCTTAAAACACTTGTTTTTCCTGCTCCATCTGGACCTTCTATTGTTATAAAAATACCTTTCACTTCCATTGCCTCCATCATATCTCTTACTTCTATTTTACTTCAAACTCATATATCTGTCTATCAGTCGCCTGTTTTATAATTCTCTGCGTCCTTCAACTGCTTTTAAAAGTGTTATTTCATCGGCATATTCTATATCACTACCAACAGACAAGCCATGAGCCAAACGCGTTACCTTTATACCTGCTGGCTTTATTAGACGAGATAAATACATTGCTGTAGCTTCTCCTTCAGTTGTCGCATTTGTTGCAATAATAACCTCTTTAATTTCATCATCATGCAATCGTTTAATTAGTGAAGCAATGTTAATATCGTCTGGTCCTGTTCCATCCATTGGCGATAAAACCCCATGTAAAACATGATACAAGCCTTTATATTCACGCATTTTTTCCATTGACATCACATCTTTGGGCTCTTCTACAACTAGGACAAGACTTTTGTCTCTCGTAGTATCTTGGCATATTTCACAAGTCGTTTCTTCTGCAATATTTCCACAAATATCACAATAATGTAAATCTCGCTTCACACTAATTAAAGATTTAGCAAACTCGTTCACATCTTCTTCTCGCATATCAAGAGTAAAGAAAGCCAATCGTGAAGCAGTTTTAGCTCCAATTCCCGGCAATTTCATGTAACTCTCTATTAACTTCGCAATTGGAGTTGGATAGTGCATATTCATTCATCCTTTCCAGTTATTGATAATGATTCTAAAGCATTTCATCTCCTAAAAAAACAGGAAGTTTCCTTCCTGTTTCATTATAAACCGGGTATTCCTTTTGTATATTTACCAATTGTTTCCTGTGTTTCATTTTCAATCTTTTCTAAGGCCTCATTCACCGCTGTAATGATTAAATCAGACATCATTTCTGTATCTTCCGGGTCAACAATTTCTGGCTTAATCGATAGACTGGTCATTTCCTTGTCTCCTGTAAAAACTACAGTCACTAAATCATTTCCCGCAGTTCCAGTAAATTCTTTCTCATTTATTAACTCTTGTGCTGCTACCATTTCTTTTTGTGCTTTTTGCACTTGCTTCATCATTCCGGCCATATTGCCCATTCCACGCATCATATTATTTCACTCCTATTAGTTTTAGTCATTTATTACTTCTACGATCGAATCGCCAAAGAAGTCAATTGCTTTGTCTACTACCGCTTCTTCATCCTCTTCGGGAGGGATTAGTTCGATTTCTGTATCCCCTGTATCCTTTAATGTACTATCGGCAACCTCATCTTGATGTTGACTTAAAAAGTCTTTCCTTAAGCCACCCCAAGACTCATTAGGGATACAAACAATATTTGGCTCATATTGAATAAGCCGTATAAAGCTTTGCTGTACTCGCTCTTGTAAATCTCCATCATCGGCTGCTCGCTGACAAACAATTTCGTAGTCAAAAGATATTACTAGTCCATTATCACTAGCAGCTACTGGTTCACTTGCTTTAAGCATCGCTCGCTGTGTAACAGATAGCAACTGCAACAAATCCTCCCAAACATCTCGTACCTGCAGCAAGCGTTCTCGTGTTGCTTCTTGCAGGACTTGATACACTCGCTCAGTTGGCAAACGATAAGTTAGCTTTGGTGCAGTATTACGAGCTTTAGCTGGTGTATTGTTTTCTTGGCTTGTCACTCCATTTTTTTTCAATTCATGAAGCTCTTTCTCTAGCTGCTTCATTTTGCTTTTTAGTTCTAGTAGCTCCGGCACTTCCACTTGATCTTGTTCAGCTGTTTGTGGACTAGCTACCGGAGTCAGCCGTGGCGTAAGAGAGCCTAGCTTGACTGTAGCTACTTCCAAATAAACATTGGGATGATTGGTGAATTTTATTTCATTTTGTGTATCACTTAAAATTTTAATAAATTGATAAATAATTTCAACAGGTGTATTTTTTGACAGCTCTTTAAACTCCGTTGTCAGCTGCCCATTCTGTTCTATCAATAGATTAGGTGCTTGTTGATACATCAACAAGTCACGACAATATAACAATAAATCTTCAATAAAACGTGTGCCTTCTTTGCCTTCATTCAGTAGAGATTCTAATAATTCTAAAGCTGTTTCAATTTCTTTATTCACACAAGCTTTAAGATAGTTATCCATCATTTCTGAGGTCAAGCTACCAGTCACCTGTAGAGCATCCTGCACCGTCAGTGTTTCTGCGCCAAAAGATAAGGCTTGGTCCAAAATGCTAAGGGCATCTCTCATACCACCTTCTGCTGAACGTCCTATCACATACAAGCTTTGTTCTTCGAATGCTATATTGAGTTCATTTAAAATATGTCGCAAATGTTCCACAATATCCTGCGTATTAATTCGTTTGAAATCAAAACGCTGAGTTCGTGAAATAATCGTCAAAGGGATTTTATGTGGCTCTGTAGTGGCCAATATAAAAAGGACATTTTTGGGAGGTTCTTCTAATGTTTTAAGTAATGCATTAAACGCTCCCGTGGAAAGCATATGTACCTCATCAATAATATAAACTTTATAAGTTGCTTGGGTAGATGCGTATTTCACCTTTTCTCGGATATCTCGAATTTCTTCCACACCATTGTTGCTAGCGGCATCAATTTCAATGACATCATTTAAACGTCCCTCTGTAATAGCAACACATGTTTCACATTCATTACAAGGCTCTCCGTCTACACTATGTTGACAATTAATCGCCTTTGAAAATATTTTTGCAGCACTGGTTTTTCCCGTTCCTCTTGGACCAGTAAATAAATAAGCATGAGAGGTTTTTTGCTGTACAATGGCATTTTTAAGCGTTTGAGTAACTGTTTTTTGTCCGACAATTTCATCAAATCGCTGGGAACGCCAAACTCGATATAAAGCTTGATAACTCATTTTTTCCCTCTCCTTCTCTAAAATCGCTACTCTTTATTATACGTTATTACACTAGTAATTTCCACAACAACAATCCTAACATATAGCATGGAAAATTCGTTCAAGAATATAGGCAATTTATTTCCTTGTTTTATATTAAATCAAGTTTCAGCTCCATTTTTTGCTGCTTATTTCTCTAGAAATAGAAAAAACGTCCTCGATAATCTCGAGAACGTTGATATAGTCACATATAATCAGGCACATGGCAGCACTCACGTAGTGCTGCTTCCTTCCAGATCTGACACGCTTAGCAAGCCCGCCATTGCCCTAGCCTTACGGCAAATAATATTGTACCCCATATACTAATCTTTTATTGTTATTTTTTCAGCTCTTTTTTTCTTGGCCGTAAGCTTCGAAAGAAATCAGTTTGACTAGAAATTTTTTCATTATATTCAATTTTTCTAACCCGTTCACCTTTATACCATTTAAAACTCTCTTTAAGAACATCCGCTGCAGAGTTGATTTCTTCTTAGGTAAAATCTTCTGATTCTCCAATAACTATTTTTGGTTTAACTGGCTTAAAATAAAGAATCAAAAAAGTTAATAAAACAATGGATAAAAGGGTTATTGTTTTTTTAAACATGATATGTTCTCCTTTCTAGCTTATTAATATAGTTGTATAATTTTTTGTGTGAATGAATTTTCCAGTGAGAATGAAATTGTCTAAAAAACATTCAGAAAGGAAGATTCATATGTCCCATAACGATTGTATCCAAACTGCACTTAATTTGACAGATAAAAATATTATATTTTTGAGGAAAAGTTTTGCGAAGAGAAGAAAATAAAAGGATTAAAGAGTGTCCTCTACTTCGCCACACTTACGTATCATCCTACCCATTGTAGACATTGTGGTATAAAGAATGAAGACTTTGTTATTGTAAAAAATGGGTTTCTAACTTCAAAGGTAAAGTAGTTGGGCACCTCTCATCAACCCACTTATATTGGCTTGAGGAATCAACGGTTTCTTTGTAGAGTGTGTAAAAAAACATTTGTTGCTTCTTCTCCTGAAATAGAAGCAGGCTACTTTATTGCAAATCGTGTCAAACAGTCTATTGCGATAGAATTAAGGGAAGCTATTTCTTTAAAGGTCTTAGGTCGTGGGTATAGCGTTTCTTCTACCACAACCTCTAGAATTTCTAGCCACTCACATCATTTGACGAACAGCCAAAAAAACAAGTAATTTGCCCTATTCGCAGATTACTTGTTTTTACCTTTTTTCTCTTTTCATGGAAGTCTCTCCTTCCTAAAACTATCTGAATAGATTTTAACTCTGTTCTTCGTTATTGATGATAAAATACACGCTAAAAGATAACGTAACTTTATATACTGAATTGTCTAAAATGTCCTCAGGAGATGGTTCCTCATACATTCCAATCCCTTCAAAATCCAAGCTATCAAATTTTATAAACCGATTATCTGTGTCTATACTTTTAAGGTATTCCATTAATGATTCTTTTGTTGTCGCACCAAGTGTCATATTAAAATTACCTTGACAAAGAGTTTTAGATGAATCTCCTTTAACCTTGAAATATTCCTTTTCTTCCAACATTGACTCACTTATGGATGCTTTTTTTTCCAATAGTTGACGCTGAATATTTTTAAAATATTCAGCTATCTGAATCTTTTGTGGAATTCCTTTTATCGATTCTGATTCAAATAAACTTTTTTCATTACTTAATCGTTTCTGCTCCGCACGGCTCGTTGTCAGTTCCCTTTCTACGCTAACAAGTTCCGTTTGAACACCTTTTAATTCTCGCTTTTTAGGAACAATAACAATTGAATTTAATCCTATCATCAATACAATTGCTAAAGCAATACTAATTCCAGCAATAATTTTTATTTTTTTTGTAAATTCAATTCTGCTCATTATTATTCCCCTTTATTTTGTAGCTTATTCAAATTAACATCCAAACCGTAGTTAGCTTTAGCAACTTTTCCGGCATTCTCTTTTCTTTCAACATTAAAATTTATAAAATGTGCTTCCTCAACCCATTGAATTTCTTCTACTTTATCAACGCAACTTCCTACTTTTTCTAAACTATCAGAATCTGCCACCAAATCGATTAAAACATGATTTTCTGGTAAAGTTAATAAAGATTTATATTCATCCTGAGAAACTGGTAGATTCTCTTGATCATCTTTAAGTAATTCAACGTGTAATTTTGTCATAACACTGTTATTTGCTTCAACCTTTATGTTAATTTCATGCACAATTGGATGGAAAAATACAGTCTCTTTTTTCATTCTTAAAAGTTCATCTTGCATATCAAGCGCCTGACTTTTTCTAATTTCACTAATCTCCTTTTGCGCTTCTGCTAACATTAATTTATTTTGTTGCAGAATTTGATTACCTTTATTTACCTCAGAATTAGTTTTAACATAAGAAAATATAATAAAAATAGATGAAATAAGAATAATCCCACCTACAACTAGTAATGAGTAAAAAGGTGCTACATTCCGAATGTTCTTTTTCGGTAACAAATTTATATTCATTGTTTACACCTCTTTCATCGCTAAACCCAGTGCTAAATAATATCTAAAAGGTATTTTTTTCCCATTTTTGTCTTGTCCATTAATTATTAGAATCTCAAATGGCACATCTAGCCTTTTTTTAAATGTGGATTTTACTGTTGTTTCAAGCAAAGGATTATCTCCAACCACAATAATTTTTTCAATTTCATTATGGTCAGACAAAGTAGAACTATAATAATACAAAACATTAGCAATAACCTCTGTTAATTTTACTAATGCATCTTTTTCGACTTTCTCATCATACGTCCACTTCACTCGAAGTTGATCTGCTTCGAGATCATCCCACTCCACATTTTTCACTTCTCTTCCTAAAATCCATTCCACTTCTTCTGCTGTTTCAGGAATAGGAGACCAGTGATTAGGATTATATTCCTCATATTGCGTGTAGATAGGAACGTTTTTCTCAAAAATCGTGAACGTAGCTACGCCACAATCTACTTCTAAAAGCAAATAACTATCTCTCAAAGATCGTCGACTCTTTCTTTTGCTAATAACTCTTTGGTATGCTAATGAAGATATATCAACAGCCACAGGTACTAGCTTTGATTTTTTCATTGTTTCGGCTACAATATTTAAGGTTTCTTCTGGAGTTGCAACATAAGAAAAAGTGCTCGTTTTTCCTTCTTTATCTCGTTTTTTTTCTTTTTTCTTATTTTTTTTTCTTTTATTAGGCATTTCTTCTGATGATAATATATCAAAAATGGGATCTTCAAATGGTAGCGGAATAGAATCTCCTAATTCCAAAAAAAGATATTCTTCAATCTCTTTTCTACCCACAAGCCCATTAACCACTGCTTGTTTAATGACAACATTCTGATTAAATGCCGTATAAATAATACCTTTATTTTTTAAATGACGAGAATTAGCCAAGTCAATCAAGGTTTCATATAATAATTCTTCATTCCGAAGTTTTCCGTTTTTAATGACACCACCATGAATCGCTCTTTCTCCATAAGATTTTACGACTAAAGGAGATAGGCTTCTTAGCTCCACAAAGCGGACCACATTTTTTTTAATATCTATCCCAACATAATTCTTTTTTGTTCCTCTAAATAGTTGCATCTATGCCACTCCTTACAGAAGATATCTTTTCACTAAAAATTTTAATGAATCCATTTGGTTTGTTCCGATAAAATAAGTAATCACACTCCCAATCGCAATAAACGGACCAAAGGGAATGTATTTATCCTTACTCTTACTTGTTACTCGCTCCCAGATTCCATACACCATACCGATGAGAGAGGATATTACTAAGGAGAGTAGAACTGCTTTCCAGCCCAAATATATACCTAAAACGCCAAATAACTTGATGTCGCCTCCACCCATACCTCCTTTACTTGCAAAAGCTACGAAGTAAAGAATACCAAATCCTAGTAAGGCTCCAGCAATTGGACTCCACCAAGGCTCAAGTGGCAATAAAATACGTCCAATTATTCCTAATATGAAATAAACCAATAAAATCTTATTAGGTATTAACCGAGTCTCTAAGTCTGATACGGTGATTGTTAATAATAGACAAAACATAATAAGTGCAATAATCGTTTCTGGATCCCAGTAAAGTAATGTCGGGGTAATCATAAAATAAAGTCCTGTAAAGAATTCTCCCACTGGATAAGTTATCGAGAGCTTCTCCTGACAATGCTTGCAACGTCCTTTTAGGACAAAATAAGATACAATCGGAATTAATTCTAGTATTCCAAGAGGCTGCTTACAGTAGGAACAATGTGAAGGTGGGCTGATTATGGAAAGTTTTGCAGGAACGCGACTCCCTACTAACATGCAAAATGATCCTACAAAGGCTCCAGATACAAATAAAAGTGTATATGTAAAAATAGCAGATGCTATCAATAGACAATCCTCCTTCTTTAAAATTGGAACAAATACTTGCCTTAAACAGACAAGTATTTGATCTTATCATTTACTAATAACTCAAGGTTCTATATAGAAAAGACTATAGAATTAGAAGCAAAAATCTAATCTATATTTTAATAGAATATATTATCTCTACCTAAATCTTGAATAAATTCATCAGTCATTGTAGTTTCTGAAGAGCCTTTTCCGGTAGTAACTGCTTTATATACATCATTCTCTTTTGAACCAGCTTTAACACATGCTTTTTCAATTATAACTGTAATTGGATCCTCAGCAGCAGCTTTAGTGAATGTTAACTTCTCAGCCCCATTAAATGTTACGCTTTTGATCAAGCCTTGATCTGTTAACTCTTTTGCAGAAACAGGTGTTGCAAAAGCCGCATGTCCATTTTGAGTGTCATATAATTGTGCTGCTGATGTTGCCATTTGAATGCTCCCAACTGCCGCATCTTCACGAGCATTTTGGATAATTTTACCTATTCCTAAAGCCCCAATTCCTGCTATTACAGCTAAAATTACTACCACAGCTAAAAGTTCAACTAGTGTCAAACCTTCTTCATCTTTCATTACATCTTTAAATCTTTTCATCCCTACACTTCCTTTTTAAGAATTTTAATTTATTATAAAACAATAGGCCTCTTGTTTATAACACATCTCATTTTACGCTGTATTCATTGTTTCACAAGACGCTTTCGTTTCAACTTTTTTTTTTTTTTTACAAAAAAATGATACGAATCCCCCTTTTTTTAAACGAATTACAAAAAAAATAAACATTATAACATTTTTGAATGGATAATTTTTGGAGGCTGTTCCATAATCCAGTTTTGCAAATCAAAAATAAATGATCTAAAACCTTTGTCTGATTTAGTTATTTTTTTTGGTTTTCATTTGACAACCTAAACTAGTCAAATCTCCTTTATTACAGATAACTCAAAACTCCTTCTCAAAGGTTCAGTAGTGCAATAATTATAGTATGAATCAACTCGCATTATCATTAGATTTAAACAGCTATTTAGATAAAACGACATTGTCTTTGCTATTAATGAATTATTGGAAAGTATTCCAATCGATGTTTTTCAAAAATTGGACATAGTATGGGGGCTTTACCATCATTCTAGGATGATGGCAAAGCTTATTTTTATTTGGACACAGTCAATCTATTTTTTTGAAAGAAAAATAGAAGCACTCGCAAAAGGTAGCATACATATAAGATGGTTGACACAATCACAATGTGACTTAAACGAAAATTCCAATGGCTTGCTATGTAAAGAAAATGGACTTCAACGAAGCTGATGAAGCTTTCATTCAGTCCGTTGAGTCAAAAAGAAACAATATCCCGAGAAAATCATTGAACTACCGCCCCCCTTGGAAGTATTTTTGAGTTACATGGATAAAGAAAATTTGTCTAACTTAATTTGACAAATGAAAATAATTAAAAATAAGCACCCTCTCTCCTTTCAAAATTTGAGTGTGCTTAACCATAAAAATAACCTTGTAAACATAGTCATATTTCTATACCCTATTTTGCTTTTGCTGGAAAATAAGAGAATTATTAAATATGAATTAATGGGCATTCATAATAAATTCAAATACGTTGAAAGATACACTGATCCATACACAGAAAAAACGTCCTCGATAATCTCGAGAACGTTGATATAGTCACATATAATCAGGCACATGGCAGCACTCACGTAGTGCTGCTTCCTTCCAGATCTGACACGCTTAGCAAGCCCGCCATTGCCCTAGCCTTACGGCAAATAATATTGTACCCCATAATTCATAAAAATACTAGTCTTTTTATTGTTATTTTTTCAGCTCTTTTTTTCTTGCCCGTAAGCTTCGAAAGAAATCAGTAAGTAAAGAGGCGCATTCTTCTTCTAAAATTCCTCGCTCTACGTATGCTTGATGATTAAATCGATCGTCCTCAAGTAAATTCATGAAGGTTCCTGCTGTGCCTGCTTTTGGATCGGTTGCGCCATAATATACTTCCTCAATCCTTGAGAGAAGGATAGCCCCGCTACACATCGGACAAGGCTCCAAGGTGACGAAAAGCTGACACTCCTCTAAACGCCAGCTTTCAACATTACGACAAGCTTCTTTAATCGCATACATTTCTGCATGAGTCGTTGCATCTTGAGTCTGTTCTCTTAAATTATGACCTCTTCCAATTACTTCACCTTGATAAACAACCACTGCACCGATTGGGACTTCTTCTTTCAACTCAGCTTTTTTCGCTTCCTTAATAGCTTCTCGCATGAAAAGTATTTTTTTTTCCTCAGTAACTGTTGATAATCGCTCCACCACTACTATTTACCTTTCTCAATAGAACCAAAGCTTTTAACCGGCCACAATGTATACTTTGCAATTCCTTTTATTTCTTCCCTCGAAATAAAACCAAAGCTTCGTCCATCAAAAGAATGATCTCGATTGTCGCCCATTACAAGATATTCTCCTTCTGGTACTTTCTTCACTCCTGTTGCTACTGTCATATCATAATCTGCTGTTAATTGCTCGCCAGCTTCCAGTTCTTTTTTATAATCCTCTAAATAGGGTTCATCTATTGCTTTATCATTGATATATAATTGGTCGTCTTCTATGCGAATATTATCCCCGGGCAATCCAATGACCCGCTTAATATATTTTTTTTCCGGCTCTACCGGAGAAGGAAATGTCACAATGTCAAACCGTTCTACCTCAGACTGAATAGATGCAATAAGTAACTGATTATTTTCTAGATTAGGCATCATAGATTCCCCTCGTACTAGTACAGGGCTAAAAATAAATAAACGGCAGGCAATAATAATAATTGCTAATATGATATAATACATAACATCTTTTTTTGTAAATAAAGGCTCTTTTACTTTGTCTTGCATTTTTGATTCCTCTTTCCTTGATAGTATTTTTTCTCTTATTACTATACTATGGTAAAATATAAATGTGAAGATAATAATAATAATATAAGGTGATAATAATGAATATTAAGGATTTACAAAATATATACCCTTTTGGACAAATCTATCCCGCAAAACAAAATGAAAAAGAATTTCTGAACCTTCCTATTAACAATGATTGGCTTGTTTTAAAAAAAAGTGATTTAAGTCAGACAGAAATAGATTTACTAACTCATCTCTTTTTGCGAGTTAAAAAAGAACCTGTCAATAGGCAGCATCACCCGTGGTATGGCTTTCTATTTGATGGGAAACCAATTGAAAACGTTTCAGGAGCTTACCGTATTATCCAATTTAAATTAACAGACTTCCCAAAAGAATTTGAACGACATGAATGGCTACACGCCTTTTCAAGTATGTTTAACGAAACAATCGACTGTTTTTTTTATGATGAAAAAATGGGACTTTTAGTAGAAAAAAAAGAAAAAAGTAACTATTCACTTGAAGAATTAGAGGGAATTTTACTAACCTTAGAAAGTGATTTCCCTTGTAAAATTAAAGCCTATTTAGGTAGCTTTTTAAATATCAGTGAAGGCTTCCCACGTTTTTTCCAAGAAGAACAGAAAATATTTATCGAAGAAGCCTATCAAATAAAAAGTAAATCTATTTTCACTTTATCTCAGGTAGCTCTACATTATTTTACAAAGGATACTGTAAAAAATAGCTTAATTATGCAAATATTTAGCAAGAGAATTTCAATTGATGGGGAAATGAAGGAAATTATTCAAGCCCTTTGGCACAATCAAGGAAATATCAGCTCCGCTGCCAAGGAACTGTTTATGCATCGAAATACCCTACAATACCGTATTGAAAAATTTCACGAACAAACGGGACTTTCTTTGAAAACAATGGATGATTTAGTTTATAGCTATTTACTTGTCAAGCAGTAGATAGAGTGGTTCTGTTGCTAGGCTTCAAAATTAAGCATGAAGGGGCAATATTATTTCTTTATTAGTTTGTAATACTCAATACTATTTTAATCTCTGTACAAACTAAAAAGCCAAAGAGATTCCCGTCTCTTTGGCTTTTATTGTAGTTAATGAAGTGCTCAAGCTTTGAAAAAAATATATTTTGTCTCTTAATAGGCCGATGATTTTGCTCATGACTTCCCACAGCCTAAAAAAGAGCAAAATCTGTTTCTTTGCTCTTAATCTTTTTTATTTTAATTTCTTTTTAAAAGAATTGACTCACTTAACTAGAGCTAACTCTAATTATTGAGCAAACCCTTCAACAAAATCAACTAACAGACGTTTTGCTTCTTCTGTTGCTTCTCGAACAGTATTTCCTGTTACGAATATTTTATCTTTGCTTTGTTTTATTTTATCCAATACTCCAACTAGAGAATTGATTTCTTCAGAGGTTAAATCATCTACTATTTCTAAAATTTTTTCATTGCCACGAAGATTTTCTTGAACAAACTGTTTTACCCTTCGACGATCTTTCACCTGCTTCACTGTTGTTACAATTGTATCTGAAACAACCACAGCGATAGTTGTACCAATTAGTGCTGTAGCGCCAATTCCAATTAAAACTTTTGTTGATTTTTTCATTTCACTCAGCTCCTTATTGTGTTCATATATACCTATTATAACATCATTTGGTTAATTTAAGAATTAATCTCTACTATTTCTATTTCCGAATATTAGGATCAATCTAAATAATTGTAGCATCACTGAAATTGCTGAAGCCACGTAAGTCAAAGCAGCTGCGAATAAGACTTTTTTTGCCATTGACAATTCATCCGGCGTTAAAATCTGTTGCTCATCTAAAATACGAATTGCTCTCCTTGAAGCGTTGAACTCAACTGGTAAAGTAACCAACTGAAATAAGAAGGCTAGTGAGAAACAAAATATTCCTACATTGATTAATGTTTTACCGAAAAAAATTCCAGCAAATATTAAAGGCATTGAGATTTGAGCACCAAAATTTGCTACTGGTACCAAGCCAGCTCGCAATTTCAAAGGGAAATATTCTACTTCATCTTGAACAGCATGACCACATTCATGAGCCGCAACACCCAAAGCGGCAACAGAAGTCGAATCCTTTACTGAATCAGATAAGTTAAGTGTTTTATTACGCGAATCATAGTTATCCGTTAAATCTCCACGAATGGATCTAATAGATACATTCCGAATATTTGATTTTTCTAAAATTAATTGAGCAACATCTGCGCCCGTATAGCCATTTCTATTGGAAACATCTGAATACTTGTTAAAGGTGTGATTCACATAGCCCGAAGCTAATGCCGAAATAGCCACACCTATCACAATTAATATGTAAGTGGGATCCCACCACATGTACATTGGTCCAAACACAATTACCAACTCCTAATTTATTATTCTTTGTTACCTTTATTTTAACATGCCTATCTATAATAAGCTTGAACAAACTGTGAAAGGTTTTTGAAAACTCACATCAAAAAAGTCTCCAAAGTAATTTAAATTACTCTGAAGACCTTGACTTTCTTTGGGTGCTTTCTCTAATAATTAACTCAGGTGGAACGGTCACTTTAACTGGACGTTTCGCATTTTCTTTAAGAAGTCGATTTACTAGCTCGATTGCTGTTTCTACCATAAATTCAATTGGTAGGCGGATTGTCGTCAGTGCTGGAACGAGAAACTCTGAAGAAGATAAATCATTAAAGCCAACAATGCTAATATCCTCTGGAATACGAATACCTAATTCATGAGCCGCTTTATAACAGCCTACCGCCATAGAATCGTTGGCAATAAAAAGGCCTGTCGGCTTCTCTTGCTCCTCCATCAATTCTTTAAAAAGAGTATACCCATCATTTGGCGTATACTTACCGATTTTAATCCATTCTGACTTGATATTTTGTAGAGAATTCATCACTGCTTCATAATATAGCTGTCGTTCATCCTGCTCAAATTCTTCGTCCTGCCCACCAATAAAAGCAATATCACGGTGTCCTAAGCTAGTTAGATGAAATAACGCCTTCTCCGTTCCTAGTTTAAAATCATTGACCACTGAAGTGAAATCCTCTGGTGCAGGTGAGGAATCAATGAAAACAGTTGGCACTCGACAACTTTTCAGCCAATCAATATCATCTTGCTTGAACAAGCCCAAACAAATAAAGGCATCTAATTTTTTAATCACATCTTTTGGTGAATGTCGATTGACTAAGATAGCATTTTTCCCATCAATTAATAAATGCTTTTCTAATGCCACTCTAATAGCTAAATAATACACATCCTCTAACTCTTCCTCAGCAGAATAACTCGAAAAAACACCTACCGTCAGTTGACTTTCTTTTTTCTTTTTACTTTTTGGCGTTTCGTAGGCTAGTTCTTCTGCCGCCTCGAAAATTCGTATTTTAGTTTCATTTGATACATTTAAGCTTAAATCATAGTTTAACACCCGAGAAACTGTTGCGGGTGAAACTTCTGCAATGTCTGCGATATCTTTAATAGTCGGGTTTCTTTTCTTTTTCATTATGGACCTCTTCACTTTTTTGTTTGAATAGTTCTTTTGGATTCAATTCCACTATTAATATTCCTGCAAAAATCAAAATGGCACCGATTATCATTTTAGACGTAATCTGTTCTCCTAAAATTATAACAGAACTTAGCATACCAAAAAATGATTCTGTAGATAATATAATAGCAGTTTCTGTACTTGATGTATGCTTTTGTGATACTGTCTGTAAAAAAAATGCCAATAAGGTACTAATCAATCCTAAATACAATACAGGTGCTACACCTTTTATGCTCCACTCCACAGTTGGATTTTTTGAAAAAAGCAAGGCAATTAAACCATAGCAAGCAGCACTTCCCATTTGGATAAGAGTTAATTGCCACGCCTCCTCCTCTTCGACAAAAAAATCAGTAAAAAAGATTTGCAGAGCAAAGAACAACGCACAGACTAATGTTAAGCCATCACCTAGATTGAAGCCTCCCAAAGAGTTATCCAGAGATAGAAAACCAATTCCAAAAAAGGTTACGAAAGCACCTATAATCCCTTTTATCGGAACTCTTCTTTTTAGTATAAGAAAACCAAGAAATGGAACGATTACTACATTTACCGCTGTTAAAAATGCATTTTTAGAAGGGCTTGTATATTGTAAGCCCACTGTTTGAAAAGCAAAAGCTAAGTAAAGAATCAGACCTAAAAAACTCCCTCTAAATAGAGTTTTTTTACTAATTTCCTTTAGTTTTTTACGGAAAATAAAAAGTAAAACAACAAAAGCGATCCCAAACCGTAAGGCCAAGATTTGATATGGTGAAAAGTAATCCAATGATAAGGCACTGGCTACAAAGCCAGTCCCCCATATCATTGCTACACAGATGAGGCCAAGCTGCCCCAATCGTTTATTCATACGCATTCGCTCCTTCCATGTACTCTGCTAGAAGTAAAAAGACACTTGACGTCCAAGTAAAGGACAGGTCATCATTGCCCGCGCCTGTTTCAGGGTTATAGTTTTCTGCCATTCCACCAACTGTAGCAAGCTGACAAAACTTCTGAGCTATTCTACTAGCTCTTGCCTCTTCTCCTGCTCTTTTGAGTCCGTCAAAAAATAAGTAAGTTTCTGGCGCCCATATCGGCCCTA
>JAFMTC010001530.1:184604-213114 GCA_018845635.1 Nicrophorus orbicollis
AGCAATTACTAAAGGTAAGCGTAAAATAAGACTATCTCTTTTTTCAATCGGTTGACCTGTTCGAGCACATCTGGCAAAGAAACCCCTCTCATCATGGTATTCCTTTAGAAGCACTTCCGTCCATTGGTTCGCTCTTTCTTTCCACTCTTTTCCTTCTTTTTCCTTTCCTAGCTCTACAGCCCAATCAGATAGTATATCCATTTGCTGAATGAGATAAGCGATTAAATCAGGAGATACAACTGGCAAGCCCTCATGAAAAATACTTGCATTGTCCCAGCCAGAATCATTACCATGAGTATAAAAAGGCAAGCTACCCACTTCCATAATTCGGTAATTTAACCAAAACAAGGTTGAGGCTTTGATACTTTCATAGACATCTGACAATCTTTCAGCTTCACTAAAATAACTATTTTTTTCTCTTAGCTTTTGATAGGCCCATCCGTGAATTGGCGGTTTGCAGCAATTAAAAGAAAGATATTTATTATTTACAAAATCCGGGTAAACTCCAGAAGCATCCTGATGCTCCATAAAGATTTGATACTGTTTGTACGCTAAGGCAGGATGATTTTTCCCCACTCCCATTGCATTAAAACAGTTATCCCAGCTCCAAATATTTTGCATCCAATTTTTTGACATATAAATCGATTCCTCTGTCAATAAACCCTCACTTCTTACAATACTTGACCATAATATATAGTTAGCCAGCTGAGGGGCTTTTCCCCACTCATTGCCACTGTAAATAGATTGTTCACACCAAGTCTGATATTCTTTTTCGACTGCTCTTTTTTCTTCCTCAAAGCTTTGGAGAATTTTCCATTGAGGTAGTGGAACGACAGAATAGTTCTCCACTACTAGCTCTTGTATTTCCTTTTCTCCATCAATGGTCAGCGTAATGTAGTCATTTCCAACGGTTTTCCAAGGAGCATCAACTTGAAAATTTTCACCATAAAAAGTTAAACGGTATTTGGTTTCTTTTTTATAAGAAATATATTCATATTGATTATCTCCCATTTGATTCAATGAATCATATCGAATTTTCGGCGCCTTTAATTGCAAAGCTATCCCTTCTACCTTAATTCGAAGAGTATCTGCAGTCGGATAAATCAAATCAATGCGACCATTCGTTTCTTTGTCGTGTAAAGAAAAAGAAGTTTCTGTCACCTTCAATTCATATCGTCGCTCAAATTCAAAATCTCGAATATTACAATGTCCTATATCCTTTAATATCCACTCGAATAATTCACTCGGTGACTCATCTCCACCACGAACGTCTCGAATACACACATTGCCAATATTTTTAAAATAGGAGGTAGCAAAATAAGAACCTCTCCTTGAAAATGGTATTTCTTCAATGTTCAATTCCATGTTGATCCCTCCCTTTTCAATTCTTGATTATTGGTTCTAATTCACTATTTTGAGCAATAATCGCTAACCTCATAGTCAAATCAAATGACTCGAATTTCCCTTTGTCGTACTCGTATTGTTCTTCTCCACAGCTATTACTACCTAAGCCAGAGTGGAATACATCAATAGTCGCCCATTGCCCTGTATGACGTTTCAATTCATCAATATGGGTGGCATTTTCTAAAGCCTCACGACAGTAATCATGAACAGTCCATGTCACAGGCTGTGCAAATTGGAAGAATAAACTTTCCTCCTTCTTTTTATTAGTCAAAGAGGACCAATAGACCTCTGTTCTTGCCCCATTTTCTTGAGGATAGATATATTCAGTATGCATCTCCGTTACTTCTTTTTGGTAGATTCCCATTTGAACAGCTGCCAAGCTATCTCGATAGCTTTCACCTGGACCATTTCCAAACCATTTTATTTGATTGTAATCGTCATTTAGTTTCAAGTCAAAACCAATACGAGGGAACATTTCTGGCAAATGAGGGCCACGACTAACAGGCTTTCCATTAATTGTAATTTTAAGTTCACCTAATTCAGTTAATTCATAACAATAGGTCAGTTGATAACCCCAGTTTTGATTCGTCGAAGAAGCATAAGTACAAACCGTCACATAAGCCGTATTATCCTTGATATAAGAGTCAAAAGATACTAACTGCTCCGTCACCTGATGAAGAAAATATTTTTCTTTCCAATCCGCCACCTTATACATATCATTGTCAATCGGCGCACGCCATAAAGTGAATTCAAATCCATCTTCAACAACAACCTGCTCATCTTTTTTTATTTCCTCTAACTTACCAGTAACTTGATTCCACGTAGCTGAAAGTCCGTTAGCTTGAATGTTTAAGTTATTTTTTTCTTCGCTTACCTCAAGTGCTGTCACTTTACTACTAATCGAAGGTTTTACTTTAATTTTTTCTTCTAAAAGAAATTGTGTTTTAGCAATTTTATTTTCTCCAACCTGTTTCTGTTTTTCAAGATAAGAAATATTCAGATACACATTACCAACTTCCAAGGCTTTGTATTCTTGCTTTGGCAGTGCCACTGTTTCTGTACTGCCAGGTTCTATTTTAGGTAGCTTAATAGTGTTTTCTAGAAGAATTTTTTCATTCTGTTTGATTTCATACTGACATTCAATTCCTTCTAGGGTCTTAAAATCAAATAGATTGTTTACTTCAATGCTTAATTCCTCTAGAGCGACAAGTTTTGTTTCAATTGGCTGAATAATATATTTATATTCGAGTAAGGAAGGAGATGGAGTACGATCAGGTCGTAGCATACCATCAACGCAGAAATTACTATTATTCGGTGTATCTCCATAATCTCCACCATACAGATAGGTGGTTTTTCCTTTTCTTTCTGTCCGAATCCCATGGTCAAACCATTCCCAAATAAAACCGCCATGTAAACGATCATATTTGCGCATGACCTTTTGATATTCTTTCAATCCCCCAGGTCCATTTCCCATAGCATGTCCATATTCACAATGTACATGAGGCTTTTGCCCTTCTGTTTCTTTTCCTATTATTTCTAGGTTTTCAAGTCGAGAATACATCGTAGTGAAAACATCACTGTGAATTCCTTTGCCAGCACCTTCATAGTGAATAAGTCTTTCACCGTCTAACGCTTTTATTTCACTATACATTGCATCAAAGTTCCGTCCTGAACCAGATTCATTTCCTAATGACCACATTAATATTGAAGGATGGTTGTAGTCACGTTTTACCATGCGGAGACCTCGCTCAACATATGCCCCTTCCCATTTTTCATTGTCACTAATCCAATTATAATCTCCCGTATTTTCAAAGCCGTGACATTCTAAATCAGCTTCATCTATCACATACAGTCCATATTTATCACATAAATCATAAAAAACATGTTGGTTCGGATAATGGGAGGTCCTAACAGCATTAATATTATGTTCCTTCATTAGCTGAATATCTGATTCCATGATTTCTTTTGTTGTAGTCATACCACCATCTGTTGTAAAATCATGACGATTTACTCCATTAAAAAAGATTTGCTTTCCATTTAACTTGATTTGGCTGTCTTCTATTTCAATCCATTTAAAACCAATTGAAACCGGAATATATTGTTCCTCCATCTTAATCATCACTTGATAACGATTCGGCTGTTCAGCTGACCAAGTCAATGGCTTTGCAATCCAAGTCTCAGAGACTGAAGCTGTCTCCAAATTAAAAGGTTCCAACTCTTGAATCCTTTCCCCTGTTTCAATATCTAACAGCATTCCCTCTATTTTTTTACGGAAAGGATTATCTACAACTATTTTAAGCAAATAATTGGTATAGTCCTCATCTGGAATTGTTTTAATTTGAATATTTTGAATACTTTCCTTTTCTTCTTTGTACAGGGAAACATCACGAAAAATTCCTGATAGCCACCACATGTCTTGGTCTTCCAAGTAGGTTCCTGCCGACCATTTTACTACCTTAACAATTAGTTCGTTTTCTTTTTCTTTCACATGCTCCGTCACATCGAAACGAGTTTCCATACGACTTCCCATATTCGAGCCAACAAAAACACCATTTAAATAACACTCATAATAAGAACTCACACCTTCGAATAGTAAAACTAATTGTTCTTTATCATTAGGCATCTTTTCATAATCAAATTTTTTTCGATAAACACCTGTTGGATTTTCAGTTGGTACAAAAGGTGGATTGATTGGAAACGGGTATAGAACATCCGTATAGTGCATAGCATCATATCCTTGTAATTGCCAACAAGAAGGTACAGTGATACCGGCTGTATCTGTCAAAATCTCCGATAGTTCACTACCAATTGCTGGTACTTGCTCAGGATAATCATATAATTTAAAATCCCAATGACCGTTTAAGTTCAAATAACCAATTTGGTCCTTTTCATCCCCTTGTAAACCAGCCTCTAACGTAGCAAAATAATGAAAAGTTGTCCGTTGCTCTAATCTATTTTTACCTAAACAATGGATGTTCTCCCACGGCTTCATTTGTCTTATCACTTGCTAAAACCTCTTTCATAATTTATTTCACTGCACCACTAATTCCTTCAATAATATACTTTTGAGCAAACAAGAACGCGATTACCGGTGGAATAACCATTAAAATCGTAATACACATAATTGGAATAATATTCGTATCATGTACACCTTTAAAAGAGGCTAAACCTAAAGCTAAAGTATATTTTGTTCGATCTTGTAAAAAAATCAATGGCCCTAAGTAGTCATTCCAAACAGAGAGAATATTCAAAATAGAAATTAAAAATAAAGGTGCTCTCATGATTGGTAAAAAGATTTTGTAATATATTTGAAAATCATTAGCCCCGTCTATTCTAGCTGCGTTTTCAATATCCGTTGGAATATTCATCAAAAACTGCCTTAATAAAAATATGTAATAGGGAGAACCAAAAAAAGCAGGTACTATCAATGGTTTAAGTGTATTGATCCAGCCCATCATATTAAATTGCATATACAAAGGAATCATTGTTACGTCCCAAGGCAACATCATTGATGCTAAAAGCAGCATAAACAAAAAATTCTTAAACTTAAAATCATAACGAGCAAAGCCAAAAGCAATCAAGGAACAGGAAATTACTTGTCCGATTGTTGTTAACGTGGTAACAAGCATAGAATTAAGAAAATAACGTCCAAAGGGCTGTGATTGCCATGCTTCCGCAAAGTTTTTCCACTGAAATGAACGAGGAATAATAGTCGGTGGATAACTATTCACTTCATTTGGAGACTTCACTGCTGTAATAAGCATCCATAAAAAAGGTGCCATAAAATAGATTGAAAATAAAATTAAACACAAATATGTTAAGAGTTTGTTTTTCTTTGAAAGTTCCATTATTTATTCCCGCCTTTCTTTTTCTTCTTTGAGCTTTTACTACTTTTTACTTCTGCCTCGTAAAATACCCACATATCAGAGGATTTAAAAATAACAGCCGTTAAGCATAAAATAATAATAAACATAATCCATGCATTGGCACTAGCATATCCCAGTCTTTGATGTTTAAAGGCATTTTCAAAGACATAAAGACCGTAAAAATAAGTAGATTTAAGTGGTCCTCCATTAGTTAACAAAATAACTAATGTTAATTGTTGCAGAGCTGTAATCGTTGAAGTAATTAAATTAAATAAAATAGTTGGTGTAATAATTGGAATCGTAATATTAAAAAATTGTTTAATTGGCGAAGCACCATCAATAACCGCAGCTTCGTAATAGTCTTTCGGAATACTCTTAATATTCGTATAAAAAATTAACATCATCGTTCCTACACCCCAAGCACTAGCAATAACCACTGCAATGAGCGCCATTTTAGGATCCACTAGCCATCTAGGACCCTTAATTCCAATTAAGCTTAATAAGTAATTTAAAATTCCGTATTTTGTATTAAATATCCAGCCCCAAATAATTGAAACTGCTACTCCTGAAATAACAGCAGGTATATAAAAAATAGCACGAAATATTTTTACACCCTTAACTTTTTGTGTCAACAGCACTGCCAATATCAATGCAATAATCATATTGAGGGGTACAAAAATAAGAGCAAATTTAATCGTAATAACCAATGACTTTTTAAATTGAGGATCTGAAAAGAACATTGTTTTGTAATTCTCCAAGCCTATAAAAACAGGCTCTCTTGTAACTGGCCAATCATGCAAACTCATAAATAATGAAAACAACAGAGGACCTAAAGTAAAAACAAGAAAACCAATTATCCATGGAGAGATAAATAAATAAGGAATCCATTTTTTCATTTTCTTTTTCCGCAACATCTTCTTGCTTTCTCCAACTAAAGGTACTCTAATACCATCTTCCATCTTGTTTCAGCTCCTTCTTTTAATAGGTAAAAGACTGGTAGCTACAGTACCAGTCTTTATTTTCCTTAATACTTTTCTGCTACCTCATCTAATACTTTTTTAGGCTCTTCTTGAGTGCTAGGATTAAATATTTGTTCAAAAGACAATTTCAAATCCTCTGAAGCGTCACTCCAGTCGTCCATTTTGAAAGAACTAGGTGTAAACCCTTCACTTTTAATTAACATTTTATAAAAAATTCCTTTGTATTCATCTTCCTCTAGCTTATGCTCTTTAACTACTGATTTTAAAACTGGTAATTCATATTCAATTCTTTCTTCATTTGCTTCCTCACTTACCCAAAACTTGATAAATTCAAAAGCAGCTTCTTTATTTTTAGAATATTTTGACATAGCTAGACCAGAGGAGCTAATAATACTAACCCCTTCATTGCCGTTACGACTAGGAATTTCTGCAAGTCCATAGTTGATCCCTGCTTCTTTTAATTTCTCCAATGACCAAGAACCTGTGATAAACATTCCAACTTTACCTGATTCCATTTCTGTTGCCCCATCACCTTCAGTTGCTATTGCGCTTTCATCTTTCAGCATTCCTTGAAACTCATTGAATACTTCTATTGAAGCTTTTGAATTCAATACATCTTTCATTTTGCCTTTGTCGTCTGAGTAAGAGGTTTTATTTCCCCAAGAAAACATTTCAAAATCGTAGGGATCAGGTTTTCCAGACAAAGCAAATCCAATTTCATCATTTTTACTATCGCTAAGCTGTCTGGCTTTGTCATGTAAATCATCCCATGTCCAGCCTGCTTCTGGATGAGCAATTTTTTTTGCATCAAATAAGTCTTTATTGTAGTAAACCGCATGAGTAGTAAATCCAACAGGGAGCCCTAAAATATCATCATCTACTGAATTATAGTTCCATAAAGTTTCATAAAAATTATCTTTGTATGTATCTCCTTCTTTTTCTAAGTATGAATCTAAAGGTTCAAGAGCATCTTTATATTGAGGATAATTCCACATATACATAACATCAGGCGCATCCTTCGCACCAATCCCAGCCGAGATTTTTGTATCATATTCACTTCCATATGCCTCTAGCACTACTTTAATGTCCTTGTGTTCCTTATTAAATTTATCTACTAATTCTTGTTGCATATCCAAGCTTTTTTCGTTATCCCATGTTGAAAAACGAACGGTTGTTTTTCCGTCATCCTTTTCAGCCTTATTGCTGGAACATCCCATTAAACCAAGACCTAAAACAAATAATGATGAAGCAAGTACTATTTTTTTCATTTTCATCCTTTATCTCTCCGTTTCAACTTTTCTTTTTTTATACCGATAAAACTTAATTTTATTATATCTATTTTTTCAGTAAATGCAAACGTTTTTATGAATATTTTACTAAAATAATACAAATTAAATATTTTTATTTAGTAAATAATTATTCAATAGATATTTTCCTCCATACATATTTCACTTTTAAAAAAAACTACTTCCTCAAGAAATAGTATGCTTACACCAACGCATTTTTTTAGCCTACTTGTTTAGTCAAAACAAAAAAACTGCAGACCTACCATCACTGGTTTATCTACAGTTTTATTATTGTTGTTGCTTCGCTATATTTTTTTTACAAACTCTGATTTTAACTTCATTGGACCGAAACCATCAATTTTACAGTCAATATTATGGTCTCCTTCTACAAGGCGAATATTTTTAACTGTTGTTCCTTGTTTCAAAGGGGTAGAGCTCCCTTTTACTTTTAAGTCCTTAATAATTGTTATAGTGTCACCATCTTCAAGTTGATTTCCATTTGAATCCTTTACAATCAATCCTGTTTCGACTTCTTCTTCACTATCTGCTGCCGTCCATTCATGTCCACATTCTGGACAAATAAATAATTGACGATCTTCATATGCATATGAGGATTGACATTTTGGACAATTTGGTATTGACATCCTATTTCTCCTTTAATCCGTTTATTTTATGAACCAGCTACTAGATTAGCATATTTCACTTTAATTTACCACTTACTATCAGTTTTAAAACTCGCAAAATTAACCAAAAAAAGCTATTCTATCCTTAAATAGAAATATTTTTCTATGATTTATATTTTTATCTATTTTTTACATTTAATACGTTTTTTTTATTTTTGTTATTTTTATCGTTCAAAAAAGCAAAATATGTACATTTACCAAATAAAAAATGTTATAATTTTGAATACGTACACTAAGGAGGACAAATATGCGAGAATTACTAGATTCATCCACTAAGCGACGTTTAGAAATCCTAGAACAGTTGAATGATACACCTAATTGGATAAGCTCAAACGAATTAGCTACGACAAATAATGCTTCATTACGTACAATAAATAGTGATGTTCACTACTTAAAAGAAAACTGGTCTCCTCACTTAATTATTGAAACCTCTAAAAAAAATGGTGTGCGGCTTAGCACACCACAAAGTAGCCACGTACATGTAGTATATAATGCTGTTATGGAAAACTCCGAAGCTTTTCAGCTACTAGAAAAAATATTTTTTAATCCCAATACAAACATTGAAGATTGGGAGGAGGAAATGTTTATTAGCGAATCATCTCTTTACCGTATATCTAATCAGCTTGACGCATCTTTGAACAATTTTGGGTTGTCTTTGAATAAAAGACCTTGTCAGGTAACGAATAAAAATGAAATTTATGCTCGCTATTTCTATACCACGTACTTTAATGAAGTATACGGCATTCATGACTGGCCTTTTCTAACTGACAGAAAAGAAACAGTAGAACTAGCAGCTGGTATTTATAAAAAAGCCGGTTATGTAGTTGACGAGGTTCAAATTATGTATTTAGCTATTCTTCTGGCCGTTTCCTTTCAACGAATGGAACAAGACTTCTATACTTCTGTTCACCACAAGGAAAATATTAAAGAAGAACACCGCCAATATTTTTGGGATGTAGAGGCTAAATTTAATCGTATTATGGAGCCTTTACATTTGAAATTAACTGAAAAAATCATTGATGATCTAATCAATTCTATTTACTTTTTAAAAGCTTATTGGATTGATGTTATTGATTTAGAAGATATTCACCAAGAATTCTCTCACTTTACTAAAAAGGTCCAAAAAACATTAGACCTGGAGTTAGATAATCAAAGCTATGATAATATCAAAAACATTTTAATGTTTATATATTTGCAACAACGTTCTTATCCGTTTCCGGATTACATCCTTTTTAATCAATTTGATTTTAATGGAAGTGCCATTCGTACAAATTTTCCAACCTTTACAAAAGTTATGGAGAATAATTTACTTGAAATGGAACAAAGAATGGATTTCCCTTGGCATTCTCAATTTAAAAATGAAGTTCTTTATTGGGTAATGGTAAAATGGAAAAGACTACCTAATATTTTAGAAAGTAAAAAAGAAAAAGCAAAACTTTTGGTCTTTAGTGACTTAGGCGAAGAACATGCCACCCTTTTAGCAGAAATGATAGATAAAAACTTCGGAAGTAAGGTTGCTCTTACAGTGTATAGTGGATCCGTTATTTTTTTAGAGGACGCAAAAAAAGAAGATTTTATTGGTTACGATTACTTTGTCACAACATTTCTCAAGGAGGTAATACCTGAGGACAAGCTAATTGTTGTAGATGCTATTCCGTCAGATCAAGACTGGGGAAAAATAAGACGAGCTATTAATAGAATTCATACCATTCATTCTGAATTAGATTAATTACTCATACTCATAATTAGGTTAGGAGAGAATAGGATGAACCCTCTTTCTATTGATTTAGCATTCATCAATAAATTTGTCGTAAACATCGCATTAATTGTTGGAACAACCCTATCCTTTTACTTTATCGGATTACGCTTGGCGACAAATAGAAAAAGGTCGAGTGTCTCTTTAATATCAGCAGGATTTGTGCGCAATGTCAAATGGCCTTATCAATTACTTGTAGGTGTAGCTCTAGGCTTTATTAGTTTTATTTTATCTTTAAATAAAATTCCCCTACTGGGTTATTCAGATGCCGTAGATATGCGATATGTTATTTTATATTTCGCTGTCATGTTAGGCTCTGTTCCAATTGGTGTAATTACTTCACTCACTCTAATAGGCCTTAAAGCAATGTCTTATCTTTACATTTTATCTAATATTTCTACCAATGAGTTTATCAATAATATATGGCTTACTATTTTCTTGCTTTTTGTTAGCATTTTAATTAAGCAAAAAAAAACACTTTCTTGGAAAGGTCATACGCTTTTTTTAATAGCCTTCCTTTCCGTTAGGACCATTAGCTTTCAATTTATCTTCTATCCCTTTTTTCAATCAAAAAAAGTAATAGAATTCCTTTTATACGTGATTACTTTCTCTGTCATTTTTATGTTAACTGCCTATGTTATTGACGTAGCTATTTCAATTTCTCAATCTGTTCATGTATACCGAACCGCTGCTATTTATGATTCATTGACAGATGTTTACAATCGAGAGTCTTTTCATTTCTTTTTAGATTTTGTTGCAACACCATCGAAAGAAGACCAGGAGGACACCTTTTCTCTTACATTACTAGATATTGATAATTTTAAAAAGATTAATGACCAATATGGACATTCCGTTGGAGATCATGTTTTGGTCTATTTGACAACTATCTTAAAAGAAAACTGTACAATAAAGAAAGATTTTATTTGTCGAATTGGTGGTGATGAGTTCGCCATTATCCATCGTAGAGAAAAAGAAGAAGTATTACAAATATTAGAGAAAATTCAAAAGGATTTTTCTGCTCTCCCTTTTTCTAATGGAACCCAACCAATTTATGTGGATGTTTCCTTTGGTGTCTCTCACTACTCCAATCTCTATGGCACTTTTGATTCTGAACAAGCTTATATGGAAACAGACAAAGTTCTCTATCAAGCTAAAAAGAACGGAAAGAATCAAATCGTCAGTCAAATTATAGATTAATCCTTCATCAAATAAAAAAAGCAGAGTGACCTTCTCAGTGGAAAGTCACTCTGTTTGTTCATTATTATTTTTCTTGTGTATATTTGTAAGCTGTTCCTAATGAAATATTACATTCTTCTGCAATTTGACGCAATGTATATTTATTATTGTGGTATAAGAATTGAATTCTTTCAACTGTTTCTTCAGAAATACGAGGACGTCCTCCGATTCTACCGTTACGACGTGCTTCTTCCAATCCACGAGATGTTCTCTCACGAATAATTGTTTTTTCCATAATCGCCATTCGTTTTATCATTGATGAATAGGTTGTATCGTCCATTGACTGTAGCTCTTCAGCTTTATTAAGAACAATTAATTTTACTTCTTTTTCATCTAAATCAGTTATTAATTCTGCTAATTGAATAATTGACTTACCTAAGCATACTAATTCAAATACAATTAGCTTGTCTCCTGCTTCCATTGATTCAATTGCTGCTTCTAATTCAACATGGGGATGAGCAACTGTTTTTTGTCCTTCTGTTTCTAATACAATTCTATCACAACCGAATTTTCCTAAGCTTTCTAATTGTGCTGATAAATATCCTTTATCTTCTGATGTGTATGCATATCCTACATTACTCATAATAACACTCTCCAATATTG
Source organism: Nicrophorus orbicollis (assembly GCA_018845635.1). Taxonomy (NCBI): domain Eukaryota; kingdom Metazoa; phylum Arthropoda; class Insecta; order Coleoptera; family Silphidae; genus Nicrophorus; species Nicrophorus orbicollis. The sequence continues at coordinate 196,419 of JAFMTC010001530.1, forward strand.
TTTTTTATTTTCGATACGTTATATAAACGTTATTTCTATTTCCTTACTACATCCATAGTATATAATATATCCTCGATATATGCATATCACTCTTTGCATATGAATGTGTAATAATTGAAAATATGGTTGGATAAACATACACATTTTTGTTTTATACCTTTGTTTTTTAATTCAATTTTAAAATTACATATCGATACGCAATGGATTGTTTATAAAAAGAAGGATAGTTGAATGAGCATTAATATTGCATTTCTTTCCTCTTATTTAGTAGTATATAGAAGATTTAAAAGAAATTTAGGAGGAAAACAATGAAAAAAGTCTTAGCGATACAAGCACACCCTTTTTCAAACAAAAAATCACGTTCAATGAAAGTTTTTTATTCATTTTTAGAAGAGTATAAAAAAAATAACGGGTCAGATAGCGTCCGTATTTTGAATTTATATGAGGAGCATGTGCCAGAAATAAACGGAGATATGTTATTAGGATGGGAAGCTTTGAAGAATGGAGAGCCTTTCTCATCCTTAAATGAACAGCAACAAACAGACATTACTCGTTTTAATGAACTAACGGAAGAATTTCTGGCAGCTGATAAAATAATTATTGGCAATGCATTGTGGAATCTAAATGTGCCAACCAAATTAAAAGCATGGTTTGACACAATCAATGTCGCAGGGAAAACATTTAAGTATACTGAGGCAGGTCCAGTTCCATTAACAGAAGGAAAAAAAGCTTTGCATATTCAGTCAAACGGTGGAGTTTTTGCAGGAAGTGATTTTTCTGCTCAATATGTGAAAGCCATATTGAATTTCCTCGGGGTAGAAGAAATAGAACAAATTTTTATCGAAGGTATTGATCATCAACCAGAACAGGGAGAAGAGATACTAGGGAAAGCTTTAAAAGAAGCAAAACAATTAAGTCAAACATTTTAAAACAAAAAAAGCGACGGATTATTCTTCCGTTGCTTTTTTTATTTCGCTATTTTCATTTTCTATTACTAATTCTTCCTCATCCTCATAAAGTGATGATATCGTTTTGTACCAATTAAAGATATGAGTAATTAAAACTTTTAGTGCGGCATATCCAGGAATTCCTAGGACAACTCCGACAATTCCGAATAGCTTACCTGAAGTCAATAATACAAAAATAATGGTCACTGGATGAATTTTCAACTGGCTACCTAATACTAGCGGAGAAACGAATTTTCCTTCTATTAATTGTTCCAGGATAAAAACAATGATAACTTTCACCAACATTGCCGGTCCATCCACTAATGCTAATAATAGCGCCGGAATTGTTGCTAAAGCAGAACCTAGATACGGTATTAAATTTAGAAATCCTGCTAGCACTCCCAATGTCACACTATATTCAAGCCCAATAACGCTAAAACCAATCATAAACATTATCGATACTGTAAAAGCTACAGTCACCTGTCCTCTTATGTACATCGATACTTGTTTATTAATATCTATTAACACGTTAGAGGTGGGTTTACGGGCTTTCGTCGGTAAAAATTTGATGAAATAGGTGGCCATATCTTTACCATCCTTCAACAAATAAAACAAAATAAATGGTGTAGTTACTACTGTAATAACTACATTTGCTACCACACCAACCACATTTCCAATTCCTTGAAAGGTATTTTTTGAAATTCCTTTAACCACATTTGCAATAGTATCAAAAACGTTGTCGCTAATTTGTTCTAGCTGATCAATATACTGGTCAAACATCGGATGACTCAATAACTCTAAGGTTTTATTCTCTATTGTTTGCCAATAGGACGGCCAATGATTAACAAAGCTAAGTGTTTGATTTTTAATTTTTGGTACGACTATGACAACTCCCCACACTAGCAAGGCTAAAATTCCGACAAAGATAATTCCGATTGCCCAGACTCTTTTGACTCCTTTATTCTCAATCCAATTAACCAGTGGATTGAGAAAGTAAAAAAGAATTCCCGCAAAAATAACTGGAAATCCAATTATTGCAAAAAATTGCCACACTGGAGTAAAGACATGGGAAACTTTAGTGAATACAAATATAATAAGTAAACAGAGCAACACAATAAGTAAGCCTGTCACTACTTTGTTATTTAGAATCCACTTCCAGAACCAAGAAAATTTATGTTTTTCTTCTCTTTCTTCCATGGTGCCCCTCCTTATTTATATGTAATAACTGTTCCTTCTTTTATTTGAGGAAAATCGTATGGTTCAACATATATTGCATTTAGCAAGGCATCCTCTTCCGGGTTCTCTTTAAAAAGAACAGAAAGATGTCCCATAGAGTTTAAATGTTCATTTGCCACTCTTCCTACATATGTAATCGTGTATTCCTGGGAATCAAATTTTATTTTGCTCCCTACTATAAGCTCTATCTCTTCATCTTTACTTATAAACTCTTGAATAATCGAAACTTTCCTTAATTCCTCTGTTGCTTCTTCGCCAAAAAGAATTAACATTTTATCTTTCGTGTCAATCGCATTTTTTCCAATTTGTTTTACTTTTGATTGGGTCATTTTTTTCTCCTTTTATCCTTATCTTTCTATATTGATATTGTACCACAATACAACATTTTTACTCTAGGATACTTGCTTTCTTCATAATTAATTCGTTTTTTTTACAATAACTTATTCTTTTCTTATTACTTTCTTTAAGATTTTTTTCCGATGTATGCTATACTTTTACTATTATGATTGAAAGGAAGGCTGTTATGCTAGAAAAAATAATTTTAGGTACCTATACAAAAAGAGAGAGTAAAGGTATTTACGAAATATCTTTAGATACAAATAAAAGAGAACTTGTTGACTTCAAGGAAATTATCCCCGAGAACAACCCAACTTACCTTGGTGTTTCATCTAATCAAATACTTTATGCCGTAACTAAGGTTGGAGAAGAAGGGGGTATGGCATCGTATCAACCACAAAATAATGGAACATATACTTTACTAAATACCGTTACAGAAGAAGGAGCTCCGCCTTGCTATGTGGGAATTGATAACAAGAGAAATCTTGTTTTTGGCGCCAACTACCATAAAGGTCAAATCACTTCCTATAAAATTCAAGGAGACGGATCTCTTGAATTAGTAGATACTGCTCAACATGAGGGTAATGGACCACACGAAAACCAAAAAAGTGCTCATGCGCACTTTGCTGATCTAACACCTGATAACCGATTAGTCGCCTGTGATTTAGGAACAGACGGTGTCTATACTTACGATGTATCCCAAGAAGGTAAACTAACAAAGGTAGCTACTTACCGAGCAGCTCCTGGAACAGGACCTCGTCATCTTGTTTTCCATCCAAATCAAGAGGTAGCTTATATTATAGGAGAATTAGCAAGTACAGTTATTGCTGTTAGCTATGACAAAAATACTGGCTCATTTGAAACCCTTCAAACACTTTCTATGTTGCCAGAAAGCTATAAAGAATTTAATGGTGGTGGTGCTATTCGTATTTCTCAAGACGGTAAATTCCTGTACACTTCTAACCGTGGGCACAATTCAATTGCTATCTATGCTCTTTCTGAAAATGGAAAAGAAATGACATTAGTCGATATTGTTTCATCTGAAGGCGATTTCCCTCGCGACTTCGCTTTAAATGAAACAGATGAGTTTTTAGTAGTAGCTCATCAAGAATCTGACAACCTAACATTGTTCAGCCGCGATAAAGCTACTGGCAAGCTAACACTGGTTCAAAAAGACGTATATGCACCAGAATGTGTGTGTACATATTTTGTAAAAGAATAAGAAAAAAATCTTGGTAATTGTCACTTTTATGACGCTTACCAAGATTTTTTTTAATTGTCCAGAGAATAGTTACTATTTTTTAATTCGTAGTATCTTATCTTTATTGATTACTTTCTCTATATCTTCTACCTCAATCGAAGTATAAGCGTCCGTATTTGTAATAACCACTGGTGTAATAACGCTATAACCAGCTGCAGTAATTTTTTCTATATCAAATATTACTAACTTATCGCCAGTCTTAACAGTATCTCCTTGTTTAACTAAGGCTTCAAAACCTTCACCTTTTAGTTCCACTGTATCCATACCGATGTGTAAAAGAATTTCTACACCCTCATTTGATGTAATACCTACAGCGTGGCCGGTTGGAAATATTGTTGTAATCGTGCCGTCAACTGGTGCTGTTAATTCTCCTACTGATGGGGAAATTGCTACCCCTTTACCCATCATTTCTGATGAAAATACATCATCCTTTACTTGATTTAATGGCATTACTGTACCTGTTAAAGGACTTGCTACAACCATTTCCGTTCCCACTGCTACTTCCTCTATCTTTTCTTGTGGCACATTTACTTCAACAGATGCCCCTTCTACAACAGGTACATCTTCTTTAAATCCAGCAATATAGGCAAAAACAAATCCCAGTACTAAACCGACTGCTGCCGCAATAAAGGAACCGTAAAATGCTAAGTCCATCCCCGTTTCAACATTTAGGTAGTTTGGAAAAGCAAATACACCCAATCCACCATTAATATATTGTTTCGTACCTAAGAGACCAAGAATTCCTCCACCAATAGATCCAGCTACACAGCTTGCATAAAATGGACGTTTCAAAGGTAAAGTAACTCCATAGATTGCCGGCTCTGTTACACCAAAAATACCTGAAATAAACGCTGGAATAGCCAACATTTTCGTTTTTTGATTTTTAGATTTTGCATAAACAGCTGCAACTGCTCCAATTTGAGCAAATGAACAAGCAAAACTTAACACTACTATCATGTCAAATCCTAATGTAGTAATGTTGCTCATCATGATAGGAATTAATCCCCAATGCAAGCCAAACATTACAAACACCTGCCAAAAAGCACCAATGAATAATCCTGTTAGTAATGGGCTAAAGTTATACAGTGCTTGTGTTAATGCACCAAGTAGATTTCCTGCCCAAGTTGCAATCGGTCCAATTACTATAAATGTTAAAGGAACCATAACTAAAATAGTGAAAAATGGTACCAAGAATGTACGCACTACACTTGGAATAACTTTTTCGAACCCTTTTTCTACCTTAGACGTAACCCAAGCTGATATAATAATCGGAATTACAGATGAAGCATAGCTCATCATGATCACTGGAATACCTAAAAAGGTAATATAAACAGGTGACTCAAATAATGTTCCACTGAATAATGTATATAATGGCTCAGTCCCTGCCATTGCCATTGGCGCTAACCCAGTAATTTGTGGATACAGCATTGCTGCAGCAATAGTCATTGTGATAAATGGATTAGATCCAAATTTCTTAGCCGCATTATAGCCTAAGAAAATTGGCAATGCATTAAACATTGCATCTCCCGCTGTATTTAAAATAATATAAGTTCCAGATTCTACATCTAACACTTTACTAGCAACTAAAAGTGCAACTAAGCCTTTCAACATACCTGAAGCAGCCAATACACCTAATGTAGGCGTAAAAATACCTGAAATTAAGTCAATAAATCGATCAAACAGATTACCTTTTGGTCCTTCAGCATCGGAAATATCCATCTCTTCGGTTTTAATATTGCCATATTTTATAACTGCTTTAAAAACCTCTGACACATGATTGCCGATAACAACTTGATATTGCCCTCCACTTTGCATAACAGTAACGACACCATCTAAGCCTTTAAGCATATCCGTTTGTGCCTTACTCTCATCCTTTAGCTTAAATCTAAGTCTAGTAACACAATGGAACACACTGTTTACGTTATCCGACCCGCCTACTCCTTCAATAATTTTTTTTGCTAATTCTTCGTACTTCATTTGCTTCCTCCTTAATTTTTTTAAAGAACATAAAAAAGACCTAAACTGGCACATAAAACAGAAAAAAACGTAAAGTTCTGTTTTTATGTGTCAATTTAGGTCATGCCCTCTTATGGTAACAGTCCTACTTTCAACAAATTTATCTTATCAGAAAGCATTCTCGTTGTAAACCCTTTATTTCAATAAATTATTTTTTTCCAATTTCATCCGTCACACGCCAAATATGAATCGTTAAGTATAACAACTCATTTGATGTAATATTCCATCCTTCATCTCTTCGAAGCTTTTCACCCACACCCACAGCAACTTGATGTGCCTCGTGATACTTCGCTGTAATCAACTCCATCAAATCTCTATCCAATTCACTATCTTGTAAGCTTTCATTGTTCATTTGACGAATAATAAAATACCTTAAATGAGTCACAAAACGAATATAATTCGTCGCATCCTTATCAAAATCAATCGCATATTCATTTCCTATAAAGCTAAGTATTCCTCGAATGATAATATTAATTCGATCCGTTTGTTCAAATTTTTCACTACCATCCTGAGCATTAATAAAATGCATTGTGATAAAGGTTTCTTCGCTTCTTGGTAAATGAACGCCTAGGCGCTGATTCAAATAATTAATTGCACTGACTGCTGCTTGATATTCTTTTGGATGAAGTCTTTTCATCTCCCATTTCATTGGAACAGAATAATCCAAACCTTCACTTGTTCTTTTCAAAGCAAAATTAATATGATCTAATAAAGTAATATAATTTTTATCTTTTAACTGTATTTCTAATGTTTTTTCTACTTCATGAATCATTTCATTAACTGCTTCAATAATATCTGCATCCATACTAAAAATGGTCTGAACAATATAAGAAAATTCTTGGGAAGGCTCCGCCAAAAAGCGTCTTTCTATTTCACTCGTAGCAATAGAATCACCAACTTTTTTCCCAAAGCCAATTCCCTTACCTATTACAATCCATTCTTTCTCTGATAAATCCTTTACCAAAGCAACATTATTATTGAATTTTTTTATGTATTGCACACTGATGACCCCATTTTATTTATTATCCACCTAATTATAGCTCATTATACTCTAATCACAAAATAGTTATTAGAAATCCTTTCATTTTTTTATTCTTACGGACAAAGGAAAGCTGCTAAAAACTAGCTTTCACTAGGTATTTCAGCAGCTCTCGTCTTGAATATTTTTATTTTTTTAACTACATATTTATGCTTTTAATGTAAAATATGTCCCTCATGTAAATAGTTATTTAATTTTTTAAATAAACTTTTCACTTTAGGATAAGCTGCCAAACCAACGGCAAAGAACAAAATAAACAGTGCTACCATAATAATCAATGCTTTAATAGCATTTGGCCAATAAATTCCTCCTACTGGTTCTCTCAATAAATTAACTGCGTGAGTGAAAGGTAGCAAAGGATTGATCATCCGGAAAAATTTCCCTGACATTTCAATTGGGAAGTTCCCGCCTCCACCTGATATGGATAGCACCAAAATAATAACTGCTAATCCCTTACCTAAATTACCAAATAAAGCCACTAAAACATAAACCATCATCATAAAGGTTAGCCCCACTATTAATGCAAATATAACACTCCAAACCGGACTAACCGCATAAGTATTCAATAAGAATAGGTTTCCTAAGCTAACAATCAACGCTTGGAAGAATCCAATTACTAAGAAAGTCATCATGCGAGCAAGAAACTGTTGTCGTTTGCTATATTTTTTCTGGTCTTCTTCCTCTAAATAAATTTCTGTTGAAGCAATACTAGATAATAATACTGATCCTACCCATAAACAAAGTGCAGTATAAAATGGTGCACTCGCTGAACCGTAGTTTGGTACAGGATAAATATCCTTATGATTTAATTCAACTGGATTAGAAATAAAATCACTTTCCGATTTTACATCTGATTTAAGAAGCTTTACCAATTCTTTTAAATCTATATCCTTTTGCCCTTTTCGAATACCATCAGCAGCCTTATGAATTCCTTCCTTAATATTTGGCCAATCATTGACAATCATTTTGTCTGCATCACTTAGAGCTGTTTCAACTTCTGGCATTTTTTTATTTACCATAGTCATGGTGTCGTTCAAGTCTTTTTCCACACCTGGCCAATCATTTTGGATAAAATGTGACGCTTTTGCTAGCTTATTTTCCAAAACAGGCAAGTCTTTTTGATAAACATCCACTGATTTGTTGATGGCACCAACAATTGTATTCATATTGCCATTTAACAATTCATTTGCTGAGTGAATTTCTTGCTTGATAGCTGGTAATTCTTGCTGATATTTTTGCAAAAAGCCAACTGCTTGAGTAATCGTGCTAGTCGTATTATTGAGCAAACTATTGATTTCATTTATTTTATTTTGATCAATTTTATTAGTAATTTGCCCCACATCATTAAGAATAACATTCATATCTTTTAGAATTTTTTCCATTTCTTGATATAGCTCTTGTCTATTAATAGAATTAATTGCATTGCCAACAATCGTTGCATCTGATTGTATTTTTTGTAAATTTCCTTTTATTTCTGCAATTTTTTCTGGCGTCATATTTGTTGCATCAGCCGTTAATTTTGCCACCAAATTTTTAAGTCCAGCCATGTCATTTAGCGAACCATTTAATCGATCAATTACAGGTTGTAGCAGTGTATTTCCTGCAATATTTTGAATATTTTCTAGCATACCTCGAACTGAGGTAATCAGTCCAATCTGGGTATCTATGCGATTGTCTAATTCTCTCAAGCCAAATAAAAGCTTTTGTTGATTTTCTACCGAAACATCTTTTTCTAACGCTCCTGCCAATGTACTAATTGAATCTGTGGTAACTAAAATCAAATCTAATCCTGCATCAATAGCTTCATTCACTTGATTCATTGAAACGATTAAGCTTTCGATTGGCTCCTTGATAGCTGGAATAACCTCGTTTGCTTTATTCGCAATCTCCAATACCTTTGGCAGCTCTTTTTGGGCATTTTTAATAACTCCTACCCCTTTATTAGCCTCTACAATCGCTTCATCCATCATCTTAACTACATCATCAAAATCATTATCTACCATAGCAATTTGACGTCCTGCATTTTTGATTTCAGGAATCTTCTTTTGAAGAGACACGACTGTTTTGCCTGACTTTTTAACTTTTGGCATCATTTTATTGGCTTCAATCACCTTATCGCCCATCTTGTCTACTTCAGGTAAGAAAGTTATAAATTCATTTGCTTTGTTTAATTTTCCTTTATATTCAGGCATCTTTTTATTCAATTCTTGAATCTCTTTAGTGTAGCCTTCAATTTCATCCAAATTGTTGTCAATACTCAATATTTTATTCGACACTTTAGTAATACTAACCATATTAGAATCTAGGTCATACCCGACTTCATTAAAAACTGTTAGTACCGTTTCACTTACTGTATCTACAAATTCCGTGCTAATTGTTTCTTTAATCGTTCCCGCTCCTTTATCTGCTATCTTAGGAGCTATCGCATTAATTTTTTGATTCACACTATAATCAATTTCTGGTTTCTTAATATCCCCATCTAGAAAACTAATTAAATTTTTAGAGAAATCCTTTGGCATATAAATACCAGCATAATATTTTCCGCTTTTTACGCCCCGATCTAATTCTTTTTTTGAATCCACAAAGCGCCAACCGATTGTGTCATTGTCTTTCAAATTCTCTACAATCTTATCTCCAATATTCACTTCATTATCCATAATATCTACTGTTTCATCATCTGAATACACAGCAATAGAAATATCTTTTGTATTTGAATACGGATCCCATAATGCCGCTATATTAAACCATGCATATAGAGAAGGTATAATCATTAACGCAATAATTAAAACAAAGGTTAATTTATTTTTAAAGATTCTCTTCCAGTCTAATTTAAATAGCTCGAATGTATTTTTCATTGATTTCTTCATGCTAATCCTCTTCCTTCAACTTAAAATATATTCCAATCTCTTGATGGAATAACTCTTTCTTTCTCAAATACTTTTTCAAATACTTCTTTAATAGTGATACCTTTTAGTTTTTCTTCCCAGGCTCTATCTGCTTCAGAAAAAAAATCCGAAACTATATTGTGACCATTTTGAGCAAATTCGTCAAATTCTGAAAAGGCTCTTTGAAGCACGCCCACATCAGGAAACGTTTCAAGAGGTCCTTCAATAGCTTCTACTATTTCTAACAGGTTTATATCCGAAATATCTCGTTCTAAATAAAAGCCCCCATTATTGCCAGAAACACCTGCGATTAATTTAGAGACTACTAATTTTCTAAGTAGCTTCTTTATATATGATTGAGAAACAGACAACTTATTATAAATACTATCTGATGATACTGGTATTTCTTTATTTTGAGTTGCTAAAATCGCCATGATAGCAAGGGCTTGCTCTGTTGCATTGGTTAATCTCATTGTCCTCCCCCTCTCTTTCTCTACTTCGAAAATCCATTATAGACTTTTTTTATCCATCATTCAAGTCCTTTTGACTAATTATTTTCTTTTTTTCTGTTTATTTTCAGAAAAAAACAGTAGGAAGAAAGTTTTTCTTCTACTGTTTTCTGATATATCTTATTTTGTTAACAGGTTTTTAAATACATATTGCATAATATGCTCATTATGTTCTTTTGATTTTCTAATAACATCTTCCATATCTCCCGTCAACAAAACCTCTAACAATTCCCTGTCCTGTTGTTTATGCTCTTCTATGAACTGTTCTGCTTTATGACTATCATGTTCATAGTTTAGCGGGATCAAAGAGCTTTTATTTATTTCATTTAATAAAGTTTGAATGAGATTCTGATTACCTGTACTTTCTGCTATTAACATATGGAAGGAACTTCCTTCATAGAGGTACTCCTTTAAATCTGTAATTTGATCTAATTTGTCTAGTTCCTTCTCTAATACATTTTGATAATAAAAGTCTAAATTATTTCGCGCCATAAGATTGGCAGACATATAGAGGTACAACATAAATTCGTTACTATCTCTCGCTTCGTCAAATCCGTAAGTAAACGTAATATAGCCGTTTTGCTGATTGGCTTGTATTAAACCTTCCGAATGTAGTCTAAATAATGCATTTTCCACAGGGGTTCTACTCAAGTAAAAAAATTTTGATAAAAATGAGCTGTTTAATGTAATACCGGAAGGAATTATTCGCTTTACAATACCGTCCTTCAATGTGAAATATACAGCATCTTTCGCTTGCTCTTGACCATACTGATTTTTGAAAATGGATTTTAATGTATCTTCATAGCTATTTATCATAATCAAGTACCACCTCACAACTTTTTATAGTTCATGCAATATAACAACTTTTTTATACCTTCTTTTTTTATAAAAAAGGATCTAAACGTCTATTACATTCCCATCATAGCACTGCATTCGGTTGCATGCAAGCGTATACAGACTCATTCTTGTTCACTCATAAATTTCACAAAATCACTGCTATACTGTAGATAGACGGTAAGCGCTTACCCTAATTAATGGAAGGAGAATTACACTATGGAACAAAGAATTGGAAACTTACAAAGAGGTGTATCAATTGTAGGTATTGGACACACTCACTTTGGGATGATTCAATCAACACCAGAAATTAAAGATTTCACAGAAAGAGAATTACTTTCTTCAGCAGCAATTGAAGCGATGGAGGATGCAGGCTTAATTGCAAAAGATATTGATGCTTTCTATATTGCACAATATATGTCTGAGACACTTTCGCATAGTAACGCTGTCATGGGAGCATATGCTGATTGGTTAGGCTTACGTTTGAAACCAGGTTTCCACATGGAGGCAGCTTGTACCTCTTCTACTCATGCTCTAAGAAACGCAGTTCAAATGGTTGCATCTGGTGCCCATGATGTAGCTTTGGTGGGAGCTGTTGAAACAACAAGCTGTACACCAGTACCTGGTAAGCCAGCATTTATTAGAGAGCCTCTTCCTAATGATGAACTATGGGAAAAAACAATGTACGGAAATGACCGTGGTTACACTTATTGGGGCAGTCCTGCAACTACCTTTGACGCTCAAATGTCAAATTATGCAGCGAAATACGGTTTAACTAGAGAGCAATTAGATGATACTCTAAACCAAGCAGCAATTAATAACAGACGTGCTGCAGTTTTAAATCCTAAAGCTTCAATGGCAACTCAAACAATGGATGAAGAAGCAAAAGCAAACGGCTTCGACAATGTGATGGATTATATGCGTTCTGACTTTAATCCTCGTTTCAGCTTAACTGCTCGTATGAAGCATATGGCTATTACTTGTGATGGTGCATCTGCACTAATCGTAATGCCAACTGAAAAAGCTAAAAAATTATCTAACCGTTATGTAGAGATTTCTGGCTTTGGTTCATCTACTTCTACTGCTGCACCTATGGAGGATATGGAAAAAGTAGCATTTAAAACAGCTTACAAAATGGCTGGAATTACAAACCCTCGTAAAGAATTAGATTACTATTCTCCACATGACTGCTTATTAGGTCGTCAAGTTGCAACACCAGAGGTAGCAGGATTCTTCGAGCCAGGTGAAGCATGGAAATATGTATTAGAAGGAAGAACTGCATTTGATGGAGATCGTCCTTATCATACTAGTGGTGGTCGTTCTAGCTTAGGTCATGCGTGGGCTGCATCTGCAACATTAGAGGTTGGGGAAGCTGTTCGCCAAATGCGTGGTGAAGCAGGCGAAAGACAAGTTAAGACATTACCAAAACGTGCATTAATTCATAACGAAGGTGCTGGACCAAACGTTCAAGCAACTATTTTACAAAAATTATAGGAGGACCAAAACATGGCAAAACAAATGGAACCAATTGTAAAAAAATGGTATGGCTATTTAGCGGAAGGCAAATTAATGGGATTAAAATGTAAAGAGTGCGGTACGGTTCACTTTCCTCCGTTCCCAATTTGTCGCGAGTGTTCAAGCACTGATATGGAATGGGTAGAAGTTAGCGGAAAAGCACAAATTACAGGAGTTGCACTTACTCTTGCACCAGACAAATGGTTTGCAGAATATGCACCTTTCTATAATGCTTACGGTGTGACTGCAGAAGGTTCTGTCTTTGATTCTATTCTTCTTGGCTTAGATGCAATGGAAGATCAAGATGTGGTTTACGAAGATGTAGTTAAAAAATTACCGATTGAAGTAGATATTGAAATACAAGATCGTGGAGACTATCATTATCCAGTCTATCGCTATAAAAAGTAACTTTAAGTTGAGAAAGGTGTTGCAAAAATGAGTGCAAACATAGAAGCAGAAATTAAAGAAATAATTGGTAAACAATTTAATCAAGATGTGGAGAACATGAAACTAGATGATCTCCTTGAAAAAACCTATGGAGCTAAATCTCACGACATTATTTCTATGTCTGCGATAATTCAAGGTAAATATAATATTCAAATTCCTTATATTGAAAGTCATTCCTGTAAGACAGTTGGTGACTGGGTAAAGGTTGTAGAAAAAAAATTAAATAAATAAAACAAAGGAGGGCTGAGGATGGTCTATGAACTAAGAGTTTATAAAATCGCACCTGGTCGCAAACAAGATGTTTTAGATTTATTTGAAAATACAAACGTAAAGAATTTCGAAAGAGTTGGAACTGAAGTATGTGGTCTATGGTTCTCAAAGGATGACAACTATAATTTCTACTATTTACTAAAATTTGATAACGAAGAAGATAAACAAAAGAAATGGGATGCCTTTTACGCTAGTGAAGATTGGAAAGCAGACATTGCAAAATTCCAGGAGCTAGGTGAGGTTATTCAACAATACGACAGCTACTTAATGGAAAGCGTACCTTTTTACACTAATAAATGCTAGTTTAAACGTAAAGGCGGTTAAAAGAATGGGAAAATTAGATAATAAAGTAGCCATTGTTACCGGTGGTGCTGGTGGAATTGGAACTGAAATTTGTCGACGTTTACTAGAAGATGGTGCGTCGGTTGCAATTGCTGATATTAACGAAGAGAAGGCCCAAGAAATTGCTGATCAATTATGTAATGATGCTAGTAGAACATTAGCGGTTCGTTTAGATTTATTGGATCAAGAGTCCATTACTAATGCAACAAAAAAAGTAGCTGAAAAATTTGGTAAAATCAATATTTTGGTAAACGCTGCAATGGAAACGCGCCAAGCTATTTCATCTAAAGACGTTGACGTTCTTACAATGGATTTAGATACTTGGAAAGCTATTTTCGGTGTAAATTTATTCGGAAATGCGTTAATGTGCCAAGCCACTTTACCTTATATGATAGAGCAAAAAGACGGTTCCATTATTAATATAGCCTCCATTTGTGCCAAAAAAGGTGAGCCAATGGAAAATGCTTATGGTTGTTCAAAAGCGGGCGTATTACAGCTTACTCGCTCTATTGCAACGACCTATGGCAAACAAGGTGTTCGCTGTAATAGTGTCCTACCAGGCTTAATTCGTCATGAAAGAATTGTCCAAGCCCTACCAGATGAAATTCTCAAAATGGATGATGATAATGTCCTAGTTCCTTATCCAGGTGAACCTAAACATATTGCCGGAACAGTTGCTTTTCTAGCTTCTGAAGATTCTGCTTTTATTACAGGAGAAGAAATTACTGTAGACGGTGGACAATTATCTCACTTACCTACCTATGCACAGCTAATGAATAATTTCTCTGGCGGCTTTGCAGTGGCAAAAGACGATTAAATTTAATGAGGTGATGTAAATGAGCTTATGGCTTGATGATATTTCAAAAAAGATAACTGTTCCAAAAAAAATTGTTTTTCCAGAGGGTGAAGCTCTTGATGTAATTGAAGCAGCTTACAAAGCCTACTCCGATAGAGTGTGTCTACCCTATTTAATAGGTGATAAATCGAAAATTGAAGAAAACTGTAAGCAGCTAGGCATCCCTCATTCTGACTGGTGGCAATCACTTGTTCCAAGTGAAGAATTAGACGAACTACTTGAAAATCCAAAAATAGTTGCTTTACCTATCCATCCAGATGCTTTAAAGTTTTTACTTACTGATCCACTCTTTTTCAGTGCGGCTATGCTCCGCACTGGAGAAGTTGATTCTGTCGTAGCAGGATATACCTACACTACTGGTGAAGTTGTATCTGCGGGAAATATGTTTTTAAGTAAAGAAGAAGAAGGTGCATTAGCATCTAGCTATTTTGTCATGGATATTCCTGGTTTTGATGGTTCAGAAAAAGAATTACTGATTTTTGCTGATTGCGGGGTTAATATTGAGCCCTCTGCTCAAGAAATTGCCCATATAGCAATTGATACAGCTCGTTCTGCTCAAGTCTTATTAGATTGGGAGCCTAGAGTTGCTCTTCTTTCAAGCTCAACAAAAGGAAGTATTGAGCATGAAAATGTTGAAAAAATGCGACAAGCCTTGGAAATTATCCAAGAACTAGAGCCCACACTTAAGGTTGACGGGGAATTACAGGGGGACGCTGCCCTAAGTGAAAAAGTGGCGAATAAAAAAGTTGGCGAGAATTCAGAGGTTGCCGGAAAAGCTAACATCTTGATTTTCCCAAATTTAGATGCTGGAAACATTGCCTACAAGCTAACAAGTCAACTAGCTAAAGCAGATGCTTATGGTCCTTTACTACAAGGTTTAGCTAAACCAATGTTTGATTTATCTAGAGGTTCTTCTTCTACGGAAATTTATGGTGTAATAAAAATAGCTTCTGTTTTTGCAGAAGCTGGAATAAGCCAATGAAAATAAAAATTGGCGTTGATCTTCTCGCTATTAGCAGAATAGAGAAGTCTTTAGAAAACGGTTCCGATTATTTGAATTATATGTACACAACAGAAGAACAAAATCGTTCTAGGGAACATAGTCAACCAGTAAATTACTATGCCTCTTTATTTGCAATTAAAGAAGCAGCTTTTAAATCAATGAATATCTTCTGGCATCCAGAAATGGATTGGAAAGATTTTATCGTCCATTCTGTGCCCTACTCACATCCTACTGTTTCCTTATCAGGAAAAACAAAAGAGATTGCAGAGAAAGAAAAAATTATTGATTTTAGTGTTAGCAACTCTTATGATGGTGATTTCGTTATTGCAACTGTTTTATGTATGAGAAAATAAAAATAAATCTAAATTTGGATGTTGGCCAAATGATGTGGATGGCTAGAATTTAGTTAAAATTGAATACATTTATGCAGCTTCGCCAATAGAGTAGGTGAAGCTGTTTTTTTGTTTTTTAAAACTAACCAGAATTCGATGCTTGAAGCTCCAAAAACTTCTATAACTAATCACCTTAATTTTATTGTTAATCCCTTCGAGCCGTCCATTAGAATAATGGTATGTAAAGTTTTTTTAATTCTAGGTAAATGCTTTTAAGTGCTTTAATAGAAGTGTATATTTAACTAGAAACCTCGGGTTTCATTAGAACCATCCCTTATTTAAACCCTTCAAAGTCATTTTGTTTTGAGCAATAGAGTAAGTCTTGATAGGTTTCATAAGTAGCTTTCAAAGTGGCGTTAAAAGAAAGTAAATAATCCATAATATCTGTTTCCAGCATAGTTTTTTCAATCTTCATTGTTTGAAGTAAGGTATTCATTCATAACGTGAATGCGTGTTTGATTCAGTGAACGAGAAATTAATTGAATGATATAGAAGCGATCAATAATCACTTCAGCATTTGGAAATAAGTCATAAACGACTGAAAAATAAGCAATGTTCCTATCAACGACAATTGTTTTCACCTTTTTTTGGCTTCAAAAGAATAGCGAGAAAAGTACGCAGTGATCGCTTCTTTACGGCGATCAGGTAAATTATCAATAATTTTATGGCTCTCAGAATCACAATAAATAAAACTCATCTTACCTTCAACGTTCTTAACAGACTTGAACTCATCAAAACAAAGATGTTCTGGTAAGAAATTAAAATCAGTACGGTAAGATTTTCCTAATTCAGTTAAAATTCTAGAGTT
>JAFMTC010001530.1:214476-259248 GCA_018845635.1 Nicrophorus orbicollis
TTGGAAGTATTTTTGAGTCATCTAGACAAAGACGATTTATCTACCTTAATTTGTCCAATGAAATATATTAATCTGTTCCCGTGATTATTTTATCCAAATTATTCAAAAATCTTTCATAAAGCTTTTCAGATTCTTCTTTTGCTTTACTCGCTTTCATCAAAATTGTTTGAATATCTTTGTTAATAGACTCTAATTCACTTTCATTTTGTCTTTTTAGATAATCAGCCTCTATCTTCGCTTTACCAAGAATGTCCTTTGCCATCTTTTGTGCCTCTATAAGAACATTAGCTATTTCATCTTTTGGATAAAATGCATCTGTTTCATGTAGCAAGTACCTTCTATCTTCACTTTCATTCTTTCGATTTTTTTCTTTAAGTTCTTGATAAGTTTGTTGCAAATCTCCTAATTCATTCTCAGTGCTATATAACTTTTCTTCCAATTCTCTAATCATCAGCATTTTGTTTTCAAGCTCTTCTTTTTGCTCGTTAAATTGTTTTGTTTGTTCATCCTTTATCTTATATCTATCTTGGAAACTACTTTCATAAATTTTATTCTGTATTCGTCTCTCTTCTTCTTTCTGTTTTTTTAAATTTAAATTTTTTAATTCATTATTCAAAATAGTGTTTTTTTCAAGCAATTTTTTCTGTTCTTTTTCATATTTAATATTGGCTATCTTTATCTGCTGTATTTGAGTAGTTAGGTTTTCTTTTTTGTCATTATACCTTTTTAAAGATGCATTTAAAGCTTTATTCTCTGATTTCAGCTTAGTATTTTCCTCATCTATTTTTTGTTTTTTTTCCTCTAGCTCATTTTTCTGTTTTTTCAATTTCTCCACGTTTGGAATTGTATTCCTTTTAGTCTTTTTTAACTCTGTTTTCAAATAATTGATTTCTTTAGAAGAATTTTTTAATTCTTCGATACATTCCGCCAATTTTTGTTTGACTGTATGGTTTTCATTCATCAAATCTTCAATTTCCTTCAATAAAACTTTACTGTCTGTACTATTTTTATTTGAATCTTTTCTATTATTTGCCATATTTTCACCTCATTTTATTTTAGATTTGTATTTATTTGTAAGTATCATGTATTTTAATAAATGATTGCCTATTTTTTCTATATAGCATTTTACAAAAATGAGGAAACTCAATAACAACACTGAGTTTCCTTCTCTTTCTATTTTTCATATTTTAAAATTTTATACCTTATTCTACCCTTGCATTTGTTCATATAACGAGAACATTGGCAACATAATTGCTGCTATAATAAAGCCCACAATAACTGCTATAAATACAATAATTAAAGGCTCCATTATTGACTTCAATCGTTCTGCTGCTGTGTCCACTTCTTCTTCATAAATTATGCTTAACTTTTGTAGCATTTGTTCTAGTGAACCAGTTGTTTCTCCAACCTCAACCATTTGCGTTACTAATGATGGAAATGCCCAACTCTCTTTAAAGACTGTACTTATTGAACCACCTTTTTCTACTTCTTGCCGACATAACTCAATCACCTTCTTCATATACACATTTGAAACAGTATCTTGCGTCATGTTAAGAGCAGTAACTACCGCAACTGAACTTTCCAGTAAATTAGATAGTGTACTCATTATTACTGATATATCATTTTTTTGTAAAAGAACTCCAAAGGCTGGAACACGAAGTTTAAACATGTCGTTCTGAAATCTAAATTTAGGATTTCTTAACAAGATGTTATACATTAAGACGACTATTATAATAACAACTACTATAACCCAACCTTTTGTCCTAATAAAATCACTAACTTTTTGTGTCATAATGGTAATAGGTGGTAGTTCCCCCTCCATACTTTCAAATAAATCTACAAACATCGGAACTACATAAACCATTAAAAATATAGAGACTCCAATAGCCATGACAAATAAGATAATAGGATAAATCATAGAGGATATTAGCTTAGACTTATTTCTGTTTTGTTTTTCGTAGTAAAGAGCCATTCTTTTTAATGTGATCTCTAGTGTCCCTGACACCTCAGCTGCTTTGACTACATTCACCAACATAACTGGGAATACTTTAGGAAATTTACTGTAAGCTTCCGACAAGGAACGTCCGCCATCCAAATCCTCTACTACACTCTCCAATGCTTCTCTCAGAACTTTACTTTTTGTTTGCTCTAACATCATGCTATTTGCTTGAATAATAGTAATACCTGCATTGATCAATGTAGCAAACTGTGTTAAGTAAAAGACTAAGTCCTTTAATTTAACTTTTCGATCTGCTAAATTGATCTCTTTATTTGCCAATGTAGCTGGGACTTCAAAAACTTGTACTGCTCGCAATCTTTTTTTCTTTAAATTTCTCAGTACGATAGACTGAGTATCTGCTGTCATCGTCCCTTTGTGAATCGAACCATCCTTATCCTTCGCTTCATATTTGAATTGAGCCATTAGTCATCCCCCTCCATCAAATTCTCAGCAGAGGAAACATCCACCCGTCCTTTTTGAATAAGATTTTTGAGACTTTTTGTCATAGTATGCATACCTAAATCTTTCCCCATTTGAAGCATATTGGCAATTTGATGAGTTTTATCACTTCTTATCAAATTGGCAATTGATTTTGTATTCACCAACATTTCTGTTGCCACAACACGACCATTATGCAATTCATTGGGTAAGAGTCTTTGAGACAAAATACCTATCAGTGCTCCAGCGAGTTGTGTTCTAACTTGTGTTTGCTGTTCTGGCTGAAACACATCCACTACCCTTTCAATAGTGGATGCTGCACTTGATGTATGTAAAGTCCCTAACACCAAGTGACCTGTTTCTGCAGCTGTCAAAGCAATTGAAATCGTTTCGAAGTCACGCAATTCACCTACTAGTATGACATCTGGGTCTTGTCTTAATGCAGCACGAAGTCCGTTAGAAAAGCTTTGTGTGTCCACTCCAACTTCACGTTGATCAATTATGCACATTGCATGATTATGAACATACTCAACAGGATCCTCTAGAGTAATGACATGTTTCTTCGTACTGTTGTTTAGGTAATCTATCATAGATGCTAAAGTGGTTGATTTACCAGACCCTGTTGGCCCTGTCACTAAGAACAAGCCTTGATTTCGTTGTATCATATCTCTTAATACATCTGGTAAAAAAAGTGTCTCTATTTTTGGAATTTTCGTAGGAATTAATCGAATAGATATGGATGTGTTACCTTTTTGTTTAAATATGTTTATTCTAAAACGGCTGACATTTGGTATCTCATAAGCCAAGTCAACCTCTCCTACCTCACAATAATGTTTCCAACATTCATCTGTACACAAGGTTCGAGCATATTTTACACTTTGATCATTTGTCAATATTTCTTCCGTATTTACACTTCTTAATTCACCATTTTTTCTAAAAATAGGTCGTACACCTATTGTGAAATGAATATCTGAAACACCTTCTTTAACCCCCTGTTTCATAATTTCATCGATATGGTAATCCATAGAAAATGAATCTTGTAACACTAGATTATCTTGTTTTCTTTTTCTCTTTTTTTTTCTATTTTCTAGCTGATCGATCTCCCTCATTGTCCCTTCTATTACTTATTCTGTCCTTCTCCGACCAATTTTCCATTATGATAACCTTTGACAGTTATAACACTACCAGGGCTAACTGAGATATTAAAGGATATATTTTTTTCAATATTGCTGTATACCACATCTATGGTTTCTATCAGTACACCATTTTCATAAATCTCTAAAGTAGAAGCTTCTTTATACACAACATGTAGTATGTCATTCGAAATATACACGATGTAGTCAATTAACTCATCCTCTCCTGGCAAATTACCTACTTGTCCTTTTAAAGAAATTTTCCCATAATTTTCTAAATTCAGCTCTTTTTGTGTTTGCGTGTCACTAGCTTTTACTTGCAGTGTTTTACTATCACAACATTTTCCAAAATCAATAAGTAGATTCTCATTAGCATTAAAGGTACCTAAAGGTCTTTCTTGATAGTCTCCACCCGTTTGACCCCAATATTTTATTTCCGAAATATTCTTTCCTGCAATTTTCGTTTTTGTTGAATAGAATAGCTTGCTTCCAGGCAATTTATTTTCAAACTCCACATTTTCAGGTTCATTAATGTTGAAGCTTGCACCTTTATATTCACTTTCTACTACACCTTTAGAACTTTTTCCAGAAACTACCAACTCAGCACCATTGTCTATGTTAACTTCTGTACCATAATATTGCAGTTTCATTGTGGCGTAATTTCCACCACCTCGACCATTCAAATGCACTTTACTATTTTTACCGATATTAAAAATTGGGCTACCTGTTCCTATATGGGACTTCTTTTCTACAAAGTAATCCGCTCTTGGAATAAACTGAAATGCAACTCCAGCAGCATTAATTTCTAATTTACTATTTTCAGCCACATCTACTTTGTATACTTTGTCATAGAAGGCTGGATAGTAATGATTTACATTGCTCTGTGAACCAATCCCTATCTTTACATCTGCTTGTTCACCTATTTTTACTGTTCCTACAGCTTTTCCTTTTTGAAGACTGCCATTAAAATAAAAGGCTGAAAATTGTCCATGATCCTTCATTGCGGCTTCTCCGTGATACACACTATTTGGTAAAAATTCTAAATGACGAACCCATGCATTTTCAGCTCTTGTTTGGATATCATTATTCCCCGAAAAAGTCAACTTCCCTTCACTCAGATGAACAAATCTAGCTCCTTTATACGTTACATTTTCAGATAAAATATCCCAACCGACACAGGTGGATCCAATTCCTTGACTAAAAAAACGTCCTGTCACTTGGTCTGCAATAATATTCGCATTTTCAATTTTCAATTGACTATTCGAATATTTGTTTGTTTCGCCTGTGATAGTTTTTTTTCCCATGTTTATCACAATGTTTTTGTCTGCTCCACCATTAATAATCACATTTCGGTTAGGTATTTTGTTAATGTCTTTTTTTAATGTTATCGAATTAATAACTTCTACTTCTGTTATGTTGGGATTCTTTAAAGCTTTAGATAATTCTTCTTCTGTTTTTACTTCCACTTTTTGCGCTGCAAACCCTACATTTGTAAATATCAAGCTACAGAAGAAAATAGCAACCATCCCGCAAATCTTTTTCCCCACGGCTAGTCTTTTCATCTCTTTATCCAATTGTTTTGTTTTCATATGTCTTATCCCCTATCTAGATATTTTTTGACTTAATGATCTGAAGCAACTCGCAATACTTCAGTTATAGTTGTTTGCCCAACTATTGCTTTTTCTAAACCGTCCTCCAATAACGATTTCATTTGATTCTCTTTTGCTTTTTTTAAAATATCATCTTTTTCAACCCCTTTTGTAATCATTCCTTTCATTTCAGAAGTCACTTCAAATAATTCTTGAATAGCTGTTCTACCCTTAAAACCACTCATATTACATGCTGAACATCCTTTTCCCTCATATAAAATAGTTGCATGTAAATTATATTTATTTAAGAATTGTATTTCTTCTTCTGAAATTCTTTTTTCTGTTTTGCATCTTGGACATATAGTTCGAATCAATCTTTGAGAAACAACCCCAGTTAATGAGGTTGCTACTAAGAACGGATCTACATCCATGTCAATTAAACGATTTACAGAATCTATTGCATCATTAGTATGCAACGTACTCAGCACAAGATGTCCTGTCATAGATGCACGAACAGCCATTTCCGCCGTTTCATTATCTCGTATTTCTCCCAACATCACTATGTCTGGATCCTGTCGCAAAATGCTCCTAAGTCCCGAAGCAAAAGTCAACCCTACTTGGCTATTTACCTGCACTTGATTGATTCCTTGTAACTGATACTCAACAGGATCCTCAACGGTTATTATATTAACTGTTGACCGATTTAACTCTCCTAATGTGGCATATAAAGTGGAAGATTTACCTGAACCTGTTGGTCCCGTAATTAAAATTAACCCATGTGGCTGATAAATCATTTTTTTATATTTCTCAAAATTGTTTGCACAAAAATTTAGCTTTTGTATACTCGCGATACTGGTAGACATTTCTAAAACCCTTATAACTATTTTTTCTCCATAAACTGTAGGCAATATTGAAATACGCAAGTCAACAGCTCTTTCTCCCACTTTAATTTTTGCTCGCCCATCTTGAGGCAGTCTGTTCTCTGTTATATCCAAAGCAGACATTATCTTAATACGTGATACAACAGCATTTTGAATGTTTTTTGGCAATCTTCTTTCTTCTATCAATGCCCCATCAATTCGACTTCGAACAACCAATTCCTTTTCCTGTGGATCTAAGTGAATATCACTCGCCTGTTTCTCTACTGCATCTTCCAGTAACGTATTAATTAATTTAATAATCGGGGCATTTTCTTCACTTACATTTTGTTTGTTTTCTTCCCTTTTAAAACTACCTCCTTCTAACATCCAGTCCTCTACTTCTGTTTCTCCACCATAATTTTGTGCAATCGCCATTCCGATTGCACTCCTTGTGGCAAATTTGGGAATTACTTGCAACCCAGTCAACATTCTTATATCCGTCATAGCTCCATAATCCAGTGGATCTGCCGTAGCAATAATCAATTTCCCATCTTTTTTTTCAATAGGGATTATGCCTTTTTTCTGAGCAAACCGCTTAGAAATTAATTTTAATGTTCTCTTAGAAAACTTAGTTGTGTATAAATCCACAATTGAAATATTCAACTTCTCACTAAGAAGTTGCATTAAATCTGTTTCTGATATAATACCTTCTTCAACAATCAATTGTTCCAGTTTAACATCTTTATTGGTTCGGCCTTTTAAATCAACCAGAGTTTCAGTATTTACAATTCCTGCTGACAATAATATTTTGTCAATTTTACTTCCTCGTTTTCTGCTATTTTTACTACTTTCCGAACCTCTACTGTTTTTTTTTGCCATAGTATCCTTTCTAGTTATATGAGATATCTTTAACTTTACCTCCCATATTATTGATTCCTTGTATTGTTGGTGCTTCTGCATCATTTGTCAAAACTATTGTCACGTTTCCGTTAGTAGCCGAGTCGTCATCAAAATTTTCTGAAGAAGTTGTGACAACCGTTGATGTAATACCAACATCTTTTAAAATCTTTTTCATTTTTGTAACATCGTTATTTTGTCCAACTTCTAAAATAATTTTTCCTTTTTTATTCCAATTTTTTATAAAATAGGGATCGAATCTTAAGTTATGCGGCAAAACTTTCATGCGAAAAACTGTATCGTCTTCCATATTAAGCTTAAAGGGTTCCACAGATGTATATCCTAGTTTTATTTGGCATTTATTTTTTAAATTAACTTTAACCAGCTTTGATATATTCGAATCTGGATATTTTCCAGGAGTATCAATATCAAATCTTTTGAACTCTTCTTCACTAACTTGGTTCAATATAGGAGGACGTGCTTCACGTTTAGGACAATCTATATGAGAAAAACCCTTAACTTCTAAAGAAGTGTTTTTCCCGGACATATTTAAAATTGTTTCTTTATTCGCACCGATTTCATCATTCACGCCATAAGTATATTCTGAATTGAGAATATTTTCAAAATAGACCTTGCCTGCCAAGTTTGTCAAATTAAAATTCCCATCTACAACTATCTTCCTTATGTCATCGTCTTTTGTGCTATAACTTTTGCCATTTATTGAATATGACGTGGGTGTTAAGTTAACCCGAGAATTAGCTATAATAAAAGATGAATTTTCAGACTGAGCAAGTTTATAATAGTCAGTTGGGATAGCTTTTGTTTTTTGAATACTAAAATTACTATACGTATTTATAGCTGCTAAAAATGGAAGTTGTGTAATATGAATTTTTCCTTGCCCGAAATCTACTCTTGTATCATCATCTTCTAAATTATTAATGCAATTTAAAATTAACAAATTTGGGGTTGTAATTTTATACCTATCTGTATCATTATCAATCACCAAGCGCGAATCCTTTTTTACCATTTCAACCATGCCGTCATTATCAAAATCTACTGGTGTACCGGATCCGTCAACTTTCACCTCTGAATTTTGAGGGTTGATTCTCAAAATAATCCCATAGCCCACATTAAGATTCACATCTTTTAAATAATTGTATTTAATCCCATTCCTATCTACATTTGAAAGCTTTAACATATTATGAATATCTATTCCTGATTCTGGTACTGCCCGGTCATCCCCGAAAAGCTGGACTCCTTTTTCAAACACCATTGATCCTTTAGCGATATTATTATTTCCTACTTTATGTTCTTTCCCCCAATCAATAACCCCTGTTTTATCATAATAATCTACTAAAAATTCTCCTTTTTGATCAAATAATTGATTAGAGATAGTTTCTCCTGATGGATAGGCAGATAATATTTTATTGGTGTCAGCATGAAAAGCTGTTTTCTTGACAATATCACTAGTACTTAATAAAACATTCATTTGATTGATTATTCTTGGATACTTTGTTTCTACACCTGCTGTTGTTAAATTAGGGTCATTGTGGTTACTCCCCCACATTTCTGCTCTAGCAATTATTTCTCCTGCTCCGTCAGCATATGTTTGCCACTGTAAAACATATGAAAATGTACAACTTATTTTTTTTATGTTTCCTTTATCATCTTTTACTTCGATAAAAATTGGAAAGTCAGCATTATATCCATAAATTTCTAATTTTTGACTTTCTGACTCTGTTAATTCTCTCCAATTATTTTGATTTTCTGACGTTCGTAATCGCTTTGTCCGCTTAGTTATGTCTGGATTTCCTACTTGGATAGAATATGTCAATTTTTCTCTTGTATTCCCTAAGTCAGAAAAATCATTTCCTAACGCATTGACTTCATCTTTGGCTTCTAACGCTTTTTTCTTAAAAATAGTCTCGTCTACTCCTAAGTTTACTATTGCCTCATCGTCTACCAAAATTTTATTTTTCAATGTTTTTCCTAGTTTAGATTTTGCCTCTTGAATAGCTAATTCTCCAGTATCAATTTTTCCATCCATTTCACTTAGCTTTTCCACTTGGTTATTCACTTGCATGGCTTTTACAAAAACTCCAAAGACTAACGCACTAACAATAATTGTCGTCAATAGCGCGTAAAGAAGTGCATATCCTTTTTCGTCTTTTATCATCTTTTTACCACCACTCATTTCCCTTACCATTTTTATTTCGCGAAGACGCAACTACTCTTCTTGTATATATTTCTACATTGTTTTCATTGATAAAACTAATCTTAACATCGCAAATACTTGTACCATTTACTCTTCCAACTTGTCCCCCTGTAGACTTCCCTTCGTTTTGCAAAGGATTGTCTTTCTTATCAATTTTTATTTTGATAGAATCACTAGGCGACTTGTACTTTCTTTGGGTATTGTTATCTCTTTTTATAAGAATTTCAGTTGTCTCATTATTTTCTATTTTGAAACTCACACCTTTTTTATATTCATTAATAATATCTGATGCAATTAAATTCGAGATTTCTTGACAATTAACTTCTGTTTCTTGCTTTTTTACCAAGTGAGCTGTTTGTCCAATAATCGATATGCCCATCATCATAACAATTGATGATAGAGTAATGGCTGCCAGCAACTCAACCAATGTCATTCCTCCTTCATCTTTAACCATTATTCACACCTACTTCATCTTGAATTTGATATGGATTTTCCGTATTATCGTTGCTATAAATAAATTTAAAATTTGAGGTTGCCATTTTTTTACCAGTTTTACTATCATAAACAGATAATTCTAAATTCAATGCCTTTTTAATTGTATTATCAATTGATAATACTTCACATCCTACTAGATAGTCAGTATCTAATCTATAATAACCAATACTTCCAGACTTATCATACAATGAAGCCGGAAGCGTAACATCATCGTAGGTAACTCTTCTAGATGGTGTTTTCGGTTTAATTACTCCTATCTGTCCAGTAATCATATATGTTTCAAATTCAAACTCTCCATAAATACTTTCTCCACTAGAATCATATGTAATACCCGTGTCATCCAATAAAAAATACTGACTTCTTTTTTTGGTCTCTTCATTCGAACTCTCTGCTCCATTGAAGCAAATCCAATTCAATGCCCCTACATCATTTCTCATACCTACCTGATTAAGCCATTCTTTAACATCCATTTTGACTTCTTCTGCTTTAGCTTTTTGAGTAGTTAGATGAATGGCTTCTTGATTTTGAACAAGCATTGTGGCTCCACCAATAAAAATAAAGCTGAATAGCAAGACAGCACACATTACTTCAACCAATGTAGAGCCCCTCTCATTAAAAACTCCTTTCTTAGCGACAGACCTGTCTTTTTCCATTTCGATTCTGAACATTTTTTTTTCCCGTCTTATTTTATTTTTATGTATATTGTGAATTTTTTCGTCTACTTTTTCAAAATCTAACTCACTCATTGGAAATTCAATGGGCAATATTTCTTTATTGCTACTTGCTATTCCTGTATCCGTAATGATTAGATCAGATTTTTCATTCACACAAGTACTAGTCATAGCTTTTATTCTATATTTCTTTTTTAATAGCTCTCCTATTTTTTTCTCATAACCTTCGCCCGCCTCAGATATCACACGCACATTAATATACCAACCTTCATATTTTGAATTGATATATGGCATCAATACATGTGACAGTATAGATAAAAGAACGTTGTTTAAAATATTATCATTTAGTAAATAATCTCCCGCTTCATCTATCGAGTTGGCTAGTTTCATTTCTATCAATTGATAATTTAGTTTATTTTCTTCTTCTTTAGTAATTATTTCGTATTTTTTTTTAATGAGTGCTTCATTCCAATAAAATAGTTCGATTAAGCCATTCACCACTTCTTCTATGACATAGCATTCATTAACAACTGTAATGAAATGTTGTTGTCGGTGAATTTCGATTATTTTTGTAGCAGTTCCATAAATATCGTGTGTAGATATCCCAAAAAATTTCTTTTTAAATTGGGTATATTCGTTAATATTTTTAACTACCGTATTTTGAAAAAATATGCATAAATACATCTTTAAATCTTTTTCCATCATTTTTTCGTTTTTCTTATTTAACTGTATGGAATATAGAAATTGTTTTAGTGGTGTAATTTTACTAAAAGAATTGTCGTTCATCATAATAGTGACATCCAGCTGATAAACCTTAGAATGCGAAATATATTGTCTGCCCATAGCACCACGATTTTTCATTCTTATGTAAAAAACAGCTAATTGATAATATAATTGCGAAGTTTCTTTTTGGATAATTTGAACGCTCAACGTTTCGCTAAATAAGCTAGACAACCTTTTAATATCCTTCAAAGAAACAATCTCATCAAATGGCCACACTTCTTTTCCATAAATACTCCCAAAAAGAATGCTATAGAATAAAATGATATTGTATTCATCTCCGACAAGCTTCAAAGGTCGATTTTCTATTCCGATACCGTATTGTTCTAACTTTTCTTTTAAGTTTTTTATTTTTCTTGTTACAGTTGCCCTGCTCACAAATAATTCATCCGCTAATTCATTGATCTTCACACTCGAACAAAATAACATCCTCTTTAAAATAATAAATTCGTCAGATTTTTCACAAAAAATTTGTTTTACCTTATTTATCGAAAAATCGGCACCACGATTTAACGTTAAATTTTCATCATCTAAGTTAATACGTGCATCAATAGCGTGTTCTTTGAATAAAAAATTTAGAGAATGAACATAATCTTCTGCTTTCTTCCTAGTCACACGTAAATGATTAGATATCATCTCAACTGTTACATCGCGAGGTATGGACATTAACATTTCAATTATTTCAATTATTTGTATGTGTTTTTTTGTTAATACTATTTTTTCCATATACTTCTCCTCATCTAGATAATTATTCATAAACAATACTTTGTTTAAACTTATCGTTGTTATAATAACTTTTATTCGGCTCTTTCTTTTTGGGAAAAGAGTATTAAAGTCTAGACTGTAAAAAAGGTTAATTCAATTAACCGGGCTTAAATATACATTTTCACTTCAATAATTGTTTATACAATACAATAAAAAAGCAGGCTGTTATAAATCATTTTACTTTCATTAAAGAAATACTGTCAATTTTTTTTTGCTAAGCTAATTATTTTTTTTTAGATATTTTTTTTATTTCAGGTAAACACACATATTTCTTACCCAAATTTCCTTAAAATAATAACCCGTTATTTTAAAACACTTCTTTTTCTCAAAATACTTTTTCTCAAAATACTTTTTTCTCAATTATTTAAATAGATTACTTTTTATACAATAAAATTCGTTAGTATTTTATTATATTTTTTCACATCTTTCAAAAATAATAGTTTACTTAATTTTCCAATTCAAGTGAGCTATTATTTTTCTGTCTCTTTTTATTTTATGATCTTTTTTTTTACTTTTGTTTTTTTATTAATTTTAAATATATTTTTCAAGACACTATTCCCATCTTTTTAAGAGAATAAATCAAACACATCAAAATATTAATTAGAATATTATAGTTCAATCATCTATTATTTCAAAAAGTTTTTTAATATTTTTATATATGAAAAACAAGCTTGCACATTTTCATATATATCAAATCCAGAAAGTAAGATTCTATAAACTTATTCAATTTTTTTCCGTATCTGTTATTACAAATGATAATTAAAAATAACAAAATAAAATAATTATTAAGTGACGTATTTATACTTTCTGTGATTTTTTTATACAAGTCCAAAACATGCGTATGCGCATTTTTAAGCTTGTATAAATAAAATAAAAATATATCAAGACCACATTTACTCACCGCCGATCATATAATTAAGCTAAACAATAAAAAATCATTTTCAGCACACTCAAATAATATTTCTTACCAAAGAAAACAAGAAGAGTATCGACAAATGACTTATACACATCTTACTGCAAGCAAACGATTTACAACGTTTATCATGCTTTAAATCAAGACTCATATCATTAGATTATTCTCAAAGATACAAGGAAAACTCCGATTTCTTGTTCTGCTCGCAACATCTTTGATTAGATATCATTGCTTTTGAAATAAAACAAACATTTAAACGAAGCATTATGAGTGAGAATTTGATCATATGCACTTTTGGTACTGTTGCAGGTACTTATCTAAAGTAATTATCACCTTGAAACCTTCCGGTAGTGGGACTATTATTATAGGTAATATCTTAGAAAATTGGTTTCAAACAGTATCAATTCATATGTTTAAATCCATAACGATTGACCGTGGTAAAGAGTTTCTAATTGGTAATCAAATGGTAACACTCACGATATTTATTTTGCTGTTCAAGGTGTATCATCACAATGTGGCTTAAATGAGAATTCCAACAGACTCACTACGTAAACATGGCTTACTCAAACTAAATTGATGAAGTATTTTTAAGTTATCCAGACAAAGATAATCTATCTAACTTAATTTGACAAATGAATTTATTAAAAAACACTTTACTTCATGACGTTAGTGCAAAATATTGGTTGTATAATTACAAAGCTCTGTTAAAAGAGAAAAATATCGGCTCTATAATAAATCGTGTTGATAGAAAAAATCTATCAACACAATTTTTTAAATTTTCATAACAAAAAAGGCCATTCAAATTGATAAAACAGTTGAGAATCGCTTATGTCTGATTCTCAACTGCGACTAGCCTATAATTTCGTTCAAGACTTAAAGTATACTTATTCAACGAAAGATGAGAATCCTTTTTTGAAACGATAGGAATGGCTAGCGAAACTTTACTATCTTTAAGAAAAGCATTTTCCTCATACGAGGAAAATCAATTACAGTAGCAACACAAAAAGAGCAAGGATTTTCTCCTTGCCCCTTGACTCATTTTGCATCAAATTTTTGTTCATCAACACGATTTGACGAACAGCCAAAATATCTTGAAGTTTATCAGTCATTTTGATTTTCACCAAGATATTTTTCTCTCTTAAAAAAGTTTTATCTCACTCTCTTTCAGTCTGTACTGAAATCAAAATGCTATTGGATATTTCAGCCTATTCTCCAAAAGAAAAACTGGATAGGCTGTTTATTTTGGCTCTTCACAGCAGAACCGTAAAAAAATCCAAGTCATCTTATTTTTTACTATGCTTTACCGTTTGAACCAAACCAAGCGATTCTTTGTTTTACTAATTCAACTACCGCTTCTGTACCAGGAGCCAATAGTTTACGAGGGTCAAAGCCTTTACCTTGTAAGTCTTTACCTTCTTCAATATATTTACGTGTAGCTGCTGCAAACACTTCTTGACATTCAGTATTTACGTTAATTTTAGAAACACCTAATGAGATTGCTTTTTGCACTTGCTCAACAGGGATTCCAGAACCACCGTGTAATACTAAAGGAATGCCAGCTGTAATATCTGCAATTTCTTTTAATGTGTCAAAGCTTAATCCTGACCAATTTTCTGGATAAGAACCATGAATGTTACCAATACCAGCTGCAAGGAAATCAATTCCTGTGTCAACCATTGCTTTACATTCTTTAGGGTCTGCCAATTCTCCAGAACCAATAATTCCATCTTCTTCTCCACCGATACTACCTACTTCACATTCAACAGAAACGCCTTTAGCGTGTGCTTTCGCAACAACATCTTTCGCTTTTTCTAAGTTTTCGTCAAATGGTAAGTGTGAACCGTCATACATTACTGAAGTATAGCCTAATTCGATACATTTTAATGCATCCTCATATTCGCCATGATCTAAGTGAAGTGCTACTGGAACTGTAATTCCCATAGACTCAATTAAATCTTCTACTAAATGAATACATACTTGATATCCACCCATGTACTTAGCTGCACCCATAGAGGTTTGGATCATTACTGGTGATTTTGATTCTTCAGCACCTTGTAGAATAGCTTTTGTCCATTCCAAGTTGTTTGTGTTAAAAGCACCGACTGCATATTTTCCTTCACGAGCTTTTTGTAACATTTCTTTTGCTGATACTAATGGCATTTTATAATTCCTCCTAAATTGGAAATCATTTTCGTTAAGATATATCTTAACTAAACTAACACTCACATTTTATCAGAAATAATGGTACATTTCTACCTTTATCCTAGAAATCTCCCTAAAAAATGAAAAAACTTTCATGTTTTCATGTAAATATAAATCACATTCCACTTGTTTTCTAATAATAAACACATTTAGTTTAACTCTTTTGTACATGCATGAATAAAGGCCTCAAATAGCGGATGAGCTCTATTAGGTCGAGAAATTAACTCGGGATGAAATTGACTTGCAACAAAAAACTGCTTAGCTGGCAACTCCACGATTTCTACTAACCGATTGTCTGGTGAGACACCTGAAAAGACCATTCCTTTTTCTTCTAATTGCTTTAGATATTCATTATTAAATTCATATCTATGTCGATGACGCTCCTGCACTTCTTCTTGTTTTTTATAAGCTCGCCAAGCGGTCGAACCTTTTTTAAGTTTACACGGATACAAGCCTAGCCTTAGAGTTCCACCTATCTTATCTATTCCTTTTTGATCCTCCATCAAATCAATTATCTTGTAAGGAACATCAGAATCATATTCTGCTGTTCCAGCATTTTTTAATCCAACTACATTTCGAGCAAATTCGATACAAGCCATTTGCATTCCTAAGCAAATCCCTAAAAAGGGAACATCATTTTCACGAGCATAGCGAATCGCCTCTATTTTTCCTTCTACGCCTCTTTCACCAAATCCACCCGGTACAATAATACCTTGAGCATCCTTTAATCGATCAGCCACACTTTTTTCTGTTAAATCCTCAGAATGAATCCAATCAATTTCAATTTCTGTATCATGAACAAACCCGCCATGCTTCAATGCTTCTACAACAGATAGATAAGCATCATGTAATTCTACATATTTTCCAACTAAAGCAATTTTTGTGACCTTTTTTAGCCTTAAAACCTTCTGTTCTAATTCCTTCCATTCAGTCATATCTGCTTCTGGTCTTTCAAGCTTGAGGTGCTCACAAACAATTTGATCCATTTTTTGTTCTTGTAAACGTAATGGTATCGAATAAAGGGTTTCAACATCTCTAGATTCAATAACTGCTTCTGGTTCAA
The DNA here is from genome assembly GCA_018845635.1 of Nicrophorus orbicollis. Classification (NCBI taxonomy): domain Eukaryota; kingdom Metazoa; phylum Arthropoda; class Insecta; order Coleoptera; family Silphidae; genus Nicrophorus; species Nicrophorus orbicollis. Next base: position 230,497 of record JAFMTC010001530.1, read on the forward strand.
CATCACAAAATAAAGCCAGTTTTTCTTTTGCTTGTTTTGAGATAGCCTGCTCCGTCCGCACAACTAATAAATTAGGTTGGATACCTAAGCTTCTTAATTCTTTTACACTATGTTGAGTTGGCTTTGTTTTCATTTCACCTGCCGCTTTTAAATAGGGAATAAGCGTGGTATGGATATACATCACATTCTCTTCTCCTACTTCACGCTTCATTTGTCGCAAAGCCTCTAAAAAAGGCAATGATTCAATGTCTCCTACTGTGCCACCAACTTCTGTTATAATAACATCTGCTTTTGTGGTAGCTGCGGCTCTCATGATACGTTGCTTTAATTCATCGGTAATATGAGGAATTACTTGCACCGTTGCCCCGTGATACTCCCCTTTTCTTTCTTTACGAATAACTTCGGAATAAACCTTTCCAGTTGTTACATTAGAGTATCGATTAAGATTTTCATCAATAAAGCGTTCGTAGTGACCTAAATCTAAATCTGTTTCCGCGCCATCATCTGTGACAAATACTTCCCCATGCTGATAGGGACTCATTGTTCCTGGATCCACATTAATATATGGATCAAACTTTTGAATTGTTATTTTTAATCCTCTGTTTTTTAATAATCTTCCTAATGAAGCTGCCACAATTCCTTTACCGATAGAAGAAACAACGCCACCTGTTACAAAAATATATTTGGTCATATTTCCACTCCTTATTCGTTATTATAAAAAAGGGAATCTTAAAAAAAATAAAAAGCTCCCTATCCATTATGAATAGGGAGCTTTGACTTTTTTCATTGTTAGCAACCTTTTTCAAGGTGCCCAATTAAGATAATACAATGATATTTTCGAAAGGTCAAGGAGAATACCTTACCTCTCATCAGTAAACTCTGTTATTTTAATACAGCCCTGTTCCGTTTTCATTCACATCAATAAAGATGTTCTTCGTTTGACTGTATGCTTCTAACATAGATTTATATGTTTCACGGCCAATTCCTGATTTCTTGTAGCCACCGAATGGAGCACCTGCAGGAATTTGATTATATGTATTAACCCAAACACGTCCTGTTTCTAAACCACGACTAACTTTAAGTGCTGTATTAATATTATCAGTCCAAACACCGCCACCTAGTCCATATTCAGAATCATTCGCTTGTTCGATTACATCTTCAATATCTTTAAATTTAATAACAACCGCGACTGGTCCAAAGATTTCTTCTTTTGCTACGCGCATATCGTTTGTTACGTTTGTTAAAAGCGTTGGCTCCATAACGCAACCTGTCTCTAAACCATCAGCAGTAATTCTCTTGCCTCCAGCTTGAACAGTTGCGCCTTCTTTTTTACCAATCTCTACATATTCTAAAATACCTTCAATTTGGCGTTCATTTACTTGAGCACCCATTTGAGTTGTTTCTTCCCAAGGTAAACCAACTTTTACTTTATTAAAAGCTTCCGTCAAAGCAGCTACAAATTTGTCATAAATACCTTCTTGGACGAAAATTCTTGAGCCAGCACAACAAACTTGACCTTGATTAAAGAGAATTCCCATCTGAGCACCATCAATTGCTTTTTCGAATGGCATATCATCAAAGAAAATATTTGCTGACTTCCCACCTAACTCTAATGTCGCAGGAACTAAACGTTTCGCTGCAGCATCCGCTACCTTATATCCAACTTCTGTAGAGCCTGTAAATGCCAATTTGGCAAAGCCTTCATGATGAAGCATATAGTCTCCTGATTTAGAGCCTTTTCCTGTAATAACATTTAACACACCTTTTGGTAAGACACCATCCACTAATCTAGCAAACTCCAAAATACTAAGTGAAGTGGTAGAAGATGGATGAATAACGATAGAGTTACCTGCCGCTAGTGCTGGTGCAATTTTCCATGCTGCCATTAAAAATGGAAAGTTCCAAGGAATGATTTGACCAACAACACCAATCGGTTCTTTTAGAACTATACTCATTTGATTTTGATCAAATGCTTGAGCTGCTCCTTCTTCACTGCGTAAAACACCAGCAAAATATCTAAAATGGTCTGCCCCAGTAGGAATATCTACATTAGCCGTTTCCCGAATCGGCTTTCCGTTATCCAACGTTTCAACCATTGCTAAATTTTGAGCATTTTCGTCAATTATATCCGCTATTTTTAATAGGATATTACTTCTTTCCACTATCCCTGTTTTACCCCAAGTTTTTTGAGCAAGGTTAGCTGCAGCTACCGCTTTGTCAACATCCGCATTTGTAGCATCAACAAATTCAGTCAATTTTTCTCCATTTGCAGGGTTATAAGCTGCAAGCATATTACCCTCTGTACCATTTGTCCATTCTCCGTCGATGTACAAGCCATACTTTTCTTGAATATTTGCTAATTTTCCCATAGTTCATCCTCCATTTTTTCTTTTTTTTAATGCTTAGTAGTAATTGTAACGTTTTCATTTTCCAAAATCAATCTTTCTGTTTATTTTAAAAAAAACATTTTAAGTGACTCATCTCACAAGTATACCAATTCAATCTTTCTAAGCTATTTTAATAATTATTTAAAAATTTACGCTTATGTAAACCTACCCTTTTACACGCTGTTATACCAATGCTATTGATTATTATTTTTATTTTAAATAAAAAAAAAGCCTTTTAATTCACTGTCTTATTAACAAAAAGAATTGTTCATAACAGAACAAGCTAAAAATCATCTTTAAAATATACTACTTCTCCTATTTCTTTACCTTAAATTGCCTTGAGCTTATATATTACAAAAAAAGCTTTTACTTAGATGGTTCCCCATCAAGTAAAAGCTTTATTATTCTTACCCTAATTCATCTTCCTCGTCGTCGTCGTCTTCATCGTAATCAATATCGTCTTCATCGACTATTGTTAATTCTTCTTCAACGCTTCCAAGAGACTCATCATCTTCGTCTATGTCGTCGGCTCCGATTTCAGAGAGATCCTTCTTGTAGCCTGCAATCTCTTCTTCTTCCTCTTCTTCCTCGTCATCTACGTAGTCTTCTTCGTCGCCTTCTACTAAATCAGCATCCTCTGGATCATCATCATTATAGTCAATTGCATCTTCATCATTCATATCTAAAAATGCATTTACTTTTTTACGTTTTTTACGACGTGGCATATCTTCATCCTCATCATCACCTATGTGAGATACTTCTTCATCGATTGAATCAATTGGGTACCATGAACGTAATCCCCAACGATTTTCTCCAAGAGAAATAAAACTACCATCTAAATTTAAATCTGTATAGAATTGAGATAGTATATCGCGGATATCACTATCTGCTTTTCCTAAATAATTTTGAATTTGATTGACAAGGTCAGAGAATTCCATGATGTCTCCATGTTGTTCTAATATCGCATGGGCAACTTCTATCATTGATAATTCTTCTTTATTTATACCTTCAAAAGCTTTTATTTCCAAACGGCACACGTCCTTTCACAGTCTACTCACTATCATACATTATTAGCATTATAAAAAGCAATTAAAAAAAAGAAAAAATCCTAATTTACACGAATATTATGCTGTGAATTGCAATCTCATATGATAAACACCTAATTTTTCCTCTCCGGCATACAATTCATAATCAATTAATACTTTTCCTGACATCGGTTTATCCTTAAGAGTCACTCTCAAATTATTTGTAAAAGTTCGAATTTGTAACAAACCATACGGCGTACGGTAACTGAAATAGTTCGATTCCTGGTAGCTAAACTTCATTCTCATTCTATTTTCCGTGTTTCGGATTAATTGCACACTACCATCTGCTTCAATTTTTACCGTTACTGGTAGCCATTCATTTTCAAGCTGCTCTTGGTAACGAATGTATAAAGTGCTACCTATTTTTACTATATTTCCTTGTACGTCAAAAAAATGTTCACTTTTTTCTCCGTCTTGAAAAACCTCTGTTTGCAACTGAATGGAAACAGGTTGGCCACCACTTACTTTTTCTGTACTTTTGTCCATTATTCATCCACCCTTAAAAGAGATTTTGCAATCCCTTCACTTATTATTAATACGTCTACACGCTTGCCTTGTACTAGCCCTCGGATACTTTCTGCTTTTTCATCCTCAGCTGCTACCACAATCACTTTGCCTATCCTGGTTAATTCCTCAACAGTTAGACCTAGCATTCGTTCCGTAATTTTATTGTTCACTGTCTTGCCATTTTTGTCAAATAAAGAAGCTACCGCGTCTCCTACAATAGAAGATTCTAATAGTTCATCTTGATTTAAATATCCTAATTTTTGCCAGGTTGAATGAAGAACTGGGTTTCCTACACCGATTAGTGCTACATCCACTCTCTCAGCCTCTTTCATCGCCTTGACAATCATTTCAGACTCCTTTAAGACATTTGCTAGCTTTCCAGATTCCGCTAAAGCAGGTGCATAAAAATAGCTACAGGAAGCCGACAGCTTTTCAGCTAGACGGAAGGCTAAATGATTTGTATCATAATACACATGTTCACTTGCTACACCACCAACCAATGGTCTTACAACAATGTTGGGATGGGAAATATAAGGCATCTCATCAATGACACTGGCTAAAGTTGTTCCCCAAGAAACACCGATAGAGTGAATCGACCCTAGTTGATTTTCCAAATAGGAAGCCGCCATTTGCCCAATTTTTTTCTTTCTGTCCTCTGAGGTGAAAGATTCGTATTCGGAGAGAACAATGACATCTGTTAAGCTATATTTTTTTTGAATTTCTAAACCTAATTGTACCATTTCAGAAGATTCATCCTTAATGAAAACCTCCACTATGCCCTGTTCTCTTGCCACTTGTAGCATCTTAGATATTACTGGACGTGAAATACCCATTATTTTTCCAATTTCAGCTTGGGTTAAGGATTCTTCATAGTAAAGAGTAACTACCTTTAATAGCTTTCTTCTATCTTCACTTAATTTCATCTTCTTTACCTACGATTATCCATTAGTTTTTTTACTTCTTTGATAATATTATCAACTTGAGGAATTGCTTCGCGCTCTAATTCCTTCGCGCAAGGTATTGGCACTTCCTTGCCACCAAGCCTGGCAATCGGTGCTTTCAACTGACTTATTATGGAATGCTCTCCAATAATAGAGGCTAACTCTCCACTAAAGCCTCCTCGTTTTACCGCTTCTGTCACGATTAAAACTCGCTTTGTTTTACTGACACTTTGAATAATCGTTTCTTCATCTAAAGGAACTAGAGTCCGAGGATCGATAACCTCTACTGAAATTTGTTCAGCTTTTAAGGCTTGCGCCGCTTCTAAGGCCCGATGCACCATTATTCCTGTGGCAATAATCGTCACATCTGTTCCTTCTTTTTTGATGTCTGCAACACCGAAAGGAATTTTATATTTTTCTGCTGGCACTTCTCCTGAAAAGGAATAACATAATTTATGCTCATAAAATAAAACAGGATTATTGTCCTCAATCGCCGTATGTAGCAAGCCTTTTGCATCATAGGGAGTTGCAGGCTGAACAACTTTCAATCCTGGAACATGAACCATCCAATTTTCTAAGCTTTGAGAATGCTGTGCAGCCGCGCCTGTTCCTGCACCAGCTGCACTTCGAATAACCATTGGGACCTTTGCTTGTCCTCCGTACATATAATGTATTTTCGCTGCTTGATTGACAATTTGGTCCATAGCAACCGTAATAAAATCAGAAAATTGCAATTCCATAACAGGTCGTAGCCCGGTCATAGCGGAGCCTACACTTACTCCGGCAATTGCACTTTCAGAAATTGGTGTAGAACGTACTCTTTTTTTTCCGTATTTTTCTTCAAGTCCTTTTGTCGCTCCAAATCCACCACCGTAAACGCCTATATCTTCTCCTAGCAGGTAAACCGATTCGTCCTCTGCTAAGGCTTCATCTAAGGCTTCATTAACTGCTTCTAAATAAGTAAGTACTCTCATGTTCGTCCCCCATTATTCTGCATAAACATGCGTATAAAGATCTGTTTCAGACGGTCTATCATCTGCTAGAACGGATTGAACTATTTCATCCAATTCCTCTTGTATCTCTTTTTTGATTTTATCTATTGTAGAATGTGTAATTACCTCATAAGCAAGCAAAAGCTTTTCCATTTGTGCTATGGGATCATTTTTCAGACGCCACTCTGCTTCTTCCTCTTGGGTACGGTAGGCACATTTATCTGATTTTGAATGTCCACGATAACGATAGGTATGGGCTTCAATTAAAGTAGGACCATTTCCTTGTCTAGCACGGTCAATGGCTTTTTTTGTTGTGTTGATTACTTGAACAATGTCATTCCCGTCGATTGTCACACCAGGAATTCCATAGCTTTGGCTTCGCATTGAAATATGTTCAATATTTACCATATCTTTCACAGATGAGCTCATTCCGTATTGATTATTTTCAATAAAGAAAATGACTGGTAATTGCCAAATAGAAGCTAAATTTAAGGCCTCATGAAAGCTTCCCTCATTTGTGGAGCCGTCACCACTGTAACACATTACTACTTGATCTGTTCCCTTTAGCTGAGCAGTTAAGGCAGCACCAGTAGCAATCGGAAAGTTTCCACCTACAATTCCATTGGAGCCTAAATTTCCTACTGCCATATCCGCAATATGCATGCTTCCTCCTTTACCTTGATTCGTACCCGTTTTTCGCCCTAAAATTTCGGCAAACATTCCCCTAAGGTCTGTTCCTTTAGCAATACTATGTCCATGATTTCGATGAGTTGATGTCATCCAGTCCTCATTTCGTAATAAACAAGCACTTCCAACTGCTGTTGCTTCTTGTCCAATACACAAATGCATCGTGCCATATATTTCACCTTGAAAAAACAGCTCTTCGATTTTTTCTTCAAATAAACGAATTAACCACATCTCTCGATATAAATCGATAAATTTTTCATTAGAAATTCCCCCTAAATTAGGAATTGCCTGTTTCGTTTTGTCGTTATCCAACATTTTACCCCCTTTTTACATTTGTTCCACACTCAATCATTTGTAATAATAGTAACGTTTTTTTAGTTTCCCTTCAAGGTTATTGCAGAGGATTAACTCTTTTTTAATGATTCATAGCTGTAAAAACAAACCTTTTTCTCACATTTATCATAAGAATCGTTTATAATAAAAAATGAGGTGATTAATATGTTATTTCATGAAGAAACAGCTTCATTATTTTGTATGTATTGTCAGGAAGAAACACCACATGATATTCAATACGTAAATAACTCTATTTCAACAATTGAGTGTGAAATTTGTAATAATAAAATGAGTATTGATATTGATGCAATAGAAGAATTTCATCAATATATGTCTGAACGAGTTTCATCCAAGCCCGAAAGATTGACAGAGGAAGCGAGAGTTGATTTAAGTAAATTTCTTAGCTCCTTACCCATGCGCATTATTAGTAAACCAATTCGCTTTAGTAGTGAATACAGTCAGATAAATAAAGAAGTAAAAGCATTTGTTGAAAAGCAGCAAGAAGAAATCACAACGATAGAAGCTGAGGAAAATCAAGATGGAGAAGTTTAAACAATCATTTGAAAATAAACATATTTTAGTATTTGACCAAGGTGTTGCGAAAAAAGAGGAACATTTTTTTCCTTTTGCCTACACCGATATTTTTACAGTCCAAACAGGTATAACTAAAATTCCAATTATTCATTTTTGGGAGCTAGAAAATACCGTCATTTTAGGAATGAAGGATACACGAGTGACTCACTTGAAGGAAGGCCTTCAGACCTTAAAGGAGCATCACTTTGAATTCTTAGCACGTAACTCAGGTGGGTTAGCCGTTGTTTCAGACCAAGGTATATTAAATATTTCTTTAATTGTCCCAAATATCGAACCCACAAAGTTCAGTATTCCAGAAGGTTATGATTTAATGGTTCATCTGATGGAGCTTTGCTTTGCCGATTTTCCCATTCAGATAGAAGCAAAAGAAGTGAAGGATTCATATTGCCCTGGCGATTACGATTTAAGTATTAACGGAAAAAAATTTGCTGGCATTGCTCAACGTCGAGTCAGAGATGGTGTGGCCGTCATGATTTACTTAAGCATTTCTGGCGACCAACATGCCCGAGGTCAGCTCGTCCAGGATTTTTATCATAGCAGTCTTAAAGATAACTTCGGAAAAAATGGCTATCCTCCCGTTCGACCTGAATCAATGGGAAACTTGACGGAGCTACTTGGGATTGACATAACCATATCAGAGGTGAAAAAGCGTGTATTGAAAGCTTTTACTGATGTACTCCAAAGCACTTTATCACCTACTGAATTCACTGAATATATCTCAAAATACAATCTAGAAGAAGAATTCCAAACACAATTAAATAAAATGATTCGTCGCAATGAAATAGTAAAGAAAACATTGGAGGAGTATAATGAGTAACTCATACAAACAAAAGCTGCTCCCCATGGAGAAAGTTTTTCGTGACCCTGTCCACGATTATATACATGTACAGCACCAGGTTATTTTAGATTTAATCAATTCAAAAGAATTTCAGCGCTTACGCCGAATAAAGCAATTAGGAACCACTTCTTTTACCTTTCATGGCGGTGAGCACAGCCGCTTTTCCCATTCCTTAGGGGTCTATGAAATAGCCCGCCGAATTTGTGATATTTTCGAACGAAATTTTTCCATTGAAAAAGATGGGATAAATGGCTGGGACGATAAAGAAAGACTTGTTTCCCTATGTGCTGCCTTACTTCATGATGTTGGACATGGTCCTTATTCCCATACCTTTGAAAGTATTTTCAATACCAACCATGAAGAAATTACAGTCAAAATTATCACATCACCTGAAACTGAAATTTTTCAAATACTCAATAAAGTAGAGGCAGGGTTTCCTGAAAAAGTTGCTAGTGTCATTCGAAAAGACTATCCTAATCAGCAAGTGGTTCAAATGATTTCTAGTCAAATTGACGCTGACCGAATGGATTACCTGTTACGTGATGCTTATTACACCGGGACAGAATATGGCACTTTTGACCTCACTCGAATTTTACGTGTGATTCGTCCCTATAAAGATGGCATTACATTCTCAACAAACGGAATGCATGCTGTAGAGGATTATATTGTCAGTCGCTATCAAATGTACATGCAAATATATTTTCATCCAGTTTCTCGTGGCATGGAGGTTGTTCTAGATCATCTTCTTAAAAGAGGAACCGCTTTGTATCAAAATAAAAAGAAAGAGTTTGCTCATTCGCAATTATTAATCCCATTTTTTGAAAATAATTATTCTCTTAATGATTATTTAAAGCTAGATGACTGCGTTCTAAGTAGCTATTTTACATTGTGGACAGAGGATAACGACCCTATTCTTAGCGATTTAGCCCGTCGCTTTTTAAATCGTAAACCATTTAAATCTGCAAAATTCCAGCCAAAAAAAGATGAATTCTTAATAGAAGAAATGAAATCAGCCATTGAAAAAGTGGGCTATAATCCTGTATACTATACTGCGATTAACTCTAGCTATGATTTGCCGTATGATTTTTATCGTCCTGAACAAGCTCATCACCGCACCCAAATTGAATTAATGGAGAAAGATGGTACAATGGTGGAGCTTTCACAGGCCAGTGATTTAGTAGCTGCATTAGCAGGTCAAACTCATGGAGATGAACGTTTTTATTTTCCTAAAGAAATGATACCAACTGAGGATTTGACCCTTTTTGATGATAATTTGACAGCATTTTCATCATACATTCATAATGGAGCCCTAATCCAACCAAAATAACCTAGAAGGAGCAGCACATAAAAATGGCAATAAAACTAATCGCAATTGATATAGATGGTACTTTGGTAGACTCCAACCGTCGCTTATCGGAACAAGTAAAGAAAACCTTACAAAAGAAAACCAAAGAAGGTGTCAAAATCGTTCTTTGTTCTGGTCGCCCGTTGATTGGAATGGAAGAATACCTTCATGAATTAGATTTGATGAAAGAAAACCAATACACCATTAGCTATAACGGAGCTCTTGTTGTTCATAATGGAGATAAAAAACCCATTGTGAAACATACTCTGACGCACAAGGATTTTATCAAAATGGAGCAGCTTAGTCGAAACATAGAGGTTCATTTTCATACACAGGATCAAAATTATATATATACATCCAATCGAGACATTAGTGAATATACTGTTTTCGAGTCTTTTGCAACTCAGATGCCTTTACATTATTGTCCGGCTGAAGAAATGAAGGAAGATATTGTAATTAGTAAAATGATGATGATTGACAAGCCTGATATTTTAAATACAGCCATTCCTCAAATTCCTCAAGAATTTTTTGAGGAATACCACATTGTCAAAAGTCAGCCTTTCTTTTTGGAAATCTTGAATAAGAAAGCTAGTAAAGGTAACGCTATTCGTGACCTTGCTACTCACTTAGGTATCCGTCAAGAGGAAACCATGGGAATTGGTGATAATGAAAACGACATTGATATGCTGAAATATACTGGACTTAGTATCGCGATGGGTAATGCCACAGACAACGCTAAGGCTCATGCAGACTTTATTACGAAAACAAACGACGAAGACGGTGTCGCTCACGCCATAGAGACTTGGGCATAAAGAAGCAAATTAGAACAAGAGGGATTATTAAATATACCTCTTGTTTTTTTGTCTAATCTTATTTTTCGATATTTTACTTTTTTTAAGCTAAAATACCATTGACACTTTATTGTTAAAAAGGAGCTTTTCAAATGAAAACACTTATTATTATTTCTCATCCCAACATTGATAAATCTAGTACACAACAATTTTTAATGAGTGCTCTTGCTAACTATCAAGAAAATGTTACCACTCATCATTTAGAAACAGCATATCCAGATGGCCATATTGACCTCCAAAAAGAACAGCAGCTACTTAAGGACCACGATCGTATTCTCTTGCAGTTTCCTCTTTACTGGTACAGCTCTCCTTATTTATTAAAAAAATGGCAAGATGAGGTTTTGGACTTCTCTAACCTTTCTCTCTATCAAAATAAAGAATTAGGTTTAGTTGTCAATACAGGTGTCAGCGGTCAAGAATTTTGTGCAGGAGGAAGAGAACAGTACTCAATAGATGAATTATTGCGTCCTTTTCAAGCTGTGGCAAAAAAACTGGAAATGCGTTTTCTCAAAACTTTCTCTATTCATCAATTTGATTACTTAAATGAGGAGGAAAAACAACTTCTCTTAATTCGTTATTTATTAAGAGTAACAAATAACAATGACAATAGTTTACACAGTCGAACATCATGGATTATTCAACAGCTGAAACAATTAAAATTGATTTCATTCGATACAACAGGTGAAAATCAACTTGCTCACCTTATAGATTTATTGCAAGAACAGGACGAAACAATTTCAGACTTAGCTTTTACTTTAAAAGAACTGGAGGAATAACCTAATGAAGGAAAAAACATGGAGCAATAAAGATTTGGAGCAACTTTATAAAAACAATCATGACTACATTCAAAAAGCACTACTCAACTATTGTAACGCTCTTCTTCTTGAACAAAAGGAACGTATTGAACAGATGGAAGGTCAACTAGATGGCACCATGTGGAACCATGCTAAATGGGATTAAAAAAAGAGTGGCAAGGACTTTTATCCTTGCCACTCGATATACATAATATTTTAAAGCTATTGCAACCAAAATTTCTCACCTTTGATAACTGAAAATCAAAATCCTTTTATCATCTTTCTTTGTTACATTATTTTTCATCGTACCATTTTCGGACAGCCCACTTGTGACTTCCTCTTTTTAATTTTTCGATACCTTCTTCCACTGAAAACCACTTAATTACATTGAAATCTTCTAAGGGTTGCCTTTCTCTCTTCCATTTTTTTACCACATAGAAATAGCCCGGATTATGATAATAAGTATCACGATGTCGCGAATAAAAATACTCATCTCCACGACCAAGATAAGCGCCTAGCTCTATCTTAAAGCCTAATTCCTCCATTACCTCCCGATGAACAGCTTCTTCTCTCGTTTCCTTTCCTTCGATTTCTCCTCCAGGTAAAAAATATGCTCCATTTGGTGCTTGCACCAAAATTATTTTTTCCCGTTCATCATCAGAAATGACCACGTAAGCTGCATGCCGTTCTACATACTGAATATTTTCTTTTTTATCACCAAATCTTCTAATTGTACCCACATTTTTTTCCTCGTGTTTTCTTTTTATTTTACTTGACCCTTTTCCACTTCGCAATCAAAATCGACTATTCTTACTTAAATTAATTTTTCTTCTTAAATATGCTAAAATAAATGTAATAAGAAAATGGAAAGGATAATCGATTATGAAAATGGCCCATACGTGTATACGGGTTAAGAATTTAGACGACTCCCTTAGCTTCTATCAAAAAGCTTTTGGTTTTGAAGAAGCCCGTCGCCAAGATTTTCCTACAAATAAATTCACACTCGTCTACTTAACCTTGCCTGATGACGACTACGAGCTAGAATTAATTTATAAGTATCATCAAGTACCTCGTGACTTTGGAAAAAATTTCGGACATTTTGCTATTCATACAGAAAACCTGACAGCTCTACACGAAGAACATAAAGCTGCAGGCTATAACGTATCTTCTCTAAAGGAACTGCCCGGTGTTGCACCCTTTTATTATTTTATTACTGATCCTAATGGGTATAAAATCAAGGTATGCTGCTAAAATATATCTCTATAGATTAATAAACTGATTTTTGTCATCGAATATTAGATTGGTGTTTTAATTTCTGTACCTGAATACATCTATTTTTTTAATAAATAACAATATCTTATAAATAATGAACACCACAGAGTGTAAACGACGTTTTGGTCGTACCACTTAGATCATACTCAACATAGACTTCAAATAATAACAAGTAACTAGGCTCTAGGCAAAAATACACTGAATAAGAAAAAAATCTTTAGATTTGATTGTACACATCAAATTTAAAGATTTTTCCTTCCTTATCACTTAACTCTTTCCTTTATTATGCTTTCCAATATATTTAAAACTCTTTCGTATAATGTTTTTGTTTCATCTTTAATAGTATTTGCCTTCATTTTAAGTGTGGCAATTTCTTTTTGAAATTCTTTCAGGTCTTTGTCATTTTGTTTTTTTAATAATTAGCCTCCATATTTGCTTTAAATATTATACCTTTCGCTATCCTCTGAGCCTCCAATAAAATATTTGCAATATCATCCTTCTGATAATTAATAACATCCCTATCAAAATTAATAGACCCTTTCTCCACATCTGGCACAGCGATTTTTTTTAATTTCTCTATTTCTGCTTCATATGTCATTTTTTCTTTTGCTACATGTTTTAATTCTTCAATGCATTCTGCTAATTTTTGTTTTACATGGTCATTTTCATTAGACAGCTCATCAATTAGCTTTTCATAATGCCTACTATCATATTCTCCTGCTTGTGTATTTCTTCTACTCCCCATGCTTATTCACCCCAATTAATATTGTGTTTTTATTTAACAACAATTATTACCTATTCTTAGTTAATGCTAGTATGCTTTTTTTTCATTGTCAAACAACAGAAAAAAAATATTCTATATATATTTTTATTTACTCCAAAATACTCTATAAATATTCCCCTATTTTCTATTTAACCTTGTCAAATCAGCCTATATAGAAGCTATCCTTCTCTTTTCAAAATCCCTCTATTACTTATTTTATTAAATAAAATAACCTCTAATGCTCATAATCTGCACTAGAGGTTATTCCATCACATCCAGCCTTTCTCTTTCGCAACAGCTAAGGCTTCCACTCGATTTTTCGTTCCTGTTTTACTTAATATTTCCGACATATAGTTTCGTACCGTTCCATGCGATAGAAAGAGTTTTTCTGCTGCTTCCTTCGTAGAAACACCTGTATTAATAATAGTAAGAACTTCAATTTCCCTTTTCGACAAGGGATTATTTTCTGAAAAAAATTTTCTTGTTACCAATTCTGGAGAGAAATACTTTCTCCCTTTCATTACTCCTCGAATATTCTCTACTAGCTCACTACTCGGTATATCTTTCAACAAATAGGCTGAAACAGAATACCTAACTGCTCTTTCAAAGTAACCATCATTCGAAAACGTCGTTAATATCATTACTTTTGTTGAGCTTATTTGCAATTTTTCCGCCACATCAAGCCCTGTCATCTCAGGCATTTCAATATCTGTCAAACAAATATCTGGCTGTAACAACTCGACCAGTTCAATTGCTTCTCTTCCATTACTTGCTTTTCCAACAATTTCCAAATCCTCTTCCATACTTAACAGTGTAGCAAGGGCGCTTGATAGTAATCCTTGATCTTCTGCTATCACAATTTTAATCACAATGTCCCTCCATTCTTTTTACTGGAAAACACAATTTTACTGTTATTCCCTTTTCTTTTTCCCAAGTAGCTGTTCCATCAAGTAAAGCTACTCTTTCTTTGATTCCTTTTATGCCATTTCCATCCAACAAAACACTACCTTCACCATTATCAATAATTTGAAACACATACCGTTCAGAATCTTTGCTAATTTTGATATAGCATCGTTCTGCATTACTATGTCTCACAATATTCGTTACACATTCTCTTAAGCAATAACTAATCACATTTTGTTCCTTGTCACCTATTTTACTGACGTATTCTTCTCCGCTCGTAAAAAACATAATATCAGATGCTTTTAAAGCTTGTTCAATAGATACCAGTTCCTCTAAAATTTTAACTTCTCGCATTGCTGTAACAATAGTTCGAACAGATTGTAACGCCTCTCTAGAAACGCTAGCTATTTCCGTCAATTCTTGCCTAGTTCGAGGTAAATCCTTTTCCATCAATTTCTTCGCTACTTCTGTTTTTAACGTAATAACTGAAAGTGATTGTCCTAAAGTATCATGTAGATCTCGAGCTATTCGCTTCCGTTCTTCTTGTTTTACTACCACTTCCAGACGCTGATTACTTTGATACAATTGTTCTCTTATATTTATTTGCTTTTGCATACTGCGAGCAGCAACAGGTGCAACCGTTGTAATTACTAGGTATACTACATTCATAATCATCATCTCTTTACTAATGTAAGTGCCAAATTTCCAAACAATATATCCAAAAGAAATAAACATTAAACCATACATAACCATTAAATATTTGAAAAATGTTTTCTTTTTAAAAGAAGAAAAACCAATCATCCAGGCCGGAAACATAAATAAATAAATGCCTTCGTAGAATATAGCAAACAATGTAGCTAAGATATATTGAATACTCATCCACAAAACGAATTTGTTCGTATAAAAGTATGAATTTCGATAGGCTATAACAAAAATAGTTAGTAGACATAGAGTTCCAATTTTTTGGATACTATCATAAGGGAGCATTGCCAACAATGGAATTAATAAAAATAATAGCCAAATATATGGCATTCCACCCATTTCCTCAGGAAAAATCTCAATTCTTTTTTTCATTCTCCTCCTACCTTCTTCCTTCACTTCTAGTATAAGTATAAATGGAGACAAGGATAAAAAAAACAAAATATAATAAAATCACAAAAAAACTTTCCCATCCAGGTAATTTTCCCGCTACAATTTCTTTTGCTCCTAGTGAGCCATGATAAGTCGGGAGAAAGTGAGCCAGCTTTTGAATATTTTCAGAAAAAGAGTCAATGGGCATCCACAATCCACTCAGTATTGCTAGTGGAAATTGAATTATATTCGCTACTACGGAAGCAGTATTCGTGTTTTTACAATGACTAATCAGAGCACCTACTCCAATGATAGGTAAACCGGCATATAAGAGCCACAACCCGCTTCCTAACCATTGTATAAAAGATAATTTTATGTCATTTGCCACTCGCCCGACTATAAATACACTTATAATCAACAACAGGTTCACCAATAATTGCACGCATATTTTACTGAAAACGTATTTCCACTCTGGAAAAGGAGTTAAGCGAATTGATTCTTTTACTCCCTGTACTCGATCTTCGATTAGTAGCATTGCAAATGAAAACAACGAGCCTAATACAACACTATACATGGTCATTTGCATCAACGTATTCACATAATGTTGTGCCATATATTCTTGTGGTACTCCTACATCAAATACCTTTGTAAACAATAAATAAAAACCAATTGGCATAATCATTGAAAAAAAGATAAAAAACAAATTGCGTAAAACCACTCTTTTAAAATCAATTTGAATCTGCAAAACTAAACTATTCATTGAGCTTCCCTCCATTTTCCGTTACTAGCTCTGTAAATATTTCATCTAAGCCATTTGTATGAGTCTTGATTTCCTCAAAGGGAATTCTTTTTTCTATAAGATCTTTAATTGTTTTATCACTATTATTCGTCTCTAAAACCATTTTCTTTCCTATTTGTTTGACAGCTTGAACCTCTGCAAGTTGTTCTAAATCCGATGGCTGCTCTCCTAAATAGGTTAAAATAATTTGTTTTTTATTCATCTCTTTACGAAGTTTATCCATTGTTCCGTCGTGAATGATACAACCTTCGTGAAGTACAACAATACGATTAGCTACTTTTTCTACTTCTTCTAAATAGTGGGTTGTTAACACAATTGTTTTTCCTTGGGCTACGATTTTATTCATTTCAAGCCAAAAATTTTGTCTACTAATAACATCCATGCCAGCTGTCGGCTCATCTAAAAAAACAATCTCTGGATTGCCTACCATAGCTAATCCAAAATTCAAACGTCGACTTTGTCCCCCAGACAATTTGTTAGAATAAAATGATTGTTCTTCTTCTAAATTAGTTAGTTGATAAATGGCTTCTGTTGACAATGGTGCAGAATAATAGCTTCGGTATAATTCGATTATTTCTTTGACTTTCACATGATTCATTTGGATATTATCTTGCATCATAACACCTATTTTTTCTTTATTTCTTTTTTCCGTTACTTTTTCTTCAAAGAGTGTAATATTACCTTTTGTCGGTTTTAATAACCCTAATATCAAGGAAATAAGAGTAGTTTTTCCTGCCCCATTTGGACCAACGAGTGCTACTATCTCACCCTTATTAATTGTTAAATTCACTTCTTTTAACACTGCCTTTTTATTAAAAATCTTTGTGACATTGTTTATTCTAATCATTTTTTCCTCCACCCTTCTCTTATAATTTATCGCAATCAGACTTTTCAAAACAGACTATTTTGTCATAATTATTTATGACAATTGTCACAAGGACTAGACACTGACATAGTGTTAGGGTGTATGCTATGATTAAATAAACGAAAGGGGGATTACATGTATGTTTAAAATAGGTGATTTTTCCAGATTATCTGGTATAAGTGTTCGTATGCTTCATCATTATGATAAATTAGATATTCTTACACCTGCACACACAAATCCATCAAATGGCTATCGTTATTACGACACCCAGCAGCTACAAAAAGTAAACTATATTAAAAAATTACAAGAATTAGGTTTTGCTTTAGCCACTATTAAAAGAATAATGAGCGATGCAACAGAAGACGAAATAAATCATTTTTTTTCTGTGAGAAAAAAGGAAATCGAAGAAAGGCTTGAAGAAGTAAAAATTCAAGAGAGCATGATCAAAAATATACCTGATTTTACCACAACCGATTCTGCTATTTTCTTGTACCATGTTCAAAAGAAAACTCTTCCACCCCGAAACGTTGCCAGTTTGAGAAAAGTCGTAGCTAACTATGAAGAGGAAGGTCAATTATGGCAGGATTTATTCATAGAATTTGAAAGACAGAACATCCAATACCCCAAAGAAGCCCTTAGTCTCAGTATTTACCATGATGACGAATACAAAGAAGAAAACATGGAAATTGAGATTCAATGTACTGTTGAGGGAAGCTATGAAGACACTACGGATATCAAATTTTTTCAAGAGAAGCCAATAACTGTTGCAGCTGTGACTTTCAATGGTAGCTATGAACAAATGCCCCAAGTCGCCCAAGCTGTAGCATTTTGGATGGAACATAATGGCTATCAATTAGACGGCCCAATGGTCAATATTTTTCATGTTTCTCCTGCTCAAGACCCAAATCCTGAAAACTGGATAACAGAAGCCTGCTATCAAATAAAACCTGTATAGAAAGAAGAGTTGAATATGGCGAGACCAACAAATAAAACTGAACTAGAAGAATTAAGTAGCAAAAATTTTGAAAAGCTAAAAGCACTGATCAATTCCTTCACATTTGAGCAACAAAATGGAGATTTTCCTTTTGAGGACCGAGATAAAAATATACGTGATGTTTTAGCTCATTTATATGAATGGCACTTAATGATGGAGGATTGGTATGTTGTTGGAATGAGTGAAAAAAAGCCTGATATACCTAAAAAGGGTTACACATGGAAAACTCTTCCTGACCTAAATTATGTTATCTGGGAGCAGTATCAAACAACCTCCTTAGAAGAAGCAAAATCATTATTAGAAAATAGTCATCAGCGTATCATGACACTTATTTCTTCCCATAACGATGAAGAATTATTTACTAAAAAGTATTATAAATGGACAAATACTACTAGCTTGGGTTCTTATTTTATTTCTTCTACCTCTAGTCACTATGACTGGGCTATGAAAAAAATAAAAAAATACAAAAAAACACTCAAATAAAAAAGGACAGTGGCACTCACTATATGGTGAATGTTCATTGTTCTTTTTTTATATAACTATGTATCTACTAAGGGAGGGAAAAATAAAACATCAACCTTTTTTAGCCAATACAAATTTATCTGATATTAAATACACAAACTAAAAGTTGACTTCCTCTTTCTAATCTAGAAAAAATAATGGAACTCATTTATTTTGTATTTACAAGGTTTATTTTTCTGTTACAATTAAGTAAATAATACTTTAAATACGAAAGAGGTGGCTAGAAAATGACAAAATTTTCTTCACAACAAGAGGAAAAACATTATTATGAAACCGAAGCAACCGAACAGGAATTTCTTTCTTGGTATAGCCATCAAAACTTACCTAAATACGAAACACCCTCCGTTACGGTAGATAATGTTTTAATGTGCTACAATCGTTCTGAGGATGAGTTAAAGATTCTACTCATTCAACGTAATACCCATCCTTTTCGCTATTCTTGGGCATTGCCTGGTGGTTTTGTAAACCGAAATGAGTCTACCGAAGAAAGTTGCATTCGAGAAACAAGCGAAGAAACTGGTGTGGCTATTTCTCATAGCAACATTGAACAGCTACATACCTTTAGCACGCCAAATAGAGATCCTCGAGGCTGGGTAATCACCGTAAGCTACTTAGCTTTCATTGGTGAGGAACCTTTGACAGCTGGTGATGATGCCAAAGCAGCCAAATGGTTTACTATCAATCGAGAGGGTGAGCTGCTACATCTCCAAAACGATAAGCATGATGATATTGTATTGAATTTAGAAACTGGAGAATCTCTAGGGAAAGAAACCTTAGCCTTTGACCATGAACAAATAATTCTCAAGGCCTTTAATCGAGTGGCAAATAAAATGTATCATGAACCAAAGGTACTCCAGGTTCTGGGAAAAGAATTTTCCATTACTGAAGCGCGAAAAGTCTTTGCTAAATTTCTTGGGGTTCCGTACAAATCTATTGACCATTCTAATTTTAAAAAAGCAATGCTAGGTTTCTTCACGGAAATTGGAGAACGCCCAACTGGTATTGGACGCCCTTCAAAAATTTACAAGCTGGATAAATTATCAGAATAAAAACAATGTGAGAAAAAAGTCGCTTTGATGAAGTTGTTGAGAGATCAGACTTTTGGAACCCCCATATCATAGAACCTTCGTCTAAAAAAAAGGAGTCGAGACTTATTGTCTCGGCCCATTTTTTATGTACATGCTGTTTTCGCTTCCTACTTAGGATAAACAGCTACTCTCTTGTTTTTAATAGTAATTAAATCAATGTCAGAATTATAAAACTTACTTAATACCTCTTCCTTTAATATTTCATCCATTTTGCCAGAAGTGAAGACCTCTCCCTCTTTTAATAATAATAAATTTTTAAAGCAGCTTGGTATTTCTTCTGTATGATGAGTAACAAATAAGAGACTAGGTCCATCCTTCATCTCTGCAATTTTTTCAATTCTATCTAAGAGCTTCTCTCTTGCAAATAAATCAAGACCATTACAAGGCTCATCTAAAATGAGCAATTCTGGCTCTGCCATTAATGCTCGTGCTATCAAGATGATTTGTCTCTCACCTTGGGACAATACTTCATATTTTTTCCCAATTAAGTTTTCTCCGCCACATTGAATTAGCACTTTTTTCGCTTGTTCTCTTTCTTTTTCACTTGTATCCACCCATAAACCAATGCTTGCAAATTTACCACTAAGGACGATATCTTCTCCCTTATCATAAGGCTTTAGCTCTGACTGAATCGAAGTGCTAACCCAGCCTATCTTCTTACGTAACTCTGGAATTGATGTTTGACCGAACTTCTCTCCTAACACGGTCAAATTGCCTTCTGAAGGCCAAATATATCCATTTAAAAGCTTTAGTAAGGTAGTTTTCCCTGACCCATTTAAGCCAAGAATTGCCCAGTTTTCTTTATTTTCCACTTTCCAGTTAATATCTTTTAGGATACATGTCGTATCACGCATAAAAGAAACATTTTCAAATTTAAACACTTGCTTCACTCCTTGCTGCTGAATTTAGCTCATTTATAATGTTACTAACATCATTTTAATAATTTTACCATTATTCTAAAATAAATGAACCTTTATTTTTACAAGTTACAAAAATAAACCCAATTATTGCACTTTGTCAATAATTGGGTTTGAACTGTAATTAAAAGAATAAAGTTAGTTAGTTAGTTTTTTGTTTTTGTTTGTCTGTTTTGTGTTTATTTGTTTGTTCTAGAATTTGAATTGGATATCTAAATCTGCTACTTTCTCTACTGCTGCAAGAAGAGAACCATTTCTTAATACTTCTGTTGCTTTTTCTAATTCATCATACATCTCAATGTCTTTATCAAGCTCGATAACATTTACAGATTTTCTAAATTCGTCATAGGCAACTTGAGTTCCTTTACCTAATTTACCATCTTGTAAACGGAATTCTAAAGCCTGACACGCTGCCATGATTTCAGTTGCAAGAATACGACGAGAGTTTTCTACGATTTCTACTGCTTTACGAGCTGCAGTTGTACCCATACTTACAAAGTCTTCTTGGTTTTCACATGAAGGAATTGAATCCACACTAGCAGGGTGTGACAAGATTTTATTTTCTGATGCTAATGACGCTGCCGCATATTGCGTAATCATAAATCCTGAGTTCAAACCAGGATGCTTAACTAAGAATGAAGGTAAGCCGCTTAATTGAGTATTTACTAAACGCTCCACGCGTCGCTCAGATACATTTCCGATTTCTGAAGCTGCAATTCCTAAGAAGTCAAAAGGTTGTGCCATTGGTTCACCGTGGAAGTTACCACCTGAGATGACATCTCCACTTCTTGTAACGATTGGGTTGTCTGTTACTGAGTTAATTTCAATTTCAACCTTTTCTTTTACATATGCAATACTATCTTTACTTGCTCCATGAATTTGAGGCATACAACGTAATGAATAAGCATCCTGCACACGTTCAGCTGTTGCTGGTGTAGTTAAAGTACTACCTGCAATCATACCACGGATATTTTTAGCTGTTGCTAATTGTCCGCTTTGAGGACGAATAATATGTAATTCTTCATCAAACGCATTTTCAATTCCATTATGTACTTCTAGAGAAAGAGCACCGATAACATCTGATAATTTTAATAACTCAATTGCATCTGCTGTTGCTAATGCACCGATACCAGTTAATACAGTTGTACCATTGATTAATGCCAAACCTTCTTTAGCTTCTAATTGGATTACAGGAACGCCAGCCTTAGCCATTGCTTCTTTACCTGCCATCAATTCGCCTTTAAAGTATGCTCTTCCTAGTCCTAGCATTGGTAATACCATATGTGCTAATGGTGCCAAGTCTCCTGATGCTCCTAATGATCCTTTACCAGGAATATGAGGAACTACACCATTGTTTAGCATTGCCATTAATGTTTCAATTGTTTGTAAACGAATTCCTGAGTAACCTTTTAACAATGAGTTTACACGGATTAACATAATTGCTCTTACAGCGTCTTCCTTCAAAGGCTCACCAAATCCACTTGAGTGAGTACGAATTAAGTTTTCTTGTAACTGTACTGTATCTTCTTTTGAAATACTTACGTTACATAATGAACCAAATCCAGTATTAACACCATAAACAACTTTTTCAGTTTCAACGATATTATCAATAATTTTTCTAGATTCTTTTACTGCTTCAATAGCTGAATCTGCTAATTTAATTGTATCGCCCTTTCTAGCTACTGATACTACGTCATCTAATGTTAAATCATTTCCATTTAAAGTAATTACTTTTGACATTTCTTAAACACTCCTTGTATATATTATATTTTTTTATTATTAACCTGCAGCGTCTTTCTTCTTAGAACCATTTAAAACAAAATACATGATGATTGCAAAGACGATACCTAGTCCTGCAAAGATAAGATTGCTTTTTTCTGACGAAGCAACCATCCATAATCCAGCCACCACACTGACGATTGGAATAACGGGACCTAATGGTAGTTTAAATGAAGGTTCAATACCCATATCTTTTTTCCTTAATGCAATAACCGCTAATGCAGTTGGAATATATTGAATGAAACGCATAACCACACTTAGCTCAGCTAATGATTCAAAACTTCCAGAGAAAAGTAACAATACTGTCAAGACTGCCGATACAACGATGGCAACGATTGGCGCACCCTTCTTGTTTTGTTTTGCAATAACTTTTGGTAACAAGCCCTCGTCAGCAATTGATGAAGCATAACGTGGAACCATCATGGAATCTCCCATATTCAATCCACCAATCGAAATCAACGCGCCGATGGAAATTAAATATTTACCAGGTGTTCCAATCATTTTCATAAACGCATCTTGTACAGGTGCATTACTTTCCATAATACCTGATCCAAGCATAGCAATTGTTCCCATGATAATTAAGAAATAAAGGATAGATACAACACTAATTGAAGCAAGAATCGCTTTTGGTACGTTCTTTTTAGGATTCTCCATTTCACCTGCTACAATCGGTAGGGCTTCAAATCCGATAAATGCATAGAATACAGTTAAAGTAGTTGAACCTAATGCATCAGCAAAAGATTTACCTGGTTGTAGCTGTAGAAACGGTGTGAAGTTTCCATTTTGAATACCGCTTTTAATGAAAAAGATACTAATAACTGCAAAAGCGATAACAGGTATTAATTTAGCAATTGTAATAACAATCGTGAATGTTTTTGATGTCTTTACACCAAAACTATTAATGAATGATAACAAGATAACTAATATTACACTGATTGCTGTATTATAGCCAGTCAATTGTGGAAATAGACCGATTAATAATTTAGCGAACCCAGCTGCCATAGCTGACCAAGCAATAATGGTAACAAGCCATCCTAAAAGACCTACGATAAAGCCGGGAAAGTCTCCAAATGCTGCTTTTGTATATTGGAATGCTCCTCCATTTTTATCAAAATATCCGGCAACCTCTGCGAAACATAAAGCCAGAGCTAAAACTAGTAATACATCGACTATCATTGCCACTAAAGAAGCTGGCCCTAAACCTGAATAAATTTTTTGTGGTAATAAGAAAATACCAGAACCTACTACTGCGTTAATACCGTATAATGTGGCACCATTTAGACTAAATTTTGAACTTTTATCTGATTCACTCATAAGAGAATCTCCTTCCTGGTTTTTAAACAATATATCGAACACACATCGTTAAAAGATTGTGAATAAAAGCTGTCCTTTATTACCTTCTTTTTTTAAAAATAATAATAATTGTGTTATTGAAAAGTTCCCCAGACACTTTATTTTTACTAAACTTTTTACTTTAAAGTGTAACTACTTCATTACGAATAAACGTATCTTTATCATACATTCCACCAGAGATAGGCTGTCTGATTCTCTTAGATTGTTTCAAAAAGTTTCACTTGAGTAATAAGTTAGATTTATAATGATCCCATGTTTAATGGGCAACTTGCCAGTCAAACTGGCAAGCTACACACTACTTTTTTTAGAATAAACCTGAAATATTTCCATTTCCGTCTACATCAATTTTCTCTGCAGCTGGTACTTTTGGTAAACCTGGCATTGTCATAACAGCGCCTGTTAACGCAACGATAAATCCTGCTCCTGCAGATACTTTTAAGTTACTAATTGTTACTTTAAAGCCTTCTGGACGGCAAATTGCTGTTGCATCGTCTGAGAACGAATACTGAGTTTTAGCCATACAAATTGGGTAGCTTCCAAAGCCTAAGTCTTCTAACTCTTGCATTTGCTTGCGTGCACCTTTTGTTAGTACAACACCTTCACCACCGTAAACTTTTGTAACAATCTTGTTTAATTTTTCTTCGATTGAATCGTTAGCGTCATATACATATTGGAAATTACTTGGTTTTTCAACACTTTCCATAACTTTCTCAGCTAATTCGATTCCACCTTCTCCGCCTTTACCCCATACATCTGATAAGACAACATCTACACCGTACGCTTCACATTCCTTGCGTACTGCTTCGATTTCAGCATCTGAATCAGTAGGGAATTTGTTAATTGCAACTACTGCTGGCATACCATAAACTTCTTGAATATTTTCAATATGTTTTGTTAAGTTAGGCATACCTTTTACAACTGCCTCAACGTTTTCAGGTCCTAATTCTTTCTTCGGAACACCGCCATGCATTTTAAGAGCGCGGATAGTTGCAACTAACACAACTGCATCTGGTTCTAAATCTGCTAAACGACATTTGATATCGATAAATTTCTCAGCACCTAAATCTGCACCGAATCCTGCTTCTGTTACAACATAGTCAGCATATTTTAAAGCTAGTTTTGTAGCTAGTACACTGTTACAGCCATGAGCGATATTAGCAAATGGTCCACCATGGATCAAAGCTGGTGTATGCTCTAATGTTTGAACTAGGTTAGGGTGAATAGCTTCTTTTAATAAAGCAGCTAAAGCACCTTGTGCATTTAAATCTCCTGCTGTTACAGGTTGGCCTTGATAGTTATAAGCAACAATCATTTTTTTCAATTTAGCTTTCAAATCATCTGGATCATTTGCTAAACATAATACAGCCATAATTTCTGATGCTACTGTAATATCATACCCATCTTCACGAGGTACACCGTTTACTTTTCCTTGTAAACCATTCACAATATGGCGTAGTTGACGATCATTCATATCTACTACACGTTTCCATGTAATACGGCGGCTATCGATTCCTAAGGTATTTCCATGATGAATGTGATTATCTAATAGAGCTGCTAATAAGTTGTTAGCTGCACCAATCGCATGAAAATCTCCAGTAAAGTGTAAATTAATGTCTTCCATTGGTACTACTTGTGCGTAACCACCACCAGCAGCTCCACCTTTCACACCAAAAACTGGTCCTAATGAAGGCTCTCTTAAAGCGATCATAGCTTTCTTACCTAATCTAGTAAATGCATCTCCCAAACCTACTGATGTAGTTGTTTTTCCTTCTCCTGCTGGAGTTGGAGTGATAGCAGTTACTAAGATTAATTTTCCGTCTTTTTTATCCTTCATTTTTGCTAATTCATGAACGTCTAATTTTGCTTTATATTTTCCGTAAAGAGATAGTTTGTCTGTATCAATTCCAAAGTTTTTAGCTACCTCTTCAATTGGTTTCATTTCTACCTGGTTTGCAATTTCGATATCTGATAAATGTGACATGTTGTATAAAAGCCTTCTTTCTTTTTTTTTATTTATTTTTTATTTTTTTTAAACAACTTTTAAAATTTCTTCATATATTTCATCAGCAAGACGGCAGCCTTCAGCTAAAAGCTTTTCGCCATTTCCACGATATTCATTTACAAAATCAACATCTTTAATTCCAGAAATATTGATTAGTACATTCAACCATGCTCCTTGAATACCTGATTTTAAGTTCAATGCAGCTACACCTAAATCGCTTGCTGCATTTGTATTTGTTTTTCCAAGGGCACGTTTTGTGATCTTTAAGCCCTCAAGCATTAATTCCATCATTGTAAATGGTACTTTTGTTGCTCCTTGTAAAGCTAATTGCATTGCTTCGCGACGTTTTTCTTTATCTGCCTCTGTTTCTTTTGGCATTGTGAAAACAGCTGAAACGTCATTAAATGCTTCTGTGTCCTTGTCGATGATTGCTACTAATTCACTATTTACACGTTCCATATCCTTCAATACTGCTTTTACTTCTTCATCATACTCAGCATATTTCTTTTTACCGATTGTTAAACGGCACACCATCATTGTTAATGCTGATCCGACTGATGCAGCTAATGCTGATACTGATCCACCACCTGGTGCTGGAGAATCAGAGGCACATTCTGCTACAAATTCAGTAATTTTTAAATCTACTAATTTCATAAAAAATTCCTCCTTATCCTAATAAATGATTTTCTAAAATTTGTTTGCCATAGTCAAAGTCTTCAATTTGTAAGTAATATTCAGCTACGTCAATTAATGCTTTCGCTGGCGTTAAGCCAATTACTTCACTACCGATAATATTTACTCCGTAACGTTTTGCTTCAAAACGAATAGTTTCAAAAGCACGATACAATGGTGTTCCTTCAAAGTTCACCATGTTCATGGATACCTGTGCAATGTTTCGATCTTCTAGCATAACGCCGATTCCCTTACAATATTTGAACCCGCCACCAGAAGCACGAATGATTTTCGCAATTTTATTTGCAATTGTAATGTCATCTGTATCCAAGTTTACGTTAAAGGCTACTAATGGCATTCTTGCTCCTACTGCTGTTATTCCTGCTGTTGGGTGGATTTTTCTTTCGCCATAATCTGGTGCCCACTCTTCTTGCAATAATTTTTCTGGCATTCCTTCGAATTGTCCCTTACGTACTCTTGCTAAATTCACGCGGTCTGGACTTTGTGCTGAATCTTCATATAAGAAAATTGGAATGTTCAATTCTTTATTGATTCTTTCTGCAACATTTTTTGAAATCTCTACACACTCTTCTGCTGTTATATCTTTAATAGGTACAAATGGCACAACATCGGTTGCTCCCATACGAGGATGCTCCCCTTGCTGTTTGGTCATATCAATATTTTCACTTGCAAACTTCACTAATTGGAAAGCTGCTTCCTGAATATTTACTTCGTCTCCCACTAATGTAAAAACACTACGGTTATGGCTAGCATCTGATGAATGGTCTAATAGGGTTACTCCAGGGACACTTTGTGCTACTTTTACTAAGCCATTAATTACCTCTTCGTTACTTCCTTCACTAAAATTTGGAATACATTCTACTAATTTTGCCATTTACACTACTCCTCTATTTTTTATATTTACCATTCCTTTTACGGAACAGGATTTGCACAATATTAAAACGCTTTCTTATCATGTAAGAAAGGAACACTAATATCTTTCATGCTCCTGTTCTTACAATTCAGCTTAGACTACTTGACGATCTTTCACGATTAATTTTCCATCCTTATACACGTCACTTACTAAGTTAGTTGCAAAGAAGTACAATGGATAATCGATATTCGGTGCATCAAACAATGTAATATCAGCTAATTTTCCTTCATCAAAGCTACCAATTGTTTGTCCACGATTGATACAGTATGCGGCATTAATTGTCACCGCATTAAAAACTTGAACCGGTGTTAACTGCATTTGGAAACAACCAAGTTGCATAATAAATTGTAAATTTGCAGTTGGACAGCTTCCAGGATTGCTATCAGATGATAAAGTAATTGCCACACCATTTTCTAACATCTTCTTAGCAGGTGCGTAAGTATCTTTCATTAAACTAAAAGTCGTACCTGGCAACAGGTTAGCAATAACATTGCTTTCTGCCATCATTTTTATACCTTCATCTGATGCTGCCATTAAATGCTCTGAACTAGTTGTTCCTAATTCACCTGCTAATTCAGCTCCACCAATTGATTCAATTTCATCTGCATGAATTTTTAATTTCATGCCTAGTTTTCTTGCCGCTAAAAGAATGCGACGTGATTCTTCAACAGTGAACACACCTTCTTCACAGAATACATCACAAAATTCTGCTAGATTCTGTTCTACTACTTTAGGAAGCATATCGTCAATAATTAAATCAATGTATGCATTGCGATCTTCTTTATACTCAGGTGGGACAGCATGAGCTGCCATAAAGGTTGAAACTAAATCTACTGGGTGTTTTGCGTCTAATTCCTTCACAACTTCCATTTGACGTTCTTCTACTTCCCAATTCAATCCATATCCACTCTTTGCTTCTACAGTAGTTACGCCGTTTACTAATATACGGTCTAACAATTTTTCTGACTTCGTATAAAGCTCTTCATAACTTGCTGCTCTTGTTGCTCCAACGGTACTTAAAATGCCACCGCCCTGTTTCAATATATCTATATAACTTACACCACTAATCTTTTTAGCAAATTCATGCTCACGACTTCCTCCATAGACAAGATGCGTATGAGAGTCAATCAAACCAGGTGATGCAATTTTATCTTTACAATCAATGATTTCTGTTTTTTCTTCTATAATAGAAGAAGGAGGGGCACCTGCACCTACTTTTAAAATCTTTCCATCTTTTATTGCTATAAAACCATTTTCTACTATATTAGCTTCTTTCATTTCTTCTCCACGTAAGGGACGACCCTTATCAACTGGACAAAAGATTTGATTCAAATTTACTAATATTTTATCTGCTGTCATATCTGACGCTCCTCTCTTTATATAGTTAATTTATTGATTGACCTAATCTTACATCTTCTTCGTCAATTTTGGGTCAAATAGAAAGCGTTTTATCTTTTTTTTTTT
>JAFMTC010001532.1:2086-15134 GCA_018845635.1 Nicrophorus orbicollis
ATTTTTTATATAACTTTTCTTTCTTTTTAATATAAATAAAGTGATATAAGATAGATTTATAAACTCTCCAAACGTACGCACTTACATACAATCACATTCACTCAACAGCAACCATCAAAGCACACGAAATGTTGTTTTTTTTCCACCCCTTCATTGTTCTCTCTCATTAATAATTTTGTTAATGTTTTGTTAAATCTCTTGTTCACTGCACAGTCTTTCAAACTAAATTTACTAAAGAGCTCCATTAACCTCAACATTCATTAACAGTGTTTTTGTTTTTTTTCTCTTCATCTTCTCTGGTTACTTCAACTTTTTTTTTAATCAGTTTTTTTTAATTGCCTCTGAAAATTACTTAAAGTTAACTAAGCGACAGTGATATCTCTTAAGTATATTAAGAATTGATAGTAATTTCCTTCGACAAGAATAATAAATAATTTAAATGAAGTTTCAATTGCACGAAACAAATTATCTACATTAAAAGCTTATTGATATTCATTTGTTAAATTGTCATTCTTTTGTTTGATTGACATTTGTTTAACTGGTTCTCCTTTGTTTCAATTAGTATTTGTTTTGGAGTTATTTATACTCATTTATTAAATTGACACTACTTTATTTTGATTGACTCTTGCTTTGATTGACTCTTTTGTTTTATTTACTCTCATTTGTTTAACTGATTCTCCTCTTTTTTCAATTAGTTTTGTTTTGTGGAAGAGTGAGTTTTTCGTTTGGAAAAGAAATTGTCGTTTCGTGGCAATTAAAAAAAAATAAAAACACATTTAAAAACAGGATAATAATGATAGCAAAATAAATTATTAAGTTAGCGGCTCTCCGTTGTCGTCTTCATCATTTGTCGTTTTTAGACCTCGTTGCATTCCAAGTAGGCCTGGTGACAGTTGTCACCGGATCTTCCCCTCCTTCCGGCCTCGTACAGCAATTCGAAACTGTTTCCGTTTGTCGACTTCTCCAATACGAAACTCGTCGCATAACTGTGAACACAAGCATAATAAATCCAATCAGAAAATAACGTACTTGTTAATCATTTTCATTGAAATTTACAGTTCTGCATATAAGAAATCATCATTTTCATTATATTTAATTAAAAAAATCCTTATTGTTAAGATTTAATTTTCTTGTAATTTCCAATAATTTACATAGGAAAGCATTATTCTTTGTGCAAGTTTCTTAAATTTACTATTGAATTGTTACAAATAAACAATGGGGACAAAATTGTAGGAATTAATAATTTTTTCCACATTTTTAAGATTTACTTTTCTTATTACTTCCAATTATTTGAATATAGAAACACTATTCTTTATAGAAGTTTCTTAAATTTGCTATTAAATTATTATAAATAAACATTGGGGATGAAAGGTACGGGTATTTCCTTTCAAACTTATAAAAAAAATCGATATTTTCTTATAACATCCAATTATTTACTTAGAAAACCCTTATCTTTGTGGAAGTTCTTTAAGTATTAAATTGTTATAAAAAATATAAATTACATTGCTCTAATATTTTCATTAAAATTTCCATATTTTTCAGATTTTTTTTATAATTTCCAATTATTTACACACCAAAATAATTAATTTGTATAAAAATAGATAGTTCAAGTTATATACTTAAAGAATGACAATTGAATTCAATTGAATTGGAAACATATATTTGTTCTAAAGATTTAAAGTATTATTATTAGTTGAAAATTCTGATTTGCAGATTGTAATATTTCAATTTTCAATCAAACATTTAGATAAATATTTTTTGTTGATAAGTTAAGTGCAATAATTTTATTAATCTTTGAAAAATTAATCACAACGTCAATTAAATAATCTTATTTTATCAATGACTTTTTTGCTCCAAATATTAGTTTTGATTCTTGTAAATTTGAATATGCAGATTTTCAATTAAATATGTTGTGCTATGTTCTGTTTTTACTAATTTGTAATTATTTTATGATTATTTTCAAAATCAATTAGTACATCAATTTTGTATGATTAAAAGAAAAATGAATTTGACTTTCCAGGAATTATTTGTACTAATAATAGATTTACAGTAATATTAGTTAATTTGAATGTGCAGACTGCAATAATTCGATTTTCAATCCAATATTTTCAAGTTATAGCTACAGTTTCCTTGTGCAAACTTACGTTCCCAATTGACAGAAGATGCTCGTCTGTCCGATATCGTTCGTGCATTCCCTGTTGGCATCGCACAGATACTTCTGCATGCACTTGCTACTCGCCGTCGAAAGTGACCTTACGTATCCTTTCATCATCGAAATTCCGGCAACGGTGGCATCACTGACCGTGTCCTTTCTTCCGATGTTCCTCGCCAAGAGCGACCGATGAGAGAACGAGGTTTTGAGGGCATCCAGCAGGTTGACCACGATGTTGATGAACTGTCGACGAACGAAGTTATTTTTCAGCGATTATGCAAGTTTCAAGAGAACCGTTACGCGGCAGAAGCTGCCTCTTTTTAGTCGTCTGCACTTATAAGTTAAACGGTTAAGGATACACACCTCTCCAGCTTGTTTAGCCATCATGTTGACCTGATCCGGGTTCTGGGATCCGACCACCGCCGATAAAACTGCCGCCAGTATTCCCTGTGCAAGCGAAGCTACTACTAGTGTGCATACTCTAACTATTTATATATATATATGTATATTTTTTTAATATTCAGGGGAGAATTACAATATTTACACTACTCTTTTTATATATTTTGGATCAACACCTCTCTCGGATTAATCTAATAAGCCTTTAAAAGCTAATTTAGTTTTTTCCTTAAATTCTTAAAATGTTTTCAAGGGGTGAGTGGGTTCCCGGAAATATGTAATTAGTGTTGTATTTACAACCTGGGTTATAAAACTGTACGTTTCCCTCCTTATCTCTTTGTGTAAATTGTGTCTGTGTGTATTTCGGGATTGCTTTTTTCCATTCATATTTCGGGGGGTTGTTCTTAGAAAGTGTTTACTACCTGCATCGGAGATCCGTTGTCCACCTTATCGATGCCATCACCGCCGCCGCCGCCACCTCCCAAGATAGCGGTGATGATTTTCAGACCGACCGAAAGGAGATTCGCCCATGGAGAAGGAGCGATTCCTCCATCATCCAAACCTTCGGATTTGTTCGGTCCCACCTGATTACCGCCCGGGTTGAAGATCATCTGCATGACCATCCCTTGGGGAATAATTGAAATATAGTTAATTAATTTCTCGTCAGATGGAATTGAACGCATTGAATGCCCGTCCGATTTGGAAGCCAAGCACCTTAGATCCTTACCAACAACTTCCTTACCTAATAAGTTCGACCAGGAAAATCCTCCGGACGACTCTTGAATGGAATTTGTATTCACGTCGTCGAGATCGTCCAAAGCGACTTTCTTGATTGCATTAGGTTTTTCCGCGAACTTCCGCTCGATCCTCACCGACGGCAACTGGGGTGTCCTCGCCGGAACGAAACTTCCGCTCTCGTACTTCACGTTCGGGTAGGAGAGGGTGCTCACGATGCAGCTAGAGCAGATCAGGGCGACGTACGCCCAACCGAAAATTATCTTCTGCATTTTCTGCAAAAAACAAAAATAAAAATAAAAAAAATATCCAAAACGTTCATATAATAAACTGTTACAAAGATCATTAAGAAACATTAAACAACTCAATCAAATCAACATGAAACTTAATAAACTTCAGTGCGGATAGTCGGAGTACAACTTCATATGTTCAATTAAAATATATTCAAATGAAAATTATGTTTTCATTCATTTTGTATTTTTATTTATAATATTTTTTGGAATAATCAAAATAAACTATTGTTCTTAATTTCTACAGTGAATTATGTAAAATTGATCGATTCATTAACAAATTACAAAACTATACAAAAATTATTTCATTATACAAAATTTTACTTTTTTCTCATTTATATAACCGAAATTAACTTACTTTTTTCCAATTAACTCATAGTCCAGTCACAAAAATAATGAGGAAAATCATTGATCAGAATTCGAAAATTGAAAGATTTGTATAAAAAATATTGATTTTTCAATTATAACTTTTGGAATTAACAAAATTGTAATTAACCAATCTTTGTTAATTTATCCAATGAATTGAATCAATTACCGAAACTAACTAGTAAACTATGAAATCAATTTTATTGGAATATTTTTCATTTTAATATTCTCAAATAAAGCAACAAGTTTCAATCAGTCTCTCGAAATTTTAGCTATTGCCTTATATTATTGTTTTATACAAAAAATCAACTTGCTTGGGTAAATATAAGAAAACTTGTACACTTAAATCATTCTTTAAACACTACTAACTTTTATAAAACCTAGCTCTTCTAATCTTAAATTATCATAAAATCTATAAACTGTTCATAAATCGATTATCTGATATAAGAAAATTTCATTAATTCCTATTACTTGTATAAGAAATTTAAAGTAGTAAATCGCAATGAAAATGACTTTACATATAATTTGGAACGATCATCTTTTTGCTCTGATTCCTCTCGAATTGCTCACTTTTACACACTTATAGTCATCATTATTATTCTCTCTGTCGTCGTTATTATTGGCCGCTTCCGTCCGTTCCATTACGAGTGAATCATCAGAATCCAGAAGATCCAGATTCCAACAAAAAAATTAGAAAGTTAAACTAATCGGAATCCACGTGTAGATGAAAGAGAGTTCATAAATCCGCTACATTAAAACACATACATTTCTCGAAATTTCTATCATTCTCATGACTCTTTTTATTATGATAAGAACAATAACAATATGTTTATTTTGAAACGTAATAAAATATGACCCGGATTCTTGAATTCCTAGTTCGGTCATGGAAATTCAGGACAAGGAACGCGGCAAAATTTACTGTGAATGTGAACGAATAAGGCTTTGTTTGAAAAAATGATGAGGATAATCAATGATTATGTATAGTGTAAACAATGATTAGTTAGTATTCTTCTCAGCTACGAGGATTGCATTCATCGGGCTCTTTTCGACTTCGTTTTTTTTAACGGTAAAGACGTTCGTTCGGGTGTAATGAACTAACGGATCCGTGGATCGAAACTGTTACAAGGTTACACGAAGAGACGAGAGTGGAGACGATGAGACCTAGTGCCCTGTAACCTGTTGTACGGTCCGACCTTCTCGAACCAAAGAAGAATGCGGATGGAGAAGTTTACTTTTCTCTCAAACGAGTTTTCTTCCTCATTCATTCAATTTTTTTAGTATTAAAGTTAATAATTTTCATCTAGAATCCTTCTAATTAATAATACTCACTTAATTGTATAAGTTTAATCCAATTTAACACTACAATTAACGCTTAGTCTTCAGTGCAGAAAGGAGAACGCAATTAGTCGATGCATTTTTTTTATCGCTAATTAGTGCAATTTATTATAAAGAGCACAACTCTAATAGCAAAAATAATAATTAATTATATCTCAAACGTAAATTTATTTCAATGAAAAAAGATAAAAACCAAACTTTTCAATCAAATAAATTTCAATCATCATTAAAAAAATAGTTTAACTTCACTTAACTTTACAAGATAATTCAATTATTTGTGTAAACCAGAATGCGATATTTCTGATGAAATTAAAAGCAAAACGGTTTTTTTGCTCGAATCGATCAAATTTATTGTAATAATTGTCATTTATCCAAAATTTTGTTAAAGAAATGACCAAATATTTTAAAATTCATTGAAATTATCTTGTATCAATACTGTTAATTGTATTTGTACAAAATATTAATATGCTTGATAATACAAAACTTTAACTAAACAATGTCATTTCAATAAGAAATTTGTTAAACTTTATTTTTTTCTTGAAGATGAAATTGTTAAACTATTATTCAAATCAACTAAAATTTGGCAATAAAATTACAAAATTTGAACTTCGATTATCCACAAATGAATGTTATTTAGATATCGAAAGTTGCATTAGATTTATGTTATCTTATTTTTTTGTTCGATCCAACGAAAAGCGTCTCTGCGAAAGGGGAAATTTGCAGAACTTTCTCACCGTCTCCTCCAAAGAGTTTCTTCCGCCCGAGGTGACAAATAATAAACGAAGCGCGCAATTCCGTTGGCAACGGTGCGCATTTTGCTATTGTCTAACAAGAAAATAACAATTGCACAACTTATTAATGTTGGTACCATTGTTTCTGATCATGATAATGATAATCGTCAGCGGAAATAAACCCGGTATTGTTCGGTCATCGAATTAACTCATCTTTTTTCCATCCATTCATCAAACTCTTGTACTATGTTTAATTTGCGGAATAAATCTGTTCAAAAAACCATTTCTTTTGCGCGTTCACTAATCACCGTCTTTCCACATTGGAAAGGAAAATACCGAAGAAATGTTGAGTCAAATCAACAGTTATCGAGAGAGCTCTCTCAAATTAACCGGTTTTCCAACTAACTCTCATTATTCTTTTTTTGTTGCTGTTTAAATTCTATTTGCAGGTCTCGAATTCTCCGCTCCAGCACACAGGAATCGAAGGCAACAGCGAAGACCGTTTTGCATACCGACAATAATTAGGTCCGTTATGTTTTCGTTTGTGCTTCTTTCGGTTTTCGTGTCGTTCGGTCGCTCCAATTCGAAGTTACAGCTACAAATAATAGCTGTTTATTCTCCTTTTTTTATATTTATTTATTTCGTACTCCTCTTCGAATGTATGACACCAATTCCTTGTTTGTTTTTTTATGTTTGATTCCACAATTTATGGAACGGAAATGCTAATGCTTCTTTTTACCGAACGATTCTTATTAATGTCCAAAAACGATTTTACAGTTCATTACATTTTCAAACTGTTTTTATATACTTTCTATACATCTCTAACGAAGTTATTGTAAATGTAAAGTTTAATTTACTGTAAAGAAAGTACAGTAGATATACAAAAATAAAATTAGATTTTTTTGTAATTAAATTCGATTATCGTAACAAATGTTTACAAACACAAATCTTTATACAAAAATCTGCTTAAGAATTGATTTTCTATGATAAATTCACAAACACTTTTTGAGTAATTAACTCGTAACGTCAGTTACACAAAAAGTGTTAAAAATATATTATATTTGACTATTTAAAAAGAACAAAGTTTTTACTTAATTATTTGAAAAGCAAAAATTTAAAAAATCACATATTTTTGTAAATAATTTCGAATATTAATATATATATATATATAATGTATAAATAAAAAATACTATAATTATTTACTAATATCAACATTTTTCAATTTAATGCAGAAATCACTTAGTTTTGAATTAATGAAATCAGTTTAAAATGCAAAGTAAACAGTTATGGGTGCAACTCTAAAGTATTTCCTAATTTTTCATTTCACTTCCAATACTATCGAATAATAAATAATTCATTGATATAGATCAATAATATTTTTTCAAATTCAATTAGTGATTTTAGTTGTAATAATAATATATTTCATGATTATTGCAATCCTCAAAATTGAATATAAATTTCGTGATTTTTAAACAAATCACATGTTTAAAGTATTTTTTTTCAACAATAAATGAAGATTTTCTGAATGTATCCACTAATAAATGCTTCAGTAAATTTAATATATAAAAAAAGAAGAAAAAAAACTGAAAATCAGTCAGCTTCAATTTCTAATAATTTAATAAGAAAAAAAAGCTGACCTTCCTTAAACTTCAACTACTGTTAACTTTTACAAAACCTTGCTTTTCTAAGCAATTTTCAGAATTTAGTTTGAAAAGAAAAGATGAAAATTCTGGAAATTTCAATTTCTAAGGACCGAAATACTTAGGTAGCTAGCGTTTTAGTCACTTTTATGTGAATAATAAAGATGATTATTATTATCAATTTCTGATAATTTAATTGAAAAGAAATAGTATAGAATTAACTTAGTTGTGTTTTATTGAATTTAAATGAATTATAAATAACATTTATTTGTATGCATTAAAAAAATAGTTAAATTTGTTTAGAAGAAAAAAAGGCTTAAAGTCAAGTTTAAGTAGTAGTTTAGATAATTGGAGCTCGTTAATTTGCTAGTAAAAAACTTTAAATCTATGAATATTTTGTTGATATTTAAAAAAATAGTGAAATATGTTTAGATAGAAATAAGTTCAAAGTCAAGTTTAAGTGTGTATAGTTAATTGGAGCATGCCAATTATAAAATGCTACAAGAAGTGTAATTTCTATATGAATTCTACTCAGAGTATGATTTATTTCATAAAATTATATGAGTTTAGTATACATTCAAATTTAGAAAGTAAAATTTCAGAAAATGATGCACAAAATTATTGATTTCAATGCAAATTATTGATTTTCGTATTGTTGTTATTTCGTTTTTTAATTAGTAAATAATTGAAGAAAGCTAAAGGAGGTCACGGAATGCATAGTAGGACAGATGGAGTGCACGGAGCGTTAACCTCTCCTCCAGCTCTCTTTCACCTCATCTCTCTTGACAAGAAGTAAAAAAGATCGCCAAGGAAAATACCAATTAAACGGGATCGATTTTCTAAAAACAACTGTAGCATTCCATCTACGATTTACTACCATTACACTCACTGCTGACTCATTTCGCGATAATGAAGAGACGATGGTGACATTCTTTCTTAGGGTGTTAACCGCAACAACTCACCTGTAGTTTTACTTTTGCCTCGATGAATTAATGGAAAAAACTCTTTTGGAAACAGTTGGCACTTCTTCTCCTTGCTGTTTGTGTGCTGTGCGATTCTCGGAGTTGCGTCCTAGGGTTCTTCGGACGTGCTTGTTGTTTGGTTTAGAGGCTAACACCGCGACCAGAAGTAAGACTCGAAATGGCTCGGTAATACCTTGAACTTGTATTTATATACTATGACCCACTTACCTGAGGAAGATGCACGAACGAACGAATCAACGACGCTCGACCGACGAGCATACCTGCTGAGCCTATCCTCACCCAAACTCATTAAATTTTCACAAGTGTAAAATCAATTTCTTGCAATAAATCTTATTATTTATATTCTGTTCTACACTCAATGAAATAACTAAATTTTTTGTATACACAACACAGAGGGCTTTAGACCGTCAACTATTTCTTAATTTACACAAAATTTCATCTTGTATTAACTCAAAAATCTAAACATTCAAAAGAAGCATTGAAATTTTCTTCTTGAATTGCTTCAATTTTCAAACTTATAGCTGTATTTCTTTAAACAGTACTTCTTTATACGAATACCTGTATTTCATTATATAAATCCATAAAAATATTAATGAATGTTCATAAAATAAGTATTGAAAATTAAACAAATTGCGATATTTTACAAAATTGAGATCGTAATTAGGAACATAAATCTTTATTAATAATTACATACAATGTTAATTAATTCATCAATAATCTTTAAATTGGAAAAAATCCAGTAAAATTTCCTCATTTAATTTCTTTGACTTTTTAACTTATAACTGTATTTTTTTGTATAAATTGCATTTCTTTACTTAAACGAATAACTGTATTTCTTTATATAAATCCATCAAAATATTAATAAATGTTTATATAATCTTCATAAAATTAATATAAAACAGGGCAGAAAGACCTATCGTCTGTAGCCTTTTGCAGCAAGGGCAATAATTGTGTTTACTTTTTCATAATATTCATAATTACTTAAAATTTAAGTAATTCATTAAAAATAAAATGCGAATATCAATAAACCAAACGTTGAAAGAAAAATAGAGCAAAATTTTATTTTAAAATGTCTTCGTCTTTTTAACTTTTATATTATTCTTTACAGAAATATGAAAAAACTGTTTACAAAAGGGTAATGTCCTCCAGCATCTGGTATAGCTAACATTGCTAATTAATTTTGATACAATCTTGATATTAAAGAAAAGATACACCAAGAATTTTAATGAGAAAATTTCAACAGTACAAAATAAACAGTTCTCGCTTTTTTTTAAATTGCACTATTCATTTTTTTTAGAATTAATAGGAATTAATGATGTATTTGAATTATTTGATTGACGAAGAATTTGATAAAAAAAATGTAAAAAGTTAATGAGAAACAAGATGAAGAAGTGAAAATTAATGATGAAATATGTACGTTAATTTCAATCATAAAACTTGTTTGTTTATTTATTATATATGGATTAAAATATTGTAAAAATATTATTATTAAATGATATATAATTACGTACAATTTTTTAGAAATAATTTAAACTTATCTTCATTCATAATTATTTAATTATTCTTAATTCTCAATAAACTCAACTTTAAATTATAAATAAATAAGATACTAATTTTCTTGTTAAATTTTATTTCCAAAATGGAACTTGAATCAAATCTGAGCCGAGTTGTATCTAACGAAACGTGTAAATATTTGTTGTAATACAGTGAACCAGTTATGTTTGTAGTAGGAATTAATGATACGCAAATATCTGGAATATCTGGAACAATACTAATAACTGCTTCAGGTTATACGCACTATACAGGTAAATCTAGAACACGCACACAAAATTTTAAAAGCCTCTGATAATTATATTAATTAATTAATTTCTTTGATTTATTAATTATTTTAACTTGTATTTTCACTCACAAAAAAAAACAAGAACATAAGTTGAATAAACTCTTAAATAAAGCTGTGATGAAAGTATAATATTTTTCATAAGAAACGCGAGATTCCGAATGACTAATATAATAAAAATGAGTAATACGAATTTCTATCAGAAAAAAAAGGTGCGTCGAAATTTTGAAGAAAGTAATGTGCAATTAGTTTTTCGTTTCGTCATGTGAAAACATAAAAAAATGCGTTCACTTTAAAAATTATTTTTCCCTAAAAAAAAGTAAGTAAATAAATGGAAAAGGTAACGT
Organism: Nicrophorus orbicollis; assembly: GCA_018845635.1. Taxonomy (NCBI): domain Eukaryota; kingdom Metazoa; phylum Arthropoda; class Insecta; order Coleoptera; family Silphidae; genus Nicrophorus; species Nicrophorus orbicollis. Next base: position 12,899 of record JAFMTC010001532.1, read on the forward strand.
AAAACTTCTTCACACGAACTCTAAACATTATTGTAACTGTACATCCGCATTGATCCAAATTTTAATAACGAAGAGGCAAATGCCGTTTATTTATAGATATTTTCCGATTCGCTCTGTGACATAATTTCTGTTGCAGTTATACGATTTACGTTTCGTTCTTTGCATTCAATTATGTGTCGTTCTATAGGTGCGTTTATGTTTGAGAAGATTGATTGATAGATTCGAATATCATATTAGAGTTATTGTCAGTGGTGTGTATAGGTTAGATTGAATCGTTTTTGCTAGGCTACTGTTGTTTTGTTGTGGTTTATTTGAGGATATAGTACTGACATTTGACTTTGCATTCAATTACGTATAGTTCTCTAGGTTATTTCATGTTAGGCGAAATTACAATATTGAATTATCATTGCTATGCTACTGCTTTTGTAGTATATTTTAAGTGAGGTTAGGGTACTAACAATTTACTTTGCATTCTATTACGTGTAGATTTATAGGTAAGTTCATATTTGGTGATGTTGAAGGAATGTTTTATAGGTTAGATTATTATATTGGAGTTGACAATTGGAAAGTTATAAAAGAACAACATATTAAGTTTGCTGTCAGTTGGTGGATAGGATTGGTTGGATCATTATAAACAGGTAGTTAGTTTTTTTAAGGTTAGGGTAATCAAAATTGGAAAATAACTTTTAAATGCTGCTTGTGCAAAAATAGATTAAATTTTGATAGGCTACTGTTGTAGGTTAGGTTAGGATACGAAAAATTTAAACTAATAAGCAATAAGGTTATAACAATACAAGTTGAATGTTTGTAAGATAGGTTGCAACATGCTCTTAGCGCTTCTATTAGTTGATTTACAGGTTAAGTAAGATTGGATTAAATAAGACCATTTTAAACAGATTTTAAGGCTACTGTTTTTATTACATTCATTCACATCAAATGTAAACCCGGCCCTGGAATGTACATTGCCCAAACAAAATTAAGTATTTCGCTACATATCATATTCGCAACAGTCAAATTGACTTGCGTTGCGTAATTGAGATTGGCGTATGACGCAAACAAAAGAAGAGTGCTAAGAATCGGAACAAGAATTGTCGATTGTTCTTGTTTGCTGTCACCACGACGGTGGTTCCTTTGCGTTGCGTCCGATGATGATTGTCGTTGCGAAAGATCGCCCGAACAATGCTGAAGAATGCTGTTCTGTTCCGGTTTTGTGGTATCATATAATTTCTCCATTCCAATTCCTATTATGAGGCTGCTGCTGCTCTTGCTGTTATTGTTGCGCTGCAACGGGCCGCTCGTTCCATTTATTGAAGTCTAGGCTTGCTTTTTCGGTTTGGGCTTTGCCTTTTGACGGCGCGTGCGATTTAACAATTTCTGTGACATAACGGACGGACGACTGTGGTCGCCGGTTAACTGTTAACGCATAGTTTCGTCCTGAAATTACTGACGTGCTAAAGTTATTAGTACACATAATATTTATCATCGGCCGGACCAAAATAAACACGCGCACTGACGATTCGAAGTGGCAATGTGAGTGTCTCCAACTCTTGTTTCTATTTCGATTAATTAACACACAATTAAACACAACATTCAACGAGATTCCGGGAACACATCAAATTTGACACCTGTCAATGTCAGGCATTGTCTAGGTAGTTTCGGCTCAGGTGGATGTCGTTGGCGTGCAGGAATTCCAGCAGGGATTGGCTGTCAAAATCGGCTCCGCTCATCTCGAGATCTTCATCCTTTCTTCTTGACCTCCGAACGCACTTCACTATTAGCACTATGGTCAAACTCAGAATTAGTACCAATGTCACTACCAGAACATATAACAGTAGTATCGGATGTCCAAAGAGTTCTTTCATTATTTTCAGGCCGAAGTCTGAACCGGTCATCGGGTCCTTCGGATTTATCGGTTTATCCACGTTCATTTTACAGTATGTAAACTACGAAAAATGTATAAATAAATAACCTCAAATTAGGTAGTCACTTTAGCAATCAATCGATACTGGATTCGATTACCAGCATTCGTGAGCATCCGCGTGTGCATATTACCTTCAGCTATCAGCGATTAGATTAGATGTTATCAACTAAATTCAAAATATCGAAAATAATAGAAAATCCAAGGAAAACAGTCTTGAATCGGATGATACATTCACTAAATTAAATATTGCTAATACATTTACTAAAAATAAATACAATAAATACACTTCCTCTTTTCCAACGAAAAGTTCGAGTT
>JAFMTC010001532.1:51636-63206 GCA_018845635.1 Nicrophorus orbicollis
CTCTCTCACTCATACACACACGTACACACTCTGTATCCATTTTATATGCAGTGTTGTATCTAGGTTTAGGGCTTTACGAATAACACCGTAAATTAACCGTTTCTTTCCAATACTACACACTTCTAACATAAAACCGCATCAATCTTACAACTAATAAATCAAAGAGCATTACTCTCTTACATTTCCTACATTTTACATTCATTTCATTAAAACTTTATAATATAACTCAGTTTCTTCAAATACATACTTTTCTCGCAAATTTAGTAAATAAATACAATAAGAGACATTTTTTTAAATTCATTAGATAATTTTATACTGGTTTTTAGGAATTACACAATAAATTTACTAAATATAATTTTGAATATTACAGACTTCTTATATAAAAACTCATCAATTTTATAACCAATAAATAAAAAACTAGAGTACAAACATTAATTTTACTAAAAATAAATATTATAAGAAAACAAACACTTTTTAATTTTTTATAAACAATTTTTTATGAATTTCACAGTTTTGCAAACTATTAAATCAATTTTACAAGTAATAAATCAGAAAGTATCTAAATTCATTTCATTAAAAATGTATAAAAGTTGCTATTTTCATGAAATACATGCTTTACACTTAATTTATTAAATTAGATGCAGAAACATATTAATTCGGTAGCAAAAATATATTAATTCCAAATTGACCAGAAGAAATTATAGTTTGAAATTTCACTTTAAGATTTATACGTATAGGTTTCTGCAATTTTGTTTGAAAATTACCCACTTTAAGACTTGTCAAGAAAGTGACCTCAATTTAAATTACCAGCTTAAAACTTGTCAAAAAAATAATCTCAATTCATATCAAATATTTATGGAATTAATGTTAATGTTAACTTTTCATATTTTTTTTTAATGAAAAGGTAATTCGAATGGTGTGATTTTACTTTACAAATTGTTTGATTAATTTGCTAAAATTTCATGTTTTTTTTTGTAATTCAATTGAAAATCCCTGAATACGGTTCTGTTTTGGACGTGTGCATGTGGGGTCGGTCGCTGTATACGTGTACAAGGGTGGTATACGTGTACATGCACGGGTATTCTGGCGCGGAGGGGGCGAAGTGGAGAGGGTGGTTATTCGTGTGTGTGTGTGTATGCTGGGGTCCAGGGGGTAATTACTGGGATGCTTGCTGTATGAGGAGGCTCCGCCCGACCAATGGCAGAGCGTTGGGACCTCCCCCATATTGATTAGCGCATGCGGCCCACCGGACAATGGGCAGCCGGACGGTCAAGGGTCCTTTTCTTCCGTCAATCACGAATGCAACGCAAGTCTTCCACCTCATTATAAAAACTTCCCTTAACTTTGTCTTTCTCACAGCCAAAAAGAAGCGCGTTTTACTCTCTCCTTCTCATTCTTTTTACTTCCCTAAACTTTTTCGCTCTCTCTTTCAGTTTACGACCCTTCCGCTCTGCAAACACGGCGCGAATTTGAATATCGCGTACACACGAAACGTCTCCCGTTTCCCCCTTGCTAAACATTTTAATGAATCGTGGATAATTTGATTTTAAAAAGACCTTTTTATTAATTTTACCTTTTTTAAACCCCCTTTTTTATTGCACCGCCGATGATACATACATACATTTTACTTGTAAATTAACGTTTATCGGACACGACGAACGAAAAAAGATTTAGTCAATCCCATAATATCTCTTATACAACTTAGAATTTATGGTTGAAACATCAACAATTAAAATCATTCACAACTGATTTCAACTTAAATTAATATAATATTTAGTTACAATCTACGTATATAAATGTAGAATTAAGAACATATTAAATTTCAGCGAATGTTGAAATTAAAATTATCACTATTTATTTATTGTAAACTGTCATTAATTATTGATTTATTTTAATTGTCGTTCAATCATCTAGCAATAATTTTACTAAAGTATTTCACGACTGATTTAAACGAAAAAAATATATAAATTTAGTTATAATCAACGAATATAAATACTCAACTCAAATTTCAATAATTTTCATTATAAATTATCACAATTTATTGCTATAATTATTTCTATAATATTTATCAAATTTATTGAGTACAAATTAACCTTTCATTCATTAATTAAAAATGATGATTACATAATTCGAGTTTCCTTAATTATTGAAAATTTTGTATGTATGATGCGAGTTATCTAATCATTTATTACACTTAGATTATCATTGTACAAATGTAATTATTACTTTTTATAGTATTGTTTCATAATAAATTCGAGTGTTATTAGTAAACAAAACGGTACAAAAATACAATAATTGATACATATAACAAATAATAATCTACATTATTTAGATAAAAATATTGATTAATTGTAAATTCAATTATACTTAATACATCAATCAATAACTATGATAAATCATGATTTATAGAGTTACAAACTATGATACTTTTTGAAATCAAGTAAAAATACTTCATTTTATAGATGTATAATTAAACGTTTCCAATGGTTATTTTTTTTCTTTTAATTTATTTATCAGTTTCCTTTATTTACATTTTCAGTTTATTGCATTTTCTTATATTTTAAATGCAAGAAAAATAATTCTTTTTTTTTGTTTTTCGTAGTTTAAATTGTAATTCAAAGAAATTCAATTATAAATTCGTCAGAATTACTTCGATCAATAGCCATTATGCCCAATTTGGACCAATAAATGTTTAAATAAATAATGAATTTTATCTGAATATACTATTTTCCATATTTAATGCACAATTATTACATATTATATTACATTATTTACTTTAGTTATTTTTTTATAGCCAAGATCTGCATCAAAATTTTATAATTAATATTTTTAATTTAATTTTATATTTCTATTGATAACTATTTTGATGTGGAAGTTTCTTAAAATATTTCTTTTTCAATTAATTGGCTTTTGTAGAATGGACTTATTATTTTTTGTATGATTTTTATATAAGTTATTTGTTCTCTCTGGGTAGAAAGACTTCAATAAATTTATATATAATATAATTTATTGGCAAGTTATAAAAAGAAAATATAATTCTAAATATAAAACCCAACACAATAACAATAATGAAAAGAAAAGACTGGTCAAAGGGCTATCGACCATTGGTCTTTACGCCCAATAAATGTATTATAGTGAATTTAACTGAATAAATTTACTAGAGACTTGAAAATTTAAAATGGTGTCAAAAATAATGTAGTAAGATTAGATTATTTATACGTTTGAGCATAAGTTAGCAATACTTGTTAACATTGATTGATTGATTGATTATTGAAATTGTTAGTTTGTGTTCATTGTGAATGCATTTCAATGTTTTTGGGTGGTAAAATGTCAGCGTTAAATGTATGAGTATGTAAAAAAGTTTTCGTATTAAGGGGTTGAATGCTGCTGCTGGCTGCTGCTGCACACATACACAAACATCATGCATGTGCTCCTGTCTAATTAGTCTCTTGGCGGTTGCTAATTAACCAGCGGAGCGGAATGCATGCATGTGTTCCGCGAAGCTCGCTCATCATCGTTTGTGCTGAAGGATTTTCAGGCTTTTTCAGGCTGGTCGGGGGATGATGAAGGCTAGGCTTGAGGATAGAGAGAGGAAGAGGTAGAATTGGATTTCGAGCGAGAGGGAGAGCCAGGAAGAAGGGAGAAAAGGTTGGCAGGTAAATGAAATAAAACCGTTTCGGTGCATGCACAATCTGGAACAGTTGCGGAGAATTTGCATACTATATCCAGCTGTGTACCTGGGCCAATATCAAACACATGCATGCATCGAGCGAGAGAGAGAGACGAATACTGAAAGGAACAACAACAATATGTGGAATGAAAGCAAAAAATATGAGGAGGATGGAGAGAGAAAAGGGTTTTTGTGATTAGAGCTCTCTCCTAAGCCCGGGACACAGATGTCGGCCGGAGATAGCGTTCGGGCTGTGACCGTGCCTCTGTTGAGGGCTTCAGGTCGAAGTCACAGTCTGAGGGTCGACGGTCCGTGGGTGAATTATATATGCGCAACGCGAGTACATAATTTGGTTACACATTTGCATACGGCGGTTGCAGCGGCCCCCAGAATTCGTATGCTGCTGCTGCTGAGGTCTGATGATGATGATGGTTGGTAGGTAGGTGGGTAGAGTGATGGTAGAGGTAGCAGCAGCAGTAGGCTGATGGGGTGAGTGGATCTCTGGGCTCCACCGGAAGAGATAGCCCAGGGGGTGCGGATTTGCTCGTAGCCATGACGCGATGTCAAGTTTGACGGGAACGCGCTCTCAAACGCGGCTAATGGCGCGTCTTTGTCGTCTGGCAGCGGCCCATCGCAGTTCTAGCATCCGAACGCGGATCGCAGCCTCCTCACCATCGCTGGACCGCTGCACCTCCTCCTCCACCTCTCCACTCCTCATCCGGGGCCCACGGGATACACTGATGGATGACTTCACATATTGATCAATACCTCAACCTACTCTCCCACACCCAAACCCCCCGAAAACCCCACATCTCCCTCTCTCTTCTCGTGCGACTTACCACTACACCTCCCACGCGCATACACATATGGCCCGAGGGTAGTTCGGAACACGCATGAACACACCCACGTTAATCACCTGCAATACACCACAAAACAACGAATACGTTCTCTTCACATCCCAATTCAATTCTCAAGACTTTTCTCTCATCTTCAAAAAAATTGATACTTTAAAAGACGTTACATTCATCTCTCAAATATCTGTAAATTGAAATAATACTCTCTAATTAGTTCTAACAGAATTTAAAATATTTCTTACTAAAATAGTTTCATAACTTCATTTCAATCCAATTCAATTATATTGAAATCAAAAAACAACATTTTTTTAATAAAATGTAACCGAAATTTTGTTTTCAGTGTGATTAACTAAATTATTTAATTCTTAATGATTAGTATTAAAAATGTTTGTATTTTTTATAATTTTCGGTTTTAGTTATCTAAGTTACTGCATCATCTTAAGTTTTCCATATAAAATGTTACAAAAATATTGATTTTACTATATTGATTAGGTAAATTATTTCATTTATAATGATTGATCACAACTTTTATATTTTTCATTCGATTCAATTTTTTGAAACATTTTTACAGAAACTTAGTTTCTTTTAAATTCAATTAAATTTTATCCAAAATCAAGAGATTTTCATGTAAAAGTCGCTAAATATTCTTATTTTTCATAAATTTCTTTATTTTTTATACGATTAGTAATCCGTTTGTATTTTCATATTTTTTTTCTTTGGTTTTAGTTTTTAATAATCTAAGGAAAGTTTGTCTCTTATTTTCAGTTTCCTTTTTTAATTTTTAATTAGCTTTGGTTTAAGTTTCACTAAATTTCATCAAAAATTAAAACATTTGAAATTTAAATATTTCTTCTGTCATTCATTGTTAAAATGTTTGTATTTTTATAATTTTCTTCAATTCGTAATGATTAGTAAACAAAACGTTTGCATTTTAAGATTTTTTTTTTCGTTTTTGTTTTTAGTAATCTCATGAAAGTTTGTCCATAATTTTCAGTTTACTTTTTCAATATTTAGTCAGCAATAATTTCCTTGAAATTCAATTAGATTTCATCAAAAATCAAGACTTTTTAAATTGAAATATTTTTTCTAACACATTCAGTAATATAGTTGTAAATTAAAAGTATTGAACATATTTGAATTTTTCATAAGTTTATACATTTGATTTTTAAGTCTTCGAGAAAGTAACTCATTTTAATTCAGTTTCAGACAATTTTCTATATAAATAAAAGGCACCATAATATTATTTTGTAGTAAATTAATTATCTAAATGGATCCATTCTTAAATAATAGGATAATAATATTGATGTTTTTCAAAATTATCTCCATATAATTTGCTTTCAATTATTTAATTTATTTGTTCAAGTAGATTTAATCCAGAATTAAGAGGTTTTTTTGTAAAAAGTATAAAGAAATTTAAATATTTTTTAATTCATACATTTTCAGATCTAAGAAAATGTTGTTTTTCCTTTAATAAAACAATTTTAGATAAGTTTTTATAACTAAAAATTGTTAATATTGGGAAAGATTTTCAATAAGAAAAGTATATTCAAATCTTGATATACTTTGAGAGATAAAAAAATATTGAAATTTAAGCGGAGAAATCAAGAGTTTTGTAAAAAGGTAACATAAAAAGAAATATGTTTCCTGTAAAGGGTGTAAAGGAAAGCAACAGTGATCCGCAAAGTTTCGGAATTACCATTGTAAATGAAGTCGGGCGCTAAGTGAGTGTACTTCTCTTTTTAAAAAGAGGGATTTGCTTGTAGCGTGAAGGCGGCAAAATCTCTCTCTCTCTTCTCTTCGTCCTTCCACAAACACTAAATGAAAGAATGGAGCAAAGAGTGAAAGGATGAGGGAAGACGCAGAGTGAGAAAGCACTAAAACAAAGTTGGAATTTTAAACAGCAATTTAAAAGCTGCGCTCGCCAAACTTCCTTTCTTTCCTTTTTTTCTTCATCCCTTTCCAAGGCACACGCCGCGAAGAAAATAAAGAGCGTAAAGAACCCTGACCTAGCCCTACTACTTCACTCTCCTCCGCACGCAGACGTCGTCTCATTCATAATTAGCGCGAGTTTTTAAACGACGCCCACCGCCTCCTCCTCCGACCTCCTCCGACGTCACTTTATTGTTCGTAAAACCTCAAGTCTTTCTCACTCTCTTCTACACTCATTCATTCAGTCGATCTCTCTCCAGTTTCAGACTGAAGCTTGCGCTTCCTTTTTACACTCATTCAGTTCCCCATTCAGCTTCTGCCGCACGCGAAAAATTCCGATGCTGAATAATTCAACGGCATCTCCCTCATCCTCCTCCTTCACTCATTTACTTATTATCGCATCAACATTTCCATTTCCGGCCCTTTTAACTTTCTAATTAATTTTATTACCTAACCCGACGACTTTAACTCTCGCTGAAACGATAATGGCACGTCGAGGGGAAATGTATACACAAATATTTTGCCCATCAGAATGTATTCTCTTTAACCCTTTGATTACTTTTTAACACTTAGCATCACCTTTTGTATTATTGAAACATAATTATTGATTGATTTCTAATCTAGCGTTTCTCAAACGCATTGCTAAGATTATTACAAAATTTGACATAACAATAGGTTGAGAAAAACTCCTCTAATTGAAAACTAACACTAATTAACTCGTCTCATTCGATATTTCTATATATTGCTTACTAATGTTTTATTTAAATAAGTAATGTTTATTACAATTATTAATTGTTCAATAAAATTAATGATGTTCAAAATAATTGGTGTAAAACTTTATTAAAATTATTTAATATATACATTTTTAAACAAATGGTTTTGATATAAAGACTTGATGACAGTATTTGATTTAGATATGATGATTATATTGCTCTTTTGGTGTACGATTGATACGTTGAACATGTACTTGACTGATGCGCTTTGTAGGAAATCTGAAGAGGAAAAATGTACGCAAAAAGCCTCTCGAAATTTATCAGATCGGGTGATGAGTGTTCAAGTTATTTCATTGCTTCTATGGTCGAGTCATGATTGTATTAAGTACACTGATTCTAATCATAACCCAATGAATCATTGAGTAATTCAATGATGTACATACATATTCGCACATATTAAAAATAACAAAGAAATGAAAATTTCAATTCATTAAATTGTTGAACGATTTGAAGAAAATATAGAGCATATTGAAATCCTTTTTTATTTACATATTTTATTAATTAATGGAGGAAAATAATCCATTGGAAAGTTTCCTACAATAACCTTATTAAAACATATCTATTATTTATTTAACAGAAGCTTCAACAACAAAATGTTTTATTAATTAATATTTTATTTATTTATTTTATTTTATTTTATTTATTAATTTATTAATTAATAATATTAATTATTAGTTTTGATATGGGAATTATTTGAATGAAATCTATACACAATATTTATTAGTTATTTATTTTTTATATCTTAAATAATAAATATTTATAATATTAATTTTCGAAAGGAATATAGGAATTATAAATGTATGTATTTTTTAAAAATTATTGATTTATGAATTTTGTGTCGGAAATTGATTTTTGCATAATATCCTTATCTTATTGATTACTATTTTTATAGATTATTTTAATCTTCGTGTAAACATTGCAAAGTCCATACTTACATCATTAATACTGTTACTAATTATAGGCATTCTTTTTGTGTGAATCACATTGATTATAACTATTTGGTTTGGCAATAAGTAATTTCTATTTATACAAATAGATAGCGTTATGTTTCTTTCCATGGATTTCTGTCAAATGATTTCATTGTGACAATTGTCACTTTTAGATTACTTTATATATATTATTTATGTTTATCATTTGACATTTATCACTTTTACGTTACTTTTAGAAGCGAATTTTGTGAAAATTACTTTTGACTGAAATTGTCAATACTAATTATAGGCAGTGCTTTGTATGAATCATTTTTTTAACATTTGACACTCTCGTTTAGCTTACTTTTAAAGCGAATTGCGCATAAATTTAATTCCTAAAAAAGATAGTAATATTCAATATTTAAATATTGAAGTAATTGAGAAACGGTTTTCTAATCTATTAACTAAAATTATTTGTAAAAATGTACATTTTAATATTTTTTTCACTGTACTGACTTGATATATTCTGCTTTATCTCTCTAAGAACATATAAGAACAGAACAGTGATATAACAGAATAGTTACAAAAACCGAGTCTATAGTCGTTTTAATTGCAACAATTTCTAATGTAGATACTATAGTATCTTCAAATAGTGCATTTGTATGATTAAGAAAATGTAAGAATAGAACACCGATAAAACAAAACATGCGATCTATTGCTGTTAGTTATGATTGATAGTTTTAAATATAATTTTTTCCTATAAATATTTTTGTAAAACATTTTTTTTCCATTTTCATTTTTGTTCTGTTTTTAATAGTTCCATTTGTTGCACTGTTCTGACCTCTGTTATCATCTAGTTTTGAGTGATATAATGAGTAGTTTTCTTTGCAGTAATTTGATTTTGGATTTAAAGTGTTTCTATTGGTGTTAAATTAGCAAGTAATCGTCGTAGGTAAACCAAACCAAAAAAGACTAAATAATGAAGTGTGCTCATTGAAGTTTGCGCTTAAATGAAGCATGGGCAAATATTGTGGGTAAACAGGGTACGAGCTTGGGGCGTGTCGGGTCAACGTTGATGGTCAGTCCGTGAACGTGATTTATGACTGACCATCATCGTCGACCCACAATTAGCCCTACTCGATGGACTCGTGCTGGGCCGGACTGTGGTCACTCACTCACTCCCAAAAAACCTAGTAGAGAGGAGTGAAAAACTCGTTTGACACGCGGATCTACATGTGTACTCACTCGTGTTAATTGACCTTTTGCACCCAAAAGTGTAACTCCGCACACGACATTCTTTGATGTATTCATTTTTCATTGACCAACAAACAACAACATCAACGAGAACCGGTGTCACATCATATTTCTTATACGACTACTGCATTACAAGTAGAAGCAACTATTCACAGTTGAGAGTTCGACAGCAATGAGAAGAACACCTTGAGAAAATGCATGAAGCACCCCACCATCCCTTACTTTTTTCGCCACCTTTACAATCTCATCTCAACCCTTCTCCTAAATCTCATTCAAAGAAAACCATTCACAGTTTATATTAACTCGAATCAACCCTTTGTTTAATACTAAATTATTAAATTATTTATACATTCAAATCAGAATGAACAGACTGATTCAAAGATTTGGATTCGGTTAACGAACAGTTCGTATAAATTGTAGAATAAACAGTAAAGTTTTTATATGCGCACATAGCATACAAGTTCGCATAATGATTTACTAAATATATTTTTTTAATTGGAATTAAATATTAAATACTTATTTTCTGTTTCAGAAATCTTCACGGATAAATGGATGACAGCAAATTCGTAATCGGTAATATTAAGAAAAGATTTTTAAGTTAACGGTGATTCTGTTGCAATTTCTAAGACAAAACCCAATTTCTATTAACGACAGCAAAATAGTTTTAAAAAATGTATTATAAATCCATGATATTGCCTGTGCCAAATTCTATTAATAATTAATAAGAAAAAAAAAACAAAGATAATTTCAACAATTTGATTGAAAGTCGAATAACCTTAATGATTTCAAATGTCCCAAATTGTTTTAACAATTAATAAGAAAAATCGACCAACGTTTCGCGAAAATGTTATAAACTCAGAATCACTTTATTTTAATCGCTTTTTTCTTGTATAACTTATTATTATTTGAGGTTGTGAATGTTTATTATTTCTGTTACGTAACTTTAAAAGTTTATATATTGATATATAAAACAAAAATATATATGTTTATATTTATAGGATTAACTTATTTAATTTATTGTACTGTTAATTTATATGATAAATGTATTGATAACATAAATATATTAGATTGATTTCAATGAACCAATTTTAGCTCGATGTTAAAATATTTAGCTTAGCATAAGGCCTTAACCATGTGATAAACTCATATATATTTTTATTATTGGGAAGCTTATATTGTTCAGTTCTCATTGTTGTTTCTATGTAATAATGTAGTTTTAGTTGTCCATGGTTACGTCAGCACATGTAATCTCCATGGAGATTTGACATTTGAATGCTTCGAGTCATAACTTGATAATAAAGTGTAACAACAATAATAATTGTTTTTATTTATTTTTTTTATATTTATTTTATGCTTTTTCAGATGATAAATTAAAGTAAGTGCACTTTACATAATTCGGTTTTCTTAATTTCTCTAATTAATAGGAAGAATGTTTCAGTAGTCGCATATTTGGTTTAATTTGATTAGTGTGGATTTATTATATTTGTTTGTTCTTTCTTTAAAATAACTTTCATTTTTACATTTGTTTGTATGTGCATTTGGATGATTAAGAAAATGTGAGAACAGAATAGTGACATAATAGAATAGTCATAAAACAGAGTACAATTTATTGTATAAATGTTATTGAAAAAAGTATCTTAATAGTGCATTTTTTTATTGTGTGACTAACGAAATGAAAGAACAGAACGTGTAATCTATTGTCGTTGGTTGTGATTGATCCTTCCATAAAACGTGTTTTTCCATTATATTTTTTCCCTATATGGTGCTTTCTTCAGTTTATAATGTTATTGATATATTATGCTTCATCTAAATTAAAAACATGTAAGAACAGAACAGTGATATAACAGAATTGTTACAAAACAGTATGAGTATGTGTTTTATTGCTGATAGTCATTTTTTAATCACAATAATTTTCCTTTTTTCTCTACATTGTGGTTTGTATTTGTTCAGTTTTGTCAATGTTCTGATATGATATATTCTGAACATGTAAGAATAGAACAATGATGTAACAAAATAGATACAAATTAAAGAATATAGTCTATAGCCGTAAGTTTCACTTCAAATACAACAATTTTCATTTTTTCTCTACATTGTGCTTTGTTTTGTTTTGTCAGTGTTTTGACCTAATATATTCTCTTCATCTAGTAACCTGCACATTTAATTTCTTATGTTTATTTTTAAT
>JAFMTC010001556.1:97666-109138 GCA_018845635.1 Nicrophorus orbicollis
GAAAAAAGCAGTGTCTTCACATTTTAGCGATTTACTCCGAAACTATAATAGATAGAGTGGATATAAAAGATTCTTATGAAACTAGGATAGTTAAGGAATGTAACGTATATTCATTTATTCCTGTGGCTAGAGCGGTTTGGCTGTAATTCGCTGTCAAAGTTGAAGAAATGAAAAGTTAACAGGCGAAAAAAGCAGTGTCTTCACATTTTAGCAATTTTCTCGGAAACTATAATAGATAGAGTGGATATAAAAGATGCTTATGAAACTAGGATAGTTAAGGAATGTAACGTATATTAATTTATTCATGTGGCTAGAGCGGTTTGGCTGTAATTCGCTGTCAAAGTTGAATAAATGAAAAATTAACAGGCGAAAAAAGCAGTGTCTTCACATTTTAGCGATTTTCTCGGAAACTATAATAGATAGAGCGGATATAAAAGATGCATATGAAACTAGGATAGTTAAGGAATGTAACGTGTATTAATTTATTCATGTGGCTAGAGCGGTTTGGCTGTAATTCGCTGTCAAAGTTGAATAAATGAAAAATTAACGGACAAAAAAGCACCGTCTTCACGTTTTAGCGATTTTCTCGCAGACTATAATAGATAGAATGGATCCAATAGATGCTTATGAAACTAGGATAGTTGGGGAATGTAATGTGTATTCATATATTGATGTGGCTAGAGCCGTTTGCCTGCAATTCGCTGTCAAAGTTGAAGAAATGAAAAATTAACAGGCGAAAAAAGCAGTGACTTCACATTTTTGCGATTTTCTCGGAAACTATAATAGATAGAGTGGATATAAAAGATGCTTATGAAACTACGATAGTTAAGGAATGTAACGTATATTAATTTATTCATGTGGCTAGAGCCGTTTGGCTGTAATTCGCTGTCAAAGTTGAAGAAATAAAAAATTAACAGCCGAAAAAGCAATGTCTTTACATTTTAGCGATTTTCTCGGAGACCATAATAGATAGAACTATTCTAAAAGATGCTTGTGAAACTAGGATAATTGAGGAATCTAACGCATATACATTTATTCCTGTAACTAGAGCCGTTTAGCTATAATTCGCTGTCAAATGTGAAGAAATGAAAAATTAACAGGCGAAAAAGCAGTGTCTTCACATTTTAGCGATTTTCTCGGAAACTATAATAGATAGAGTGGATATAAAAGATGCATATGAAACTAGGATAGTTAAGGAATGTAACGTATATTAATTTATTCATGTGGCTAGAGCCGTTTGGCTGTAATTCGCTGTCAAAATTGAAGAAATGAAAAATTAATAGGCGAAAAAGCACCGTCTTCACATTTTAGCGATTTTCTCGTAGACTATAATAGATAGAATGGATCCAAAAGATGCTTATGAAACTAGGATAGTTGGGGAATATAACATATATTCATTTATTCCTGTGACTAGAGCCGTTTGGCTGTAATTCGCTGTCAAATTTGAAGAGACGAAAAATTAACAGCTGAAAAAGCAGTTTATATTTAGCGATTTTCTCGAAAACTGTAATTGACACAATAGCTCTTAAAGATGCATAATAAACTTCGGTAGTGGGGGAATGCAGTGCATATTAATATATTGCTGTATCTTGAGCCGTTTGTCTGGAATTCACTGTAAAATTCTCTCGATGTCTCGATTGGAGTACGTAATTTAATTACATAATCTATAGCCAAGAGATAAAAATTACGCAAAAAGAATTAAAAATACGAAATAATTGGGTCGTAAACAAGAAATAATTCATTAAATTATCATTGAATATCTCATGCTTGTGCGTATCTACAAATATCTGCATGAAACAAACAAGCTCATATTGATATTAATAAAATTACTGATTACAATTTTTGTCATTGCTTCTTATCATTGTTTTTAACGCAGATATAAACTATTAATTTGTTTACAATAATGTTCAGTAAGATTTCAAACTCAATTCATTGAATGTCTTCCTGAGTCCAACAACATTAAGTGAATAAAGATGTTAGTTCTTATATTTCTTGCATGCGTGCTATTACTAATTTACAAGTACTTCACACAAAACTTCGATCACTGGAAGAAAAGGGGAATCGCTTACCTCGAGCCGAGTTTCCCGTTCGGAAACGCTTTGAATCTTTACAAGAAATCTTACGCGGCCTTACTGGGCCAATTCTACAACTCCACCAATGAATCCGTCGTCGGTTTTTGGGTATTCAACATTCCGTTCCTGCTGATCAGAAGCCCGGAACTGATCAAAAACATCCTCGTTAAGGACTTCGATCACTTCAGCGAGCGCACTTCGGCCGCCAACAAAGTTGACCCGTTCTTCACCAACACTCTGTTTTCTTTGGATTACCACAACTGGAAGATCCTCAGGACAAAACTATCGCCTTCGTTCACGACTTCAAAGATGAAGCACGTCATGCACATCTTCAATAATTCGGCTCACGAAATGATCGATCATTTGGATGTAGTCTCAGGGGACGCTGTGGATTGCAAGCTGATTTCGAGTCAGTTAACGGCGAACATTTTCGCGGCCTGCGGTTTCGGTTACAAGATCAACTGCTTCACAGATGCCGACAACGAGTTTTACGTGAATTCGATGAAGGTTTTGGAGCCGACCGTTTGGAACTTGATGAGATTCATTGGTTTCTTCGTGGTGCCTGAAATAGCGACCTTCTTCAAAATCTCTTTGTTCGACAAGAGAAGCATGGACTTTTACAGGCACCAGTTCAAGAAGGCTCTGAAGACGCGCGAAGAATCCGGAGCGAAGAACAACGATTTCATCGACAGCTACGTCCAGTTGAAGAACGAAGCAGATTTCGGTGACGGTTTTACACTTGGTATGCGGATTTCATCTAAATTTTCTATGAAATTAACCTATTTCAAAACATCGCAGATGCAGATGGACTTTCCTCTCAAGCTATACAATTCTTCTTTGCCGGGTTCGAAACTACGAGCTCTTTGATCTCATTCACACTTTACGAATTAGCCGTGAACCAAGATATCCAAATCAAGTTAAGGCATGAAATCATGGAATGTCTGGCTCTTGAAGAAGACGGTAACTTCAGTTATGAAAATATCATGGATCTAAGCTACTTGAATAAAGTCGTATCAGG
Source organism: Nicrophorus orbicollis (assembly GCA_018845635.1). Lineage (NCBI taxonomy): Eukaryota > Metazoa > Arthropoda > Insecta > Coleoptera > Silphidae > Nicrophorus > Nicrophorus orbicollis. The sequence goes on from JAFMTC010001556.1 coordinate 100,757, forward strand.
TAATTTCATTATTCATTACATTCTTTTGAAGACGTAATTGGTTAACTTTGTAGAATCGTTGAGGAAATATCCGACACTTCCTTTTATCGATCGGGTGTGTGTGAAGGACTACAAAATCCCAGGAACCGAAATCGTCGTGGAGAAAGGCACCAAATGCCAATTTCCCATTTTGGGATTGCATTACGATCCCGAATTCTTCCCGGATCCTGAACATTTCGATCCCGAAAGATTCTCACCTGAGGGCATAAAAACTCGTCCTTCCTACATCTACATGCCTTTCGGACACGGACCTCATAATTGCATAGGTAAAGTTTGAAATGATACATTTCTTCAATTACACGAGAAATTATGAATGAAAATTGTGAAATTGATTTTGATTTGTTTGCAGGAAAACGTTTTGGTTTGTTGACTGCGAAAATTTGCATTGCGCAAATCTTAACGAAATTCACGGTTCTACCCACTGAAAGTACACCGAAAAGCATCGAAATTGACAGCAAACTGTTCATTATCAAACCCAAGGATGTTTTCTTGAAATTTGTAAAACTGTAGTAATATTAATAGGACATAATTAGCAATGTAATATTTTCAGTATTTTGTTATATTTGCATACTTTCTTCAAGCAATAAAAGTACAGGTGTGCTTCTTTACACCTTTCACTCATTAAACGTTTGTTTGAATAAAACTTTACAACAAAGATGTAAGAATACGTCTTTGTAATATATAAAACAAAGTATGTAGAAGTATTTGTAAAAGTATTAACTTACGTTCACAAGTACTTGTACAAGCAGATGAAAAGTATACTCGTGTAAAACATAATTACCTTCACAAAAACACAAAATTTCTTTTTCGTTTCGGCCACTTTCGTTTAGTGTTAATAAAAGTGCAGATGTTTTTGTGTACTAATTAGCGCCTCTCGTCGAATTTGGGCAAACGAGAAAGAAAAATGGGTTAGATTCAAGTGAGAGGAAACAAATGTTCACTTTTACTCGGAACGCATCTGGTCCATCCGTTGTTTACTCACATTAAGACTCTTTCGAAAATTATACAATAGGAAAATGGTGAAACTGAGAATTGGAAAAAGGAATAAATGCACTAGAAACGAAAATTTCATCATGTTTTCCTTAATTACTTTATAATTGTGTTCGCTAAATATATAATTGAATATGATTATTAAAAAATTATGATGTTTCAAATGAGTTTACTCATGTAAAATCCAATCAAAATTTAACAATACACAAAATTGTCTTTTGTTTAATTATTCGAAAACCACGAAAGTTAAGTGGTTCAGTAAATATGTAAATTAAAGAAGAAATTATATACTTTTTAATGAGTCATAATTTGAGAAACTGAACTAACTTTTGTATCAAGTAGGTATTTTTTAAACAAAAGAATTCGATCGTGCAAATGCAGTGCCTTCACGTTTCATTTAATTATTCGATAACTACTGGAGATAATACAATCACTAAATATGTAAATTAAAGAAGAAATTCTATACTTTTAAATGAGTCACAATTTGAGAAACTGAACTAACTTTTGTATCAAGTATGTATTTTTTAAACAAAAGAATTCGATCTTGCAAATGCAGTGCCTTCACGTTTTATTTAATTACTCGATAACTACTGGAGATAATACAGTCAGTAAATATGTAAATTAAAGAAGAAATTCTATACTTTTCAATGAGTCATAATTTGAGAAACTGAACTAACTTTTGTATCAAGTAGGTATTTTTGAAACAAAAGAATTCGATCTTGCAAATGCAGTGCCTTAACGTTTCATTTAATTACTCGATAACTACTGGAGATAATTCAATTACTAAATATGTAAATTAAAGAAGAAATTTTATACTTTTCAATGAGCTATAATTATGATACTTATCAATCTGCAATAAGTAGTTAAAACTTAACAAAATAAAATTCGAGATTACAAATGCAATGCTTTACGTTTTATGTAATTATTCAATAACCACTAAAGATATTTAGATCACTAAATATGTAAATTAAAGAAGAAACTGTAGCCTTTAAAATGAGTCTATTTCTGCATTTGTGACACTAACTTACCACTTGCAGTGAGTTGTCAAATGTTAAACATTTATTTTTCTTATTTATCTAATCTCGTGTTTCATACATTTCGTGGAATCTTTTCTTGGGTAAAGGAGATTTCGAGAACGCGCCGACAATTTTTCTGCAATAGAAAACCTGTTCGCATGGTGTCGATAGTAAAAGTCGAAACCGAAACCTCATTTCCTATTGACCATCTAGCGACTCTCGCGATTCCTCACAAAAGGAGTCTCCTTTTTTGAAACATAAAACCAAGAATTTCTCGTATAAACACACCATTTTTCATTAGAAATTACTTTTCAACCTTTGCATTTTTCGAAGAATTTCTTAAATTTTCAAAATCAATTGAAATAAAGAAAAAATGAGCACACATCGATGTAGTTTTTGCTGAAATTATTGTAATAACAGTTTCAATCCAATAGTAAAAAGATTAAGCAGAAGAAGCAAAAGTTTAATCAAGTTTCGAGATTGAAAAGGCGTTTCGACTGAATTCGTGATTTTGTACAGCAATTTACGAAAGTCGTGACTGTAAAGCATCAATTCCGTTCACCAATTCAGAAGTATTTGGAAAAGAGAGAACAGAAACTTTATCTGATCTTCAAATAAATATTGAAGAGTAGAAACAGTAACAAACATTTCAATCAGAAGCCTTAACAATCACGAAAATCGGTTCTCAAATGCAATTTATTTTGTACACTTTTGTACAATGATTTTCGGAAATGAAGTGTGGATTGAGGAAAGTCGAAGTTTTTGAAGTTGAGATTGTGATTGTGGTCGCAAAAGAAGTAGTCCAAAGTTGTTTTGGATGAGATTTATCTGTGTTTCAAAAGATTAACGATCGAAATCGTTATAGATCCTGCATCCAAAAATTCTTTCGCCTTTCCCTTTTCAACTGATTTGTGCTTTCTCGTCTTTGCCTTGGGTGCCAATTAGAGCTGAAGAATGCCAGTTCCGAATTCAGATTAAGAAAATACCATGATAAGTGTTGAACTTTATATTTCAATTTACAAATCATGCAAATTTAATCACTGAGATTTTGCAAATTATTGTCAAATTTCTCGGAAACTACTAATTCAATTACATTTTGCTAAATTAAAGATTCAAATTGCAAGAATTGTGCATCCTTTGATATAGTTAGTGTTGAGTTATGTTAATTAATAATTGAGAAATTAACATTTTTCAATCTTCACTTTTATAGTTCTTTTTGAACCGATTTATATAATATTTTTTCACAGAAAATTGTTCTCTTTGACATTAATGTATACTTTAATTAAGATAATTAGATTATATGCTTATTGGATAACCAAATAAAGATGAAATTTTGGTTTTGAAAAAAATCATATTAATTAACTTTAAGAAAAATTACAATTTTGGTATATAAATATTAGTTAATTTTTTACATTAGTGGAAGGACCCTAGTGTTTTTGTTAATACTTACAATAAATTATCTAATTATCATGCGTGGTTGTTGAGTAATTTAATAAAAAGTGAAGACTGAACATTTTCAAATTTGAAGTACTATTTCATGATAACTATTAATAGAACAAATAAGATAATAATTGCATTGGAAAGTTTACAGATTTTTCTTTAATTAACATCTTCAATCATCCAATTACCATTACTTGTTGTTGAGTAATTAAATAAAACGTGAAGATACTTCTCTTCAATTTCATAAATAAACGTCACTCATTGACAGCTTATAACAAACGAACGTCGCAAACGAGGAATCTAGTGGTAAGTTTATTGGAAAGATCAGAGTTTTATCTATAAGTCAGCATACAATAATTATGTATTAAATTATAATAAACTAAACCAACACTTATAATTACTGTTTGTTTTTGTTTAATTACGTATAGGTCATACTGTGAATAACACTAATATGACAATAATTGCATTAGAAAGACCACAGATTTGTCTTTAATTAACATCTTCAATCATCCAATTATCATTACTTGCTATTAAGTAATTAAATAAAACGTGAAGATACTTCTCTTTAATTTCATACATAAACGTCACTCATTGACAGCTTGTAACAAACGAACGTCGCAAACGACAAATCTAGTGGTAAGTTTATTGGAAAGATCAGAGTTTTATCTTCAAGTGAAGTTTACAATATGCGTATTAAATTATAATAAACTGATGTAATGGTAATTCGTTTGTTTCTACTTAATTAAGTGTTGGTCATTCTCAATTTACAGCTAACTTACTTTCTCCTGCAAAACTAATTATTCATTAAACGCTACTTTTCCTGCAGCGCTAACCGCAAAGACTAACACTAACTATATACATTTCATTAAAATCTCAAACACACACACAAAGTGATAGCTTTAACCGCAAGCAAAATGGAAATTAATTCGATTATTTATACCCGAAAATTTATGTATGTGTAAATTGATTAATTTATTAATGTATTCATAATTTTGACTTGTTTTTCTTGAAAATTTTACTGAATTTTTGAACATTTAAAAGTCTTTTTTAACGAAACGAAATAATTAAGTTTTTTTTAAATTCATTATTGAATTGTAAATGATGAGATTTCTTTGATGAATTGAGAAGTTATTTTTTGTATGCTGCATACGATGAGATTGGTAATAAAACTCATCGAGTTTAATTAAAGTGGAAAGCGATTTTTTCCTCTCGTTTCAGTTTCGAATTCGAAGAGTCGATTTTGAAGAGTCGAAATTTGAGGGCCCAACCTCAAAACGAATGGTTACCACCTGGGGCGTCCGGAGATGAATGAAAAGCACGTATCGGACGAGAAGAGGTTGGCCGGAGGCGACCGATGGACCACTTCCAGCAGACGCGCAAAACGCAAAGAACAAGTAGAAGAATCAACGAATCGAAGATTCAAGATCATCAGAATGGTGTATCAAGTTAGGCGTTGTTGATACAATTTTGATTACGATTGTATTTCCAGCTTTTAATCGTTGATTTCTTTTGTTCGATCGATCGATTGATCATTGTTTTTGCCGGGTTTCTTTCTCGTTTTCTCTGTCTCTGGTTCTGGCGATGATGAAAAGTGTGTCAGTGTGTCGTCGTCCGGCTCGGCGTTGGAGTTGGTTGGAGTCGGTGTGTGTGCTTGTGCTTGTGGTTGTGGTCGTCGCTCGTTCAAGAGCATCTGAAGAGGTTTGCTCTTAGTTTAGTCTGTATTTCGGTGCGTCAAGATGCGGGAGTGCGGAGAGCGCATCCGGCGAGAGCGCGCCCTCAGCCCGAGGCTCGTCCTTCGGAGGGTCCTGGTGCTTTCGGAGGGACGGCAATACCGGGAGGCGGCGGCGGTTCTTTCGAAGCTCGGAGGTGCCGGCATCGCAGCCGTCGCCAGTGAACTGCCCTTGGATCTACTCGTTGACGGACTACCACATTCTGCTCAGCTTCTGGAAACCCTTTTCACGAAGTACGTAATCCTGCACCATCGATTTGTCCATACACACACACAATCACTGTTTGACACATGTCAAGTAATGTCATTTGAAATGTTTGACAAGTAACTGTCAAATTGACGTTTGAATAATGAATTGAAACAAGTAACATTTATGTATGTATCTTGAGTAGAATCGAGTCATAATACATAAAATGACTACTTGCGAAGTAATATATGAAAAGTAATCAATTACTTGATATTTGCCAATTAACAGTTACATATTTATTTTCAATACATAAAGTGATTACACGAAGTTATTTATAAAGTAGTTATGAAGATTAATATCAAATATTTTACAAAAAACTGTCATGTTTTATTACTTTCCAACTTATGTTTATGTAACGTGTTTCAAAACAACTACTTTTAAAGTAATATATAATGTAGTTTGTTTTAAGCAATTACTTGATCATTTCCGAGTAACATCTTCGTATCTTTAAGAAAAACGTGTTTCAATACACAAAATTACTATTTTTGGAGTAAGTAGTTTGATGTTTATTACCAAATATTTCGTGATCATTAATTGATACTTTCCAAGTAACATTTACGTATCTCGATTGAAGTACGAGTTTCAATATAGAAAAATACTACTGTTGTTTGCAGATTCTTCTTATATACTTTATAAGGAATTGTCATGAAAGTAATCAATTATTTGTTACTTTTCAAGTAATATTTGTATATATTTAATAGAAACGTGTTTAAAAACATCAAATATACTACTTTCGAAGTAATATATTAAGTAGTTTGTTAAAAAATTCTTCTCAAAGAAACTGCCATAAACGTAAAGAATAAGTAATTGAAACTTTTCAAGTAACACTTAATTAACACAAACATTACTATTTTTGGAGTAAGTAGTTTGATGTTTATTACCAAATATTTGGTATTCATTAATTGATACTTTGCAAGTAACATTTAGGTATCTCGATTGAAGAACGTGTTTTAATATAGAAAAACTCTACTTTTGTTTGCAGATTCTTCTTATATATTTTATAAGAAATTGTCGTGAAAGTAATTAATTATTTGATACTTTTCAAGTAACATTTGTATATATTTAATAGAAACGTGCTTAAAAACATCAAATACATTACTTTCGAAGTAATATATTAAGTAGTTTGTTGAAAAATGTGTATCAAAGAAACTGCCATAAACGTAAACAATAATTAATTGCAACTTTCCAAGTAACACTTTAGTAAAAACGTCTTTCAATACATAAAAATTACTACCATTCCTGGTAATAGATAAAGTAGTATGTTTGAATTGTTTACTCAAATATATGATTGTCATTAAAGTATAGAATAATAAATTCCTACTTTCCAAGTATCATTTACTTATCTTTAATAAAAAACAAATACTATTCTATGAAGCAAGTAGTGAATAGTAGAAATGGCTAATGAAATTTACAAAAAAGTAATTATTTGTGGTTAAAGTTCAAACATAATTAAAGACTAAATCAGAAAAACTGGTAAAGATTTATTGCGATCCTTAATTACAGCGTAAATAAGTCTCGGGCCGCAAACTAATTGGATCTAATTAAATCTCGTCCAATTAGATCGATCATTTTGTAACGAATCTTCCGAAACATTTTCAAACATTCAACATTAATTGACTTACAGCTTAATCAGAGTCATTTATTTCAGTTTCATCAGTTTTATGTGTGTATTAACTTTATTTTTCATAAATATTTCATAATGTTGTTACTTTATTGTACAGAAGAAGTTGAGGAATGCATTTTCTCATGCACAAAATATAAATTAGAAGTTTTATTTCCTTTGTCAAAGTTAGAATTCATGTGATCTTATTACTATAATTTCACTTAGTTATCAAGTTATGATTCCTCTCATAATTTATAGTGAAATTCGCTATAACGGCCCTCTTCAATTAAGGTACGTTTTCGATTTACGGCCTAAATTGTTTCGCTACAACGGCACAAAATCTTTTTCGATGTCGATATACCTACATATTGCCAATCTTGCGCAAGCGCAATGATTTATTCCTTATACGGCTTTTCGCTTTGCGGCCAAGTTTCGTGGAACGTACCTAGGCCGTAAAACAAGGTATCGATGTATGAACGTGCAATTTCGTCGGATTGCTGACAATAAAGACGTTTCGCTGTGAATCGACTGCACGAAAACGAGAACGTATTTATGAAGCTAAATGAAGATAAATGAAGCAATCGTAAAATGCTTTACGACCGCATCCTCCGGCGTCCGTTCATAAATTACAGAGAGATGCATTCATCTGAACGCAAACGGCATTTGAAAGTGTAATATGCGGCGATTTGCAAACAAACGAGAGTCTCGGAATTGTTCTGCTGCAGTTATTGTTATTCTTGCTGGAAATTGGAGCAAGTATCGACGTTTCATCAAAACGTGAAAAAGTAACTCATTGTTGTTTTGGAAAATGCGAAAATAAAGAGTGTGTAAACTTGCGCGGAAGCTCTAATTGTGGGAATCTTCGCACCATAGGTCTTCCATTCCCACAGAGGAGCTGGTTAGTGGAGGCTTTCAAAGAAGTGCGTAAACGTTTCTGTAACTGTTACTGAAACAACAACAAAAAAGCAACAACAATGGTGATGAAATGTTTATAATTGATTTCAGATTGGTGTCTTCCGGTCACCAGAGGACGAACCTGAATGCGGAACCGGTGATCTGGCAGCTCGTCAAGCTATTTGCGTGTCACGAGGATCCCACGCTGAAGACGAAAGTCGGAAGACTGGCAAGGGCTTTGGTCGACTACCAGCCGGATTTCCATGCACTTCTTCTGCAGAGGAAAAAGGCCTTGGAGCAGGCAGTTCAAGGTAACTTCAACATTCTTCAGTTAATTTGACAGGCAGTTCAATGTAACTTCAATATTCTTCAGTTAATTTGACAGGCAGTTCAATGTAACTTCAATATTCTTCAGTTAATTTGA